>OX371223.1:107497265-107884765 GCA_947310385.1 Nephrotoma appendiculata
GAAATTTTAGATATTTTTTTTTGTTTTTCATAAATAAAATATTTCTATCTCATGCCAAACTGACATAATACTTAGCATATTTCCAATCATAGTCCTGGCATAGACGCAAACGCAAATCGTATTTGTATATGTTATTCTTTTTCTGTTAGTTGTTAGGTGTATCACTTTTACAATATAAAAATTAAAGCCAACACCTGACTTTCTGTAATAACGAATATATAATCCGATTACACCACACCTGATTCCAAAAGGGAAAAAATAAAACTGATCAGAATATTGGTACAAATAGACGAACTTGGAGAACAAGAGAAACTTGTAATTTAGAAATCTATTTAGTATTGAGTTAAAATCTCACTTCAGACCAATTTGTAGACCAAAATCATCCACTTATATAGTAAATGGTATGAGAACACAATTTTAATAAAATTCAAAAATTTGATCAATCAGTCGTTCCGCCTGCATTGAAACAATCGTACATTTTTTTCAAGTTGCAACGTCTGGTCCATTCCACCACAAGTTATTATTCATTAGGGTTAATGGCATATAGTATACCTCTGGTAGCCACATCTGTTGAGTTTTCGGAAGACTTCAGTTATGATGGGTCCGGATGAATAGTAAATTCTAATGTCTGTTAGGTCCATGACGCTTCGAACGTGTTTCATCAATCTTATAAGTAGTAATGGATACGTGTTTTTAACAGTAAATTATAATGTCTAATAAATTTGTGATGATGTGACCTCTTTCATCAGAGCTTCGGTAATAAAGTGCATATGGAGCCCATGTAACTCCATATTATGATTTCCTTGTGGAGCCAACCCAATCATCATATATTTTTTGGTTGAATTTTTCTTTATTGTATTGAATCCACTTGTGGTTCAGTGTGGAAGGAAGTTTTTCGTTGTATTCAATGCCCAGAGTCCAAGCCTCTTGCATCTATTTGAAAAATCTATCCATTTGAAAAATACAGATTGACGCAATCATTCAACTTAATTGATATGTTGCCCTTTCGATGGAGTTTGGTCGGTATACATTCCAGGATGTCCTTGGAGTCGTTTGCCATTTGAGTAAATTTAATCCATGTTCGATAGTTGTACTCAATTTATTCACGGATGCTACACCTTCCTTTACGGTGTCTGCGCTTCCGTTAGCATGTCACCTACCTGGAAGTCCGATGAAATTTTTTTTGAAGCTGTTGAGTAATTGTCGTGTTTTTCTTTTGCTAGTTGTAACAGATCTCGTACTGTTAAAAACTGACCATCATAGTACCATATTTACAGTATTCAACCTGTAAACCGCAATAGGTTTTCTAGGGTCATCTCTCCACTTAATTTGAAAATCCCGACCATCTTTATGTATTCATACATGTCTGTACATGCTGTATTGTCGGCGGTTACGATCAACTTGTGCTTCCGCCATCGAAATAGGCTGTCGCGAGGTCTTAACTGAAGCTAAGGGCATCAGTCATCATTAATTGGTTCAATGATACGTCGGTTGCCGCTTTGCTGAAGCATCAAATACCACGCGGAATTTAGTTGTGCTGCTATCTTGTTTCAGCACTCTGTTGTCTGGGATATAATAACTTTGATTAACTGCAAGTTGTTCTTGTTTTGGTTGCGCCTAATTTCATATAATTGAGGTTAATGTATTGCTGGATGAACCTGGATGAATTATTAGTTCGAGTTGTATTAGTGTAGGGTGAGCCGCTTTCTAAAATTTGCTTAAGGTAAAAGTATCGTATTTAAAGGGAATTTTTAATGTATGTTTACCACCAGGGCTATGTCTAAATTTGTCTGGAAGTGTTCTTCTATGCTTATTTATTATTCACTACGATTTCTTTCCTCTGGAGTGGAGTCGTTCTCGATAAACAACTTGATTTGTTCTTGTATTAACTTGGTTGTATCACGGTTGTTATGTTCTGATTATTGATAGGCCTGAGTCTCCCGATGATAATCTAATCTTTGATAATCTCGTGTTTGAGCTATTGGTTGATGTTGCTTGCTCTTTATTGGCCATTGGTGGCGATGAACGGACAATAATCGGCGCCTAACCCTAAATCAATGATTGTGATTGATTGTAAAGTTTGTCGGCGAGTTGTAGATTTCCCAAGTTTTTCCAGTTATTTGTGTTGATGATGATTCGGGAAGCCTTTGAGTGAGTTTCTCGAAAATCGATGCGTCAACGTTTAGATAGAATTTACTTTCGAAACTTGGTGCTAATTTTAGACTCGAAAAGTAATTGCAGGTGCCAGCTTGGTTTCCTCCGATACACGAAACGTTGCGACACTGATCCTTCTTCCTGTGAGATTAATATTATTAGCCGCCCTGGAGGTGATTAATATGGCTTGGGCGCCCAACTCTATGAGAGTTCTTAAAGTGACTGGTCGGCTAGTTACCCGTTGTGTAGCGTTGGATTGTTATACACATGTTCTGAATTGTTCTTGCAAAAGCCGATTGAACCGTTGGTGCAGATAAAGCGAGTTAAAATGTTAAGCAAGATACCGATGATAGTTGTAATTACAACCTGTACCAATCCCATGCTTGCATTTTAAATATCATTGTGACTGTATCTGAGATTTCTTTGTGTGTATGAATCAACCCTCCATAATCTCTGGTCTTAGGTGGATATATTCAAGAACTTCTTTTTTTTTTTTTTTTTTTATTTACTAGATGAGTTTAAATTACATTACTTATTTTACCTACTTATTAATAATACAGTCTTTAAATTCAACTAGTTTATAACTTCAATATAATAAGAGATATATACTTTTTTTTTTTTTTTTTTTTTAAGTTACTCGAACCATCTAGGGTTATAGCGTAACTCCATTTAATAAGCTGATCATACGTATTCTAATTAATTTATTCTAATTTAATTTCCATTTATAGTTAATTAGTGTAATATAATATTAAATATAATATCCATGTAATAGTACAATTTATCAAATTATAATTATAGTATGTTGTATCCATACTAGATTAGAAAAAATCATTTCAATATTATCTTAAGAGTAACATAGTAAAATATTTTAAAAACAAATTTAACAGTCACGTGTTATAGCTTTATAGAAGCATTAATTAGTTCCACTTTTTAGATATTCATAAACTTTCGATTTGAATTTATTTTGGGTTGCACTTTTTCTTATTTCAGCAGGTAAGGCATTAAAAACAGTTAGTCCGCGATATAGAACATTATTTCTTGATGCGGAGCTTGAGAAAAATTCTATTTGGAAGAGCGAACGACGTCTCGTTTCATAACCATGTATGTTCAATATTCTTGTTAACAGTAAATTGTGTTTGATTAACCCATGTACTATTTTGTAAACTAGAACTAACAATTCTCGGCGAAAGAGCAATTTCAATGAGGAGAATTCTTTGAATAATAATTCAGTAGGATATCGCACAGGAACATGTAATATATATTTCAACGTACTTTTCTGTAGTATCTCTAATTCGTCTAGCTGGTACGATGCACAACCACTCCAAATCGGGCTTAGGTATATTAAGCGCGACTGAATGTATGCATAGTACAGTAGCAATAGGGACTTCTTCGGCAGTATATGTTTTGTCCGATTGATAGCAAAAACATATGGCAAAATTGTTTTTTTTTATTTTTTCAGTATGTTCAAACCAACTAAGTTTCCTATCAATCGTTAAGCCCGAGTAATTATACCTTATTAACTCTTTCAATTACGAAAGAGTCATAAGTAAATGGGAATCCCTTTAATACATCTCATCCAAAGTTTTGTTTTCGAATACCATATGTATTTTGTTTTGTTATGGTTTAGTGCCAAGTGATTAAGATCAAGCTAGTTTTTAAGAACACGCAGATCTGAATTCATTTTGCTCAATAAATCTGTTATGTCTTCCGAGGAGTATATAAGCAGACCATCATCTGGCAAATAACTGAATCTTCCCTTGTAAATTAAGAGAAGTCATATCATTGATATATATCATAAACAGGTAAGGTGCAAGAACAGCTCCCTGGGGAACACCCCTATTTAACCTAGCAGATTTACTACTCCAATTACCTATTTTTACTATCTGCTCCCTGTTTGAAAGATAGACTGTGAAACCATTTCAATTGAACATCAGTAAGGCCTAGCTTCGTAGTTTAATCATCATTATATCTGGATGGACAGAATCAATAGCTTTGCGTAAATCTAGAAATAAGCAACCACAGTAACTGACGTTTTTCAAAGGCTCTACTTAGGAAGTGAGTCAGATTTAGACAAGCAGCTGTAGTATTGGAGTTCGGAGTAAATCCAAATTGGTTGTTCGCAATAAGTCTATTAATACTAGAAAGTTATTGAGTCTCCCTAGTACAACTTTTTCGAAGATTTTTGAAACATTTGAAAGTACGGAAATTGGGCGAAAGTTAGACAAATCCATCTCATTACCAGACTTATAAATAGGTGTGACTCGTGCTTGTTTCAAGGAACTGGGGAAGCTACCTAAAGCAAGCGATTCATTAATAAATTTGTAATCACTGGTATGACATAATTTGGCGTATGCTTTAAAAATTTTATAGAGATTTTATCTATTCCAGTCGCAGTGTTCTCTTTAAGATCAAGCAATATGGTTTTGACTTCATTGTCACTATAGTCGGGTGCAGTGAAAGAGGAAATGATACATGGTACTCAAATATCTAAAATCTCAATTGTTGGAATCGGGAGATGTCTTCCAATGTCTGTCGTGGCGTTTACAAAATATGTATTAAATCGGTCAGCCACTTCCTGTTGATTGGATATTACGTCAACACCAATTTGTAGATACATTTTTGTGGAGTTACTCTGACTATTTGTTGTAAATAATTTCTTTGAAATAATTCCACAGTTCCTTTGGTTTATCTATATGTTAGTGATAAATTCGTTGCAATGTTTTTTTTAATCCATTTGATTTTCCGTGCTATAACAACACTAATAGATTTATGTTTTTGGGCTATGTAATTATCGTGTAGGGTACCTTGTTCTTTAATTTGAAACAATTTGTTTCTTTCATTCATTCATTATCTTTTGATATCACTGGTTAGCCCGGTTTCATGTCCGTTTATTGGGTATTTTTGTAACGTTTTCGTATTTCGAGATATGATTCCGGAGAGCTGGAGTAAGAAATATTACAATTTAAATTAGTTGAATAAGTGTGCCCAAGCTGAATCCTGAAGCACGCTGTTATAATTTAGTACTCGAAAATTACAAGGTTCCAGCTTTTTTGATATCTTTTGTTTTTGTCACCTGCAGAAAGAGTAAACTTATGATCCGATAGTGGCCGTATCAGAAATATTTAAATCGTACTTGTAAATAAATATAATCGGATAAAATATGGTCTATAATCGTGCCAATCGAGTTCTTGGTTCGGGTTGCATATTTCTTATCTAATTTATTTATAAAAAGGTACCCTAGGGATTGCACAGTTTCTTGATATTTCTTAACATCAGAGTTATATGAATCCATAAATTAATATTGAAGTCACCAACACTAAGGATCGGGAATGTTTCCTTAGATATTCTTCAAGAATTGTATTAAAATTACAGAGCTAATTTTTTTGAGATCTGTAAATTGAGATTAAATTTATATCTTTATCGATTAGTTTGATTCCAAGAATCTGACAGTAGTCCGATATTTTATTGCAAACAATTTAAGCGCTCAATTGATTGTTTAACATAAATAGCGGTTCCACCATAACCTCCTATGCGGTTCGCGAAGAAGGAATTAAATCCCTTTATATTAAAAAATCTATTTTCTTCTTCCATTATCCAGATTTCAGTTATCACCACAACATCAATATTGCATGCAAAGTTTATTGACAAACACATCAATGTCGTGTAATTTGTTCCTCATGCTCTGCGCATTCAAGTACAAAACTCTAAAAATCTGCATTATCGACTATTAAATTTCTGTCATCTAAACCGGCAACGTTATTGACAGAGTGCAAACAAACATCAAAATTAAAGTTATTCGTGACCGTGCCCATAAAACTGTGCTGAAATAATGATATTGTAATTAAACATTGAATACAACAGTGAAACCGAGTTTGTTAATATTATGTGGCATAACAACAGGTATAATCAATACACTCGTTGTTTATTCTAATTTTAGGTGAACCCATTTATGCCTCGTACAAAATAAAATAGCAAAAATTTAACACTGTGGGAAACAAGTATGGATAAAATAATAATAAAATGAAAGAATAAGAATAAAATAGAAATATAATATGAAAAAATCTGTGTTTATATTTCGTTGAGTTGTTCCCAAGGTGATGTGGTGAGCTTCCATAAGCCTGGTAAGATTGTTTGTTAGTAGTGATTCTGACCACCTTTTCTTTTTCTTGTCTACGAAAAAAATATATTGGATTTGCTGATCCACAGGAATTTGTATTTAATAAATTTATTTAATTTTCGTGGTCGGCGATTGAACGTCGTAGAGGGAAAGACGTGATTTTTGTCTCTCCTCTATATAAATAGTAAATAATTTAAATGTGTTTAAATTAATTAATTAATTATTAATATATGTGCCACACCTAAATAAATAATAATAATATTAATAATAATTTGTGTTTTAAGTATAATGAAAAGAATAGTATATGAAAAATACATATTGAATAGTTATAGTAATTTGTGTGTGATGCGCTTGCAATGACGTAGAATATGTATTATAACAATTTCGTTTATATGTATATTTTAATACCGTTGTTAAGTACATTATACACATTGTGTGTAATTTTTCAATATGTATAGGACTTTTTGGATTTCAAAGGATGCTCAAGCTAAGTGTTTTATCATTTTTTCATTGTTTTAATACATATTTTTGTATTTAATAATTTTTATTCAAAAAATTTAAGATATTGTATGCACCAGTGCACTGATTCTCTAGAAACACGATTGTGTGTTAACGAAAAAATAAACAAAATCACACAGGATTGTTGTTGTAATTTCGAAAAGCTTACTATGGTTTTCACGTTTACACATTGTCTTGCATTTTGGAGAATCAGGCTACAGTATACCTTACTATTCGTAATTAGCTAACATTTTCATGTACATAGTGTGTTAGTCGCATATGGTTTGAGCGGGAGAGGATTCTTAATTTTGTATTTTTGTTTGTACGTGTATTTGATATCCTTGTTAAAGTTTTAAAGTTTTTGTTGTTTTGTTTGTGTCGTGTGTGTGTGTGTGTGTGTGTGTGTGTGTGTGTGACCGGCACGGATGCATTCTGCAGGTTATATTGTGGAACACACACCCACACACAATTCTCGTTCGACTTTATCATAGTATTGTGTGTAAATGAAGAGAATATGTTCGTAAAAAAAACGAAACTAAACATGATATGCATGCGTAATGTATGGAAATAAAAATAAAATAAAATTTGTAGAACCTTTACTTTACAGTAACAAGTCCGTAATTGTTATCCTTGTAAAGTATATCCCTTTAGTGATTTACTAACACAATTGATGCGGGTAGGGCAAAAGTACCATGTCAAAAATTTAGTTTTGTATGTTTTTTGGACCAACTTACACATTTGTTGAATTTTTTTTTAACTTATTTTCATACGAAAAAAAAACACTATATCTATACACACAATTGTGTTGGTTTTACTTCAAATAAAGCGAAATTTTTATCAACAACGCCATTACATACTATGGTTTTTACTCACACATTTGTGTGGGTTGGACTAAAACTGAGCCAATTTTTTTGTTTCTTGGTTGAAAAGGGATATTGTGTCTTGTTGCTATTATTATTATTATTATTTTTATATTATATTTATATATTTTGACAAAGACAGCGAAATGATAATCGATAGTATTTTCAGGTTTTATTTAAAAAAAAAGAACTTGAGATTTCATCGCGAATTGTCACGGCTTTGGGGTAAATTCCATGTCATGTCTACTTTAACATTATTTTAAATTAACTAATCAAGATTTTGTGTGCAGGCCTGCATAGTGGTTTTTAATTATGGTTTGATTCAAAATTTGTTTTGCTGGGAAAATAATTCTGGTTTAAGTCTTAATTATGCCGAGATCTAAGTTTATTTATATTTATCACGATTTATTTAAAAGTTGAACTAATTATTACTGAATTATATTATATTATATTTTGACAGGTTTTATTCGGTAAAAGTGAAATTTTTTGTTTCTTATTAATAATTGTAAATATATGATTTTAATGTTTTACTTTGTTTAGTATTTAGAAAGAGTTGAAGTTTCCTGAAATTATAATTTTGATTCTAATTATACCACGTTTATACCAGTAGTATAAGAGTATGTATCATAAAAGTATGTCGATGTAAACTCAAAGTAAAATACTTTGCTACTTTAATACGTACATACTTTTTTGCAATTAAAGTGTTCTACGTATCTAATGAGTATTGGTATAGTGTTTGCGGTGAGAATGATACTATATCATATTTTTTAGATACGAAATGTCATTTTAGTCATTCTTCTGATTTTTCTTGTTTACAGTGATAAAAGACAACTGTTTCTTTTTTAAATTTTAATGAGATATATCAGTAATAAACTATTATAATGTGTTCACACCACTATGGTGTGAACTGAACGAGAAAAATACTTTATTAGTAAAATACTATTAAAGGGGCTATGGTGTAAATGTGGTTTTAGTCTTTATATTTAGATTTTAGCTGGATTTTCAGATGACGGCAGTGACGAGTACTATTATATTGTACTAATTGTTTGGTAGTTTGAATTCAATTAATTTTATTTAATATTTATCAGGATAATTGAGTTGGATTAATATACGAATCATTACATTTAACTGCTTTAATTTGATTATTCAAACTTCAATATTTTATCACTTTTTATTGGTATTCCTAATAGTAAAAACGATCACTGAAAATAGTATGAGTTATATTTCCGATAATTTTATATATTTTTATGATTCTGATTGCTGGATATTATTCCATAATATATTAAATAATTTTGTTGTCTTGTACTAACCGTCTTACATTATATTTCAACTAACAATTTACTAACTATTGACTACTTAGGTGTCTGAAACCGGGTCAATTTACATAATAATTAATTCACCTTTCCTGTTACTCCATCTTGTTATATGTACAAGAGCGTGTGGTTGGGTCCGGCGTCAAGCGGGAATCTTACTTAGGTTTGGTCACATATTCCAATCAGTTAATCAATCAGTTGAAATGAAATGGAACTGGTTGAAAATCCAGCTAACACTCCATATACCTGAGGTTGTATTTGGATTTCTAGGGATATTTTAATTGGCCTTAGAATTCTAATATATTTGGTCAGAATACAGAATTCTATAAATTGTCCCCACCTCTTGATGGGAAGCGCTGATTAGGTTTTCTAGCTGACATGGTTCTCAACAAATTCACCAAATTTTCTTTAAATCACCCATTTTTCTCAGAATTGAATTATGTCCACTGCGGTTATCTCATTTGATTTCAATAATTCAACCTAATTAAGGTTTCCACCTTTTCAAAATTTATAAACCGGCACCGAGGTAAAAGTAATAAACGCGTCGTTTCTCTTAATTATTATTATTTTTATTTTTTATTATTATTTAATCTTTGCAATCCGTTCTGGGGCCGAAACTCTCTCGCAGTTCGCTTTTCACGTCACGAGAACGTCCTGCTAATATGTAGGTTTTCGTAACCATGTGCACATTGCATAGCTTCGTGCCACCCTATAGTACTGGTATGTAATATGGTTCGGCCCATCAGTTCTGCACTTCGACAGGGGCTCGTAGTTGTGTTCATTTTCTTCACAGATTATAATCTGGTGGTAGCCTGAAATCTGAGTCCTCGTGTGGATTCACCCAATGTAATTTAAGTTCATGTATGAGATATATAATGTGTACATATATTTATAGGAGGCGTTATTATTATTTATTATTATAATGTTTATTTAATTGGTTTATAATTTATGTAATTAAAATCGAACTCTAGAACTTCTTTTAAATCTGTTTCGGGATTTTGACGTGTCTTTTTGGTGGGATTCTGCAGTTTGACCATTCTGATTGGTCCTTGGCCGTTTCCCTGTTTCGGCTATTGCTGGGTCACGTATGCGGAACTTGGTGGAGATTTAACTAAGTTCTGCGTGCGTGATTTGGCGGTGACTGGGGTGGGGGTGTGGCCGGGTTCGGTTCGGAGTTGTCGGGCTGTGGGGCTTCATCGGAGGGACGCGTTGGTTTTACCGATGCAGGTTGATTGGTTCTTAGTTTATTAGAACCCTAGCCCAGCTCTACAAACTAAATTTGAGATAACGGCATGATTCCTAACCGATAACGGCATGATTCCATTCATTATTGCCGAATCTCAAAATTTCGTTCAAATACAGCTTCGCACACCGAATTTGACCATCATTTGTTGACAGATGGCCTAGTTTAATTGAGCATTATGCTGGAGTGGCATTCCAATTCTGCAGACCATATTTCATGGTGATTGGTTGAGGAATGGTAAAGTTCTTTTGAGTATGGGATAAATATGTCCTATGTAGACTTGGTAATTAATCGAATATTCTTTGGTAACCAAATTAGTAACGCATTTGAAATTTTTACGAAATCAGCTAAATTTATTTGAAATTTTAATAGTTAACATTAATAGTTTTCTAGGAAGCATTACCTTCGGGATGCCTCACTTAGTCGTTGTATTTTTTTTTTTTTTTTACTATTTCGTGGTTGCTCAATTCAAGGGTTAAATACAAATGTATTTTAGAGTAATTGTAAACATTAATAGTTTTCTAGGAAGCATTACCTTCGGGATGCCTCACTTAGTCGTTGTATTTTTTTTTTTTTTTTACTATTTCGTGGTTGCTCAATTCAAGGGTTAAATACAAATGTATTTTAGAGTAATTGTAAATACATATATTGTAGCTCAAATAACTACATATATGGTTTACAAAAATTCTATTGTAAGTTGAGGAGTTAAATTAATAAATGTTTATAATATTTAGGAAGCCGGAAAATTTTAATTTGGAATTAAATTTCAGGAAATCTACAGATGCTTGTGAAATAATAATATTTTTTGAAATATTAATTGCTGTTTTTGTAGACTAGAATTGTGTTGTGATTGTAGGTGTCTATAAACAGAAAAGGCCGATTCAATCAATCAATTTTTGTTTCGGAAGCCGAAAAATATTAATGTAGAATAATATTTCACGAAATTCCACATGCACGTGAAATAATAATATTTTTTTCGCAGGTTGCTGCACCTATTAAGCCTTTATCCTTCCTCTAGTAGAATAGAAGTAGATTAGAATTGTGTTGTTCCGTACGATCGCTAGATGTCTCAACCCGGGTCGTTCCGTTTCAAAAAGAAAAATGAGGGAAAAGGGAAAAAGGGGGAAAAAAACCTTTCCTATCCTTCATATTGTTATATGAGTGAAGTTATTAATAATTTAATATTAATTAATTAATTAATTATTAATATAATTCAATTTACTATTAATATAATTCAAATAACTATGGTTTCAGGAAATTATATTGTAAGTTGTGGAGTTGTAGAGGATTAAATCAATAAATATTTATATTATTTAAGAAACCGGTAGATTAATTAAGAATTAATTTCAGGAATCTTTAGATGTTATGAAATAATATTTCTTTGAAATATTAATTGCTGGTTGTGTAGATTAGAATTGTGTTGTCATTAGTTCATGAACTATTGGCTTTACCTAGGTATTTGTAACCGGGCTGATCTAATTAATCAGTTTTGTTTAGGTAGCTGAAAAGTATTAATGTAGAATTATATTACAGGAAATTTCCAGATGCACGTGAAATAATAAATTTGTTTCCTCAGGTTGCTGATTTAGAGAAGCAATTGTTGAAGACCAATACCATCGATATCCATTTAACCTATTAAGCCTTTATCCTTCCTCTAGTAGAATAGAAGTAGGTTAGAATTGTGTTGTGCCGTACGATCGCTAGGTGTCTGCAACCGGATCGTTCCGTCCCAAAAAAAAAAAAAAAAAAAAAAAAAAAAACCTTTCCTATCCTTCCTATTGTTATATGTAAACAGGCTGTAGGAATAGGCCCGGCGTTATCCGGGACTCTTGGCTAGCACTTGGTTCTACAGTCCAATCAATCAATAAATTTATTTAATTTTCGTGCATCCCGATATAATCCCATTTGGTAAGGGGTGAGATGGTCACGGAAGAATATTTGTTTATCTTCAGCTAACGTAAAGCCAATTTGACTAAGATTAATTAGTTTTCCTTTTTTCTTTTCAAATACCTTATGTTTTGCTTCAGGAGTTTTAAATTTTATTAAAATGTTTCTCATACCTGTCTTACTTGATGATTGGTTCGCCCGGGTATAGTTTGGAATATATTCCATTACCGATATATTGGCAGATGACTCGACACATCCAAGGACTTCAAACACCCTTTTAACTATGATGCTAGATTGTATTTCATCGTTTGGAATCCCAGCGATAATTAAATCATTCGAAACTTGGGCCTGGTTAGCTCGATCAAGTTTAGACTGCATCCTTTGTACGTCCTCCGATTTTGCTACTCTAACAATTAGTTCCATGTTTGATTGAGATATCTTTTCGAAATCGTTGCGAAGGGTTTCAAACTCTTTGGATATAAATGCTTGGGATGCTTGGACACTCTCAATCATCGATTTTATTTCCGAAAAATCTGCTGCATATTTGTTCAGCTTGGCTAGAATTTGCTCCATTCCACCCTCTATGTTATAAGTATTACGTCCAGATACCAATGACATGGAATTCTCGCAGCCTTCGGAGCAAAACCATTGCTTTTCAGCAGCTTTCCTGGCGATATGTTGCCCATAGATTCCTTTGCAAGAAGGATGAAAACCTTTGTTGCAATAGCTGCACTCGAACATCTGTTGCTTTTGCGAGATTGCTTTTCCACAATTTTCAGCCGAGCACGTCAATATTGACTGGTAGTTCGAACTTTTTTCCGCACACTCAAAAAAAGGCATTTTACTTGCCTCCACAATACAGTGTCGTATGACAAAATGGTTTTAGAAAGAGATATGAACTTGCTCTGGTAATATTTTGTTCAGCTTTATGTATTATTTTATTTATTTACTTATGTTTTTTTCTTTAAATACGACTTTAATTTATTATTTAATAATTTCAATTCTTTATTTTACGAATCTAATAAGTTATTAGGAATTTTTATATTATTTTATCTTTATAACACGTCTGTACGATCGAGAGTTGACAGCCAAAAAAAAGGCCAAAAAAAGGCTTTTTCTTCCAAAAACTGTTTATGAATCATCTAATTTACATCCAACAAACAAACTCCCATCATAATCGGTTAAGAGATAAACGAATTCTGTCCTAGATGGCCATATTTCAGAACACGTGCAAAATCTAAAGTCGATTAAATTTAAAAATTAGTCCGTAATATCGAGGTTTTTCTATATTTCAAATCCAAAACACTAAAAGTATTATACGATAACCTGTGAACACGGTAATCTATTCTACGATAAATTGATTCCACAATAAACGTGTTTACGATAAACTGCTAGATTGTTTACGATAAACTGACGGTAAATCATCATTGGGCATGTAGGATAGAAATGGCATACTAGAATGAGTTTGGAAGTAGATCTGGAATATGACAAATTCGTGTTTATTTGACCGTTACCCCCAGCTTGGGTTTCATATAAGCTTATGAATCAACCACTCAAGACAGTGTTTACTATGTCATAGGATTTCTGCAGATCTCCAAAGGTTGACTCACCAAATTCACATACTCTGCAAATTCATTGTAGTCACAATAAAATAAAAACGATATCTCTATTTGAGAATTTTAAAGATGTTTGGCTGGTACTCTTCAAACAAACGACTTTAATCGAAAATTTTATAAATGCAAGCCTCGCAGGTACCTATAAGTAGACACATTTTGTTTTGATAGGCTAGGAGGAATTCTTTGATATGTTAAGACAGTTTTCAAATTCTATCGGACACTTGACTTTTACTTTTTCATTTCCCGTGGTTTGATTTTCGAAAACCTACCTCACGAGTCGTGCAAGAACCATCTAATAGTAAATCTTTAATACCGCAGTGTACAAATGTTATTGTAGTATTTGGATAATGATAATAATAATAATTAGGATAAAATTTATTGGGATAAATACAGATTTTTGCGCCAGAAGATATGAATTATATTCTACCCACTTAGTGTTAGAAAAAACAACCATTTTTCTAATTTTGTATTTGTTTGTTTGTGCACAATTATGAGACAAACAAATTTATTGGAAAAATGGTTTTGTGCTGTACCATGATATACTCGTAAATAGAAAATATTCATACGTAACAAGAAAGATGTGGTCAGTTTTTCTCACCAACATTTCAGTCTGATTAAGTTTTATGCAAATATACAGATTTTTCAAAATGCTTTGGTACAGAACGTATGTTTTATTTAAAAACCATATAAAGTGCTCCTACCTATGCACTTAATACTCGTATACAGGTCACATAGGTGTTGAGAATTTTGTATAGGTACATTCTAGAGTGTCTATAGAAAATTTGATTAGATTTAGTTTTATTTCACATTTCCCATCACTCCCATTAAAATTAAATCACTAAATTAGAAATCGATAGAGACATGAAGACAAACAGCAAAAAAAAAAATTCTGGCACAGTGGCAGGGAAAATGAGAACACTAAAAGCTAAAAAATTTAAAAACCTAATGTCTTTTAATTATGAGAAAAACGATTTCCGGAAAAATTGAATTTTCAATTTTTGATCTTCATTGTATTCCATTATTTAATTTTTATACGTGTGTGTGTATATGATGATGACGATGATGGGCGGACACATATATACACTTATATGGATATAGTGGGGGCGAAACCGAGCTTTTTGTTCTGTTCGAAATAGTAAAGTCCATTATTAAATAATGAATTCCTAAAAAATTTATGTAATACTCGTAAGGGGAGAATACAAAATTCTGAATAGATTGTTTTATGAATCAGTGGGATGGGAATTGGGTATGAGAAAGTTTATAAACGAAAATATTATCATATGAGCCATTATGTGGCTTAAAGTATTTTACAGAGCAAAAAAAAAATTAATTAGTCCTGTGATGTTTGCATATTTCGTTTAGTAAAATATGTAAATTATTTCATCACAGCACGATTATCACCTCTGGCTTAATTTTTAGAATAACGAGCTTTCTCTGTTATAATAAATGAAAATATGTTTTATTACACAAAAATTTTGGTGTAGACGTATAAAATATTTATGGTGCTGTGAAAATATTAATTTATTTCATTCTTAATATTTCCTTGTAATTTTAAATACAAGAGATTTCTGGTCTTCGCAAATAAAAGCTGTGGTCCTTTGGAAATCAAAAAAAGCTAGCGCGTCAGGTTTTACAATGATTATTTCTCGGTAAGGAAATAAAAATATTACCATTTGTTAAGGCATTCAAAATAATAACTTACAATTAAAGTATGGTTCACATCCCATAATATTATGTACATAAATATTTATAATTTATAATTGCTAATATATACTTTTGAATATTATTTATACTTTATATATTGAATTATATTTTATTTTACTTATAATATTACATAAACATTGTATGTATATAGTACTCATACAAATAATTTGTTATATATATTATTATGTATCTAAATTGTAACAAATATTAGGCATAAGGAAATTGTATATAAATAGAATTGTATGTATATACATTAACAAGAATACATAAGTAGTCAATGTATATTCAATTATAAATGTATGTGCTAACCAAAATCTATGTACTTATATTATATACAAGCGATAAGCTTTTTGTTTTGAATTTATTAAAAAATATGATTAATATTGTAATTTTGGTGCAATAAAGATCGTTTGTTTATACAACAAACTAAATTCTTCGATAGAAAATTATAATAATTTAAATAATAAAAATCATAATTATATTATATTATAAAATTAAATATATTAAATAAAATAAAATAAAACTTATAATAAATCATTACGTCTTCGAGTTATAAGTTTCTTCGAGTGTTTTTCTTAAATGGAATAGTTGGTTAAAATTAAAATTCTTCGAACAACTGTTACCACCATTATCAGCAGTGTTGTGCGTCTACGAGTAATTCGGAGTTGTTGACATGTTGGTCTCGAAAATAACGTAAATAATTAATTTTGCCATAGATCGATTCGAACTCGAAGTGCAACGATGATAGAGATATCATCAAGAATTATTAAACTATTAAACCGAAGTTGAATATAAACGTTTTAATACTTCCGCCCATAACCTGTTCAATACCATCCACCAATCCAAAACCGAGCGACCCCAAGTTTCATCATACTGGCACGATTGACATTCTAATCGGTGCAGAGTATTTCTTTGAAATACTGATGAGGGCAAAATTCCAGGTAATCAAGAAAAACCAGTTCCCCAAACCAATATCTTTGGTTGGATATTTGCCGGGGTTAGCAATATCAGACCATTAAGATGCTTAGCACAATTAACGTCGTGCATAGAACCATCGTTGATGATCGATATTTGCAGATATTTTATAAATGACAGGCGAAATAGGATTAAACTGTATGTGAGTGGACCCCAGCAATTGCTGAGCCTCACAAAAGCTATAGTCATTGAAGTGTTGAAAATTAAAGAGGGAAAATAAGCGTTCTTAATAATAAAATCGAACGAGATATGCTTGATTGCTAAATAAGAAGGTGATGCATACAAAATACTAATGAAGAAGATCGGACGAAGTTTGCCTATTCGAACCACCAAAAATATTTTAATAGTGTTGTGGGTGAACTTCTTCCATCACGCTTTTATCTTTCACTGCGGAGGACCCGTTGAAATCTCGAGTTTTCCCGAAATCCCGTCATGTTTTTTTTTTATTTTTTTAATTACAATGCAATCTGTTTTGCGGATCAAGGCTCACTCTGCTCTTTCATGGTTGTGCTTTTAAAGTTCTTACTTTACGCGTACTCAGCCAATTCGTGGAAGTACGATTATAGGGCTGATTAAAGACCATCTGCACATTGCAAGCTCCATGCCAGCCTACACTGGCATGGAAGATGGGTCGGCCCATGGGTTGAGCACACCGACAAGCGATCATAGATGTGTTACATTTCACCGCACAGATCGAAATCTGTTAATGAAATTTCACTTTGCATCCTGCCCTTATCGGGATTTGAACCCGGTACCTTCGATCCAAACGCTAAAGCTTTAATCACTGTGCCATTTGGTCGGTTGTCATGAAAATTGACTTGAACCTTCTTCCTGGTGTGTGACCTTCCATTGAAATCTATTTCCAGCCATGACACGTTAAGCGGTAAATTTTTAGATAATTTCAAATTTTTTTGTGCGATATATACGTTGAATTTTAGCAAATCCAGCTCGTTTTGGATTTCTCGCCCTAAAAACAGATGTGCCGGTGACATAGACTGTTGAGCTCGATGAACGGTAGATATGGAGGAATTTGGTAGAATTTTCCTTATTTGGTTCTCCCCCTTTTGATTTTTTGAGTGTGTTTTTTAATGTATCTTGAATTTCTTGAATTTTTCACTCACAAATTGTGTACCATTTTCCGTAACTAAATTTTCACTTTGACGATGTCATATTATCACACTCATGTACTTCGGGGTACATTGAATGCGAATCGATACTAACGAAAAGCCATTTACCGCCCATCGGACCTGCAATGTTGGTGTGTATGCTCTCCAAAGGACGCATCGCTCGTGACCACAACTGTAGTAATGGGAGATTTTGCATTTTCTGATCAACGTTCACATGATTGCGTCCGAGTCGTGATTGCTTCGTCGATTTTAAATGACTCTCGGCGGTAGTAAAATTGTAGAAGTTTCTCACCGCCAGGCAATGTCTTCTTCACTTCTGGCCATCATTATTGAATGAATGAAACGTCCATTCGAAGAATTTCTGTCGCTTTGTGTTGCGCTCGAGATCATGTGGCGGTTGACCGGCTTGGTATCTTCAAATCCGTCATTGAACTCTTCTTCTGCGTGGATACACACAATGACCACGTCTTCATCTTCGACTTATGTTGCGCGCGATGAGGTGTGGCAGAATATCTGCATTGCCAAACTCGGTTGTGGATTTGTACTTTATACTGTACCGCTCTTATTGCTGGTAGCGCTGAATCGTAGGGTGAGGAGCAATTCGGAGGTGAGAATTTTTTTTTGAATTTTTGAAATGCTTGTTGGCATTCTGGAGACCATTCTCACACAACAACTGCTCTTAAGAGTCAACCCATTGGTGCACGTAGGCTGTGCATCTGGTTGATCAATTTCCCATAGATTTGTATGGCTCCGAGAAATAAGGAGAGTTGAGTTATGTTCTGAGGGACCGGCATCGCGGTTACTGCAATAATTTTCGATGGGTCGACCTCCAAACGATGGCATAGGAGGTTAACAAATTCTTTATGTGTTTTCTGGTCATTTGCGTTTTCGAGGATGTCATCGAAATAGACCACTGTAGCTTCGCGCCTCGAAATCATGGCATCCATTATCTTTTGGAAACTACCACTCACTGATTTGATACCTAGTGCGAGCTGATTTAATGTGAACAAACCCGTTGTGCGTATATTTATGGTGAGTATCTGCTTTGATTCGTCATCGAATTCAATTTGCATATACGCATCTGATAGTTCGATCTTTTGCTGAAAATTGTACTGCCTGTGAGCTATGGGTAAAAATTTCCTCTGGAGTTGGCAGCGGGTGTGCTTTGTTTCCATGCAGTTCGCGCGGTAAATCTGATGTACATCAAGCTTTATGTGAATGTAAGCTTTAGTGACATTGCATTAACCGTGCGTGTTGCTGAAAACTTCACGCAATTTTTGCTGTAGTATAAAAACTTGTTACGACTGCTTCCTTCGTCGCGTATACCGTTGCAGATAGAACTAATGGGCTAACCGCAAATCCCAAATGGCTTCCAATCAATACCTTAAATATTTAGCCCCTTAATACTGGTCACATAATATTTGCCAAATAAAACTTGTCCGATAGGTGATATCCCCATTTCGCAAATTCTGTGACAATGGGGACAGGATCCAGCGACGCTGAATTGACTTTCTTGCTACTCGGTCTGGCTAAGCACATCTCTTCGGATATGATTGTGAAATCTCCGGTCGTGTAGATTTGCAATATGGCTTCATGACCATTTATTTTCACAGTGATGAATTTCCGATCGCTGTTTGTGTCCTTTTCCTCGCCTACGTCATTGATATTCCGGATCACGTTCGTCATGAATAGTCCTCGATGTTTTCGTTTCGACTGTAGGGGTTTCTTGGAACAATTTCTGAAATCTTGTTTGTATCACATTGCTTGACGAAGAAGTTTGAATTTGCTTTCCTTCGTACTGTGTGTTTGATTTCACTGGAAGCTGGCAATTTTTCTGCGGCTGTTTAATCGCATGTAAAGCTAATGATGATGTTTGTGTTGTTTTCCCAATTATCGCCATATCACTTTTTAGTCTGAGCAAACGTTGTGCAAAACATGTTTTGACCAAGTCATCCGGCATTTTTTCGTTTTGTCCTCGTGGCCACTTTGTTACCACTTGGGGTCATCTGTGTATGACAGTAGCAATTTAAACAACCTGACTTTGTTCTCTCTTCCACTACTTATATATCTCTTTCTCTCTTCCTTTGTGTTGTCGCTTAATGCTTTCCCACAATTTCCCAGTTTAGTTTTGGAGTTGTCGCTATTGCCAACAGGTAACGAAGTGCAGCAAGGGATCACTGCTTTTATCAGTGGTCACAGCCATAACATTATATTAAGCTACTTTGAGCATCAAAGTTTAAGATTGGGCAAGTGCCTGTGAATAATTCGAACGAGTGCAACGTATCATCGTATGTAGAGCATACGAACAGTCTCAAAAGAAGCTACATTTGTAATAACCAGTATTCTAGTTGTCACACTGATGGTGAACTAAGAAAATGGTTTCTTTCTAGGACCGCAAAATAAGGAGCAAATAAAAAATCAATTTAACTATGACAAGTACGATAAAAGAACTCGCGACATCTAGTGACTACAGTAATGCAAATAATGTGATTCGATGCGATACAATTGCCCAACCATTTAACTAGTGTTTAACTTAAATACCCCAAAACTACCTCATCACATAGAACAATTTGCAGTTGTTTCACATCTAATTAGTCCCTATTCCTAACCCGAAAAATATTACTCAAGCATCAAAACAAAAGAAAAACAAAATTTAATTATTTTCTGTGCTCATTTTGATGAGGAAAATACAATTTATGATACCACCTATAGTCGTATCTATATATACAGCAAAAGAAAATATATTTCCCATTTAGGATTTGCTTTTTTGTTTTTTGGTAACGCACATAAAAAGCTCGCAAAACCAACCAACATAAATAAATATCGGGACGTAAAAAGAATGAAAACACAAACAGAACAGAATTAAAAAAACGCAATCGGTTAGGCTGCTTTTCTTTATCAATTTTATCAGCCGGTTCTCATATTTATGTACCAAATGTCCATATTTTCCTTACGACTCTTTTTTATGTAGACCACAACAATGGAAATGATTTTACTGTTATTTCCTCTTCTATATTCATTATTTTCGGTTATTCGTTGGAAAATGGGAACGGCATAGCACGGAAAAGTAAATAAAACTGGTATATACGCGCAGACACAGTAATAGATGAAGAAGAAAAACACATTTCCCGACTCGTACCATTCAATTTTATTTTTTTTCATCATCTATACATGTTTTTCGTTTCTGGTTCAGCCGCATTTTTTTATTTGTTTTTTAATCGAAAACCAACCTCAAACCATATCAAATTCAAATACATACACATATACATACACAAAAAAAAAATTTAAAGTTACACAGAGAGCATCAGCAGCAGTAGCAGCACACACACATACAAAAAAAAGCTTTTCTTATTTCCATTTAAAAATATATATATAAAAAAAAATATAAAGCTGCCATAAAAAAAGATCGGAAGCAGCAACAAAAAAAAATTAACATGAGCGGCTAAAAAAACATAACCGACACAAATTTAGTCTTTCGACAAAAAAGCGGAAACACACACATCTACCCGGCGAAAAAAAAACAACCAAAGATGAAAATATTTCGTTGTTATTGTTGTTGCGATAGTCATGAAAATTGTTCTTAGCATTAAGATGCTTGTTTTGAATACGAATGAATTTATTTTGACAATTAGACTCTTAACGAAAATGATTTGTATCAGAATTGTTTGCTTTTTTACGTTTCGCTGTTGTGTGGATTAAATGTGGTGAAAACAGTATATATGCGGCATCTCGTTAATAGGGACAAAAGGATTTTCTGATTATTTTCGTCGCCCGCATATTTAATTAACGAATTCATTTTCGGCAGTCGCGCAACATACCTATATATACACTTTATGCGTATTGGCATCCACACCAAAAAATTTTTTTATGTATATAAAGAGGGTAGAATTTTATTTAAAATTTATTTACATATGAATCCGATGTGCGCGGATTTTGAAAGCTTACGAGAAAAGACGAGGTAACAAAAAATTATTTTGACTATATACAGAACTATTTTATTCATAACATTATACTACACTTGGTGGATTATTCCATGTACGAGGATTTGTATTAAACATTCAACAAAATCTTGTGTATATCTTCGGTACATAGTGTTTTGTGCTGTTGTGTAATCTTTAATAAAACAGTGATATCGTAATATAAGGTTATTTGATATACGTCGCTACCAACTGTGCGCGCTTTTTGGTATTGCGGATTAAAGTTTTAAATAATAATATGGTTTGACGCTTTCAAATTTCTTATGTTGAAGTTGATATAATGTTGAACATTTAGTTGTATCAAGAAGTATTCAGATTTCGGGGTTTGTGTACTTTGAGAACTTTTGCTAACAGCAAACCTGTTCAAGCAAAGACATTACATCTTTTAAACTACCTTCCCTAGGCTAAATCCCTATATTTTCTAACAATTTCTTGCAATACTTCGTTAGTTTTTTAATCTGGATTATTTGGAGATCTCGTGAGACCGTGAGATCGAAGACGGGAATTTTCACCTCAAAGCCTCTCCCCAGGAATCGGATACCTGAATATCATTAGTCACCAATCGTACACCCGTCCATACATTAGAAAATTTTAACGACACCGGGTTCGGGGATGCCGTTGCCAAAAGCGAAAAATATTAAAGTATTTTCCAAATTACCATTGGAGTCGAATGTGACCCGCCGAGTGTACAGACTCCTGTTTGTTTCGCCGCTAGCTCTATCGGTGAAGGTGTCTTTGGTCGTGGGTGGTACACTCGGAAGGTGTTTCGGATCACATTGGAAAGAAAACCCGTTCAGAATTAAAAGAAAATAAACAATACGCAGCACTCCGACACTCCATCCCACTACTTACCTCATTCCATCACTCCACTTCGGTCCTTCTCATCTCACTCACTCATGATATAGCTACACATTGAATTCATTGTTAACAAAATATTTATTGACAAAATAATTTCAAAAGTTAAGTTTATACAAAAAAAAATCATGATCAATTTAATTTTCTCATTCTAAATTCAGGTTAATTTAAACTATATATTCAAATAAAGAAATTATACTTAAGCAAATTATCCTTTTGCATTTCTAAATTAATTAATTTAAAAAAAAAATATAGCAAAAAAAAATGTATATACCTTAAATACCATACAGAGGTTACCTTAGGTCCGCGAATGTCGAAAAGTGCTTTCCTGCATCCGGGCACGGCACATGAAAACAAAATGGTATCTATTCGCTAAAAGAAATAAACATATGAATTAATTAATTTCATGAATGCAAATTCTCTAATTTGACCAAAAGTAAAGATTAAGCAAATTAAATTTGGAATAAGAAGAAAGTAAAATTCAAAACAATCAAATAAAAAAAAAATCATTTAAAGAAAAATCAAAAAAAAAAAAAAAGAAAATCTAAAATCTAAAAGTAAATAGGAAAAATGATACCAAAACTCAAAAATTTAGCAAAGAAAACTTGTTGATGGAACTGCCGTTGTCCACTCGCTCGCCACCTGTATTGCACGTCCTTGTCCTGATTTCGTCAACCGGTTGATCGACACAATGTTTCTGGATACTGTAACGCTCTTTGGGTAGTATGAATGGGTCCGGTTCACCGAACAGTAAACCATTCCTAAGAATACTGGAACGTTATAGATTTGAAGAGTTACTTCATTCTTTAAGGGACTCCGAAGGCGGTTTGCTTCTGCCAGCTAATGCTCAGTGGATGGGGTGGGTTTTAATTCGGAGTGTTAGTAAATCTTGCTTAACCGCCAGAAAGGTAGAATTTATTTAAGGGAAAGGAAAACAAGGGATAGGATAGGATAATAGATCAGACAATGACATACCCACCAACGTTTACTCACCTGTTCCTGTCACATCCTCCCATTGAATAAAAAAATATCATTTTAATTTATTACACTAATCACTTTGCACAGAATGCCGTATACGGCCGAGAGAAAATTTGTACAACCCATAGAGAAACCGAAAAATAAGTTTTAAGAAAAAGAAATTAAATTAAGAAAATACGAAATTTGAGTTTTGAACAAAATAAGTATAAAAGAAAATTTATTAATCATACTAGTAAATTCAAAAGTTTAAGAAAGAAAAAATATAAAAATAAAAATTAATTTTGAACGAAAATTAATTTGTTATAGTTAGTAATGGTTAATAACACTAATACTAAAGAAAATTTGTTAGCAAATCATTTCTAGTAAAAAAAAATCATCAAAGCCTTATCTATAACACCGAAAATAATGGCTAAAAAAATGTACTATTTAAACAAAAAAACAAAATGGTAAATGAAAGATTTTATCTAAAAATAAATTGCTAATAAATTGTATAGTAATCCTTATTACTAAGAAAACATAATTTAGAAATGAAAATTTAGATAAATCAAATAGAAAGAAAACTTAAAAATAAAAATGGTTTTTTTCTTCAGTAATATTTGCAAACAATAAATATAAATTTTACTTAAGTTAAATTAAAGTTTGATATTATTTATAATAGGTTTGCGGGTTCATTAGTATACGTATTAATAACCAATGGTGTCGACGATATATTTTATTGTTATTCAAAATTTTATTTGTAGATGGTTTTACCTTGAATTTCCCGCGATGCACCGGTGTATGTAGCAAGTAAAAGCAACCGTAGATTTTTAGGTAGTTTTGCTGTTCGTTGTTCGACGCCAAGTTAGCGTTATTTATACAAAATATGGTTAATGCACTTGCACATGTTTTTTTTTTCTAAATCCACAAGATAGTATTATTCACAGTTTTTCACGAAATAGTTTTTAATATATTAAAGTTTATCCAATTACGAAATATAATAGATATTGAGCTCCACTACATTTATGATTATAATTTAAGTTTTAATAATTATAATTTAATCACTAATAACCCAACCAACACCGCAACGTCTGCATTTGGATGGTTATTATACTGAGCCACTGTATAATTTCGTTGTACACAACAGTAGGATATAAAAAAAAAATTTAAGATTTTGTTTTTGTTTTCTCATTTTACAATGGAAAATTTATGCCGGTCGGCGATTGAACGTCGTAGAGGAAAGACGTGTTTTTTGTCTCTCCTCTAAATAATTAAAAATAAATAGTTTAAATATGTTTTAATTGACTAATTAATTAAATAATATATATCTAAGTGTTCATAGACATAAATAATATATTGTGTGATTTAAAGAATTTTGAAGCCGTAATAAGATACATATTGAATAGTTATATTATATTAATTTGTGTGTGATGCGCTTGCAATGGCGTAGAATATATATATTACAATTTCGTTTATATGTATTTTGATACTGTTGTTGAATGCATCATACGCATTGTATGTATGTAATTTTTCAATATGTATAGTACTTTTATGATTCCAGAGGATGAATAAGATAAGTGTTTTCTCATTTTTTCCATTGTTTTAACACGTTTTAATACATATTAATTCTTAACATATATTTTTGCAAATAAATTTTAAGTATATAATAAAATGATTACTGTATTCTGTAACTCATAAAGGTGTAGAGTACTAGTATTCTCATGGTGGTAGAATTGTTTGAGTATTGTTTGTGCCAGAAAGTGTTTTTCAATTCTGTTATTCTGTTTTGTTACACTCGATAACAATTTTCGTTGTTTTTTTTGCGACGATTGTTTTTCGTTGGTACTTTTGAATTCTAACTTTTGTTTTTTATATTTATTTATTCGTACGACGTACATTATATTTTGTATGGAAATTAGTATTGGAGGTGTATAGCGGGATATAATGTACATTTCAATACCATCGAAAATGTGGTTTTGCAATTATATACAAAGCTTGTTATATGCTTTCGGCTGTGCTTTGTATGGATATGTATGTATTGATTACGAACGAAAAATATACAAGATCAGGGGACTTTTGTTTTCAGTTTGTTTTATTTATGTCATTACATAATTATTATATTCTTGTTTTTTGTGCTTGGTAGTGTAAATGTTTTTCTATATGAAAAAAAACGATTCAATCATTGATTTTTTGCTTTTTCATTTCATTTTGTGTGATCAATTTACACAGGGGCGGCGAGGATACGGTGGATGTGTATTGCGATAAATTTTCTTTTATATTGATGTTAACGGGCGATCGCTGAGTTTTCATCTATTGGGATTGGGAAATAACTTTATGGGTTGCAGTGTGTTGTTTTTTTTTATTCTAGAGAAGCGGGTAGCGAGCACTCCTGGATCTACATTACATATTTTTCTTGGTACATTTTACTAAGATTATTTATGAAAATGATTCTTTCCACATTTTGATTTCAGAAATTAACTAATTTCACTAATTCCTACCTCCAATTATTCACCGTTTGAGTATTAAATTGTTATATTTATTATGTTTTATATGATGAGCAATTTAGAGTTATCAAGGTTTATCAGGCTGCATGAATTAGGGGGGTCTGAGTTGAAGGGTTTTTTTCTGAATTAAAATAAGTGTTTTTGATTCGATTTGGGAATGAATTGAAATCGGAGTTGAAGAAGAAATGAAAGAGTTCAATAAGGTGAATTTGGGCGGGGCATTTCTTGATTCATTTTTAAAATGAATTAATATAAATGTTTATAGAATGAAATAATATAAGCCTTTTTATTTATATTTATATTTTATAACTAATCAATGTAAATCCATGCAACTATTATTTTTTGGAATTTAAATTCAAATTTTAACTAGAATGTGCCTTTTTTAATTCATTTTGAAGGTGAGTTAGGGTACGTGTTTTAAAGATGAAATAGTATAAGCCCCTGTTAATTCATTTCTGAGTTTTCTCCTTTTTCCAAATCGCTTTTTTTAATTCATAATTTTAAGTTAAAAATATGAATTAAAATAAGTCGCTGGTGTTCATACAGAAATCAACTTTTTCGGTTCATTTTTGGGGAACTTTCTTGATTCGGACTTTTTTAATTCGGTACTCCTTTATCAGGTGTTTATTATTAATACTATATTATTCATTGCAGTTCCTGATTAAGCTAATTTATTTAGTTCTAATGAACATTTTTGATTACAGAAGAATTTTGAAGCCGTAATGACTACATATTTAGTATTTGCAGCTTTATTATTTTGTAAGCGTCGAGGAATAAATACTCTTGGGATAAATAAGTTTTTGTCTGAACAGCTAATATATATGATTTTTTGCTATTATTGACATTTTTCCATTTAGCTAAAGGGAATTATTGTTGTGTAGCATTGCTTTTAGCGTAAGATAATTACGGTAAATTGAAGAAAAATTTCCACTAATTAAAAAGAGTCATCAATTATTTAACTCATTAACCATAATTGTATATAATAAAAGAATCTGGAGGCTCAGATATAGATGGAAGTGGAAGCTGAGTCTTTTAAGCCTCATAACAAATAAAGCTATTTACCTTGGTTTAGAATAATATTTAATCATTGTTAATACTAATGAAATTTTATTTCTTATTTTAATTTAATTTAATTGTATATTTAAGATTTAATTTGTCTCACGACAATTGGTTTTATTTTAATAGATTAAATGACTATGGCTCTATGTAACATTGAAGTGTCGGTGGAGGGAAACTTTATTAGGGCCATTGCATGGTCGGTGATAGTGTCATTACTTGCTGGGAATGACATTAATAATGATCATGTAATGGTGGTATTGAAGAATGATGTTTGGTAATGATGTAAATCCGGATTTTCTGATTTCGAGACATCATTACTTGTGTGTGACGTCAATACTGTCATTAATAATGATAGTTTGGGGTTTTCGTCATTGCTATTTGTACATCATTACATACTTTTCTTCTACTCTATTTAAATATGTATATAGAATTGTTTTTCGGGATTGCTGACGGCAGGGGGAAGGATTTGTCGTCGGCTGGAGGAATTTTTTAACGTTTTTTTTTATGTTAAAATTATATTTTTTTTTTATCACAAAAGTAAAAATATATGTATGTAGTATTTATTTTAGGTACAGTAAGCCCCCGATTTAACGGACACAAAAATATAATTTTAACATATATTAATATATATGTAAAAAAAAAAATATTAATATGTAAAATATTAATATAATATATTCTATCATTTTGATATACATAATATAATGTATAATACTCGTTGCAAAGATTTTTTGGCCGATGACAATATTTTTTTTTTGCGGTCGGCAACTCTTGAAGGGCAGTTTTGTGTATATAGAGTAGAACTGAATTTGTATACAAAACGATTAATAGAACTTAAGTAATGACGATAATATTGACGTGTAGGAATCACCGTGTAATGGTACCAAAACTAAAAAGAGTAATGACGCAAGTAATGACATTACTGGTAATGGCCTTGTTGCTGATCATGTAGTTGGCCTATATGGGTTGACTTATTTTTTGGCTTGGAGGCTATGCAATAAAATTTATAGTTAGACAAATATTGATACATCGATGTTTTTTGTATTTTTGGGATCAATGGCACTTCTTTAATTAGATTATTTTCTAATAGCTACTTATTACTAATTCTGTCATCTTACAGATTCCTGATTAGCTTAATAGTTTTATTTAATTCTGATTGGGAATAAATTGTAATCGGTTAATTATACATATTCATTATTGATATATTACCTTATAGATTCCAGATTAGCTATTTTTGAAACCAGATGTCTTTGTTTCATTTTTATTTTTATTAATAAACATATTGGTTTATTAGGGATTGTAAGGTTATCCGTTGAAGAGGGGATCCATCCGTTTGATACTACAATATTTGGATTTGATTTATTTTATTTTATTTGTTTTACGACAGTCAAATTATAATTAATTTAGTTATAATAATCATTACATTACATTACATTTTTCTATTAAAGAATAATTTAAATATATCGTACAAAATAATGATTCTCTAACGCATAATAATGATATTTTATTTCAGGAAACTTACTCGTACCATTAAGATGCCAACATTATTGATTATCAATTTTTTTAAAATTCTATAATAAAGGTGTGTGGAGGGCCTGGCGTCGCGTTATTGTAAATTGATATAAGGAAATGGTATTAAATAAAATTTCATCACTCATAATAATGAAATTGTATTTCAGGACATTTAATAATTAATCAATTACTTTTTAGGATGTTGATTGCTGATTATTTATATCCCGAAAAACCAAAATAATTGTGCCGTCTTGTGCTTTACTAACTATTGACTACTTAGGTGTCTGTAACCGGGTCAAGTCTATCATACCTAACAACCTTTCCTATCCCTCCATCTTGTTATATGTAAAAGGGGTGTACGGTTGGCCCGGCGTATCCGGGATCCTTGCTTAGTCTTGGCCGTACATTCTAATCAATCAATCAATCAATCAATCATTTTACAATGGAAAATTTATAATTCACATAATATTACAATAAGATCGTAGATGTATTGATTATTCGTATTGAACTTAGAGTTTTTATATAATTCGTTTATTTAAGTGAGATGGATATTAACCAAATTAAGGATCTTATTTCCACAAGTTAGTTCAACAGACTAAATAATATTACTCACAATTCGGCATTTAAACAGCCTTTTATTATCGTTTTCGTACACTTTACATTATTCGCTAGAATATATTCCGTTTAAATTTTTCGGTAGATAGCACATTAAATATTTGGTAGTGTATAGTAGTTTTATTATAGGATTTTTTTATTTAATTTAAATTTAGTTATATATTTGTTATTAATTTATTATGATTAGAGTAATTTACAATATTTAGGCACTATTTAACAATATAATTTATAATCAATTTAAATGTTCAATATATTTGAAACTAGTAATTTATTAGATTAAATTTAATTTTTTTAACTATTAAACTTTTTAATTTAGCAGATATTTAGTAAAAATGGTCGTGTTACGACCAACTCAAAAACTTGACTCCCCGCATGGCAAAATTTTTGCCTTTTTATATCTTTCTCTCATACCGTAAGCAATCGTGCGGTTCACAAGAAGAAATTATGTGACCAACAAGTTAATTAAATAAACCGTAATCATTAAATCACATCAAGGGAGTTCAATCCAAAACACTTGCATTAGGGGTGATCAACCCATTCCTTATTGTAGCGAAGATTCGTTACAAATGAACACAACTCGACGCCAAAACCTCCCGCCAGGCACCTACGCTTTAGTCTGTATAGTTACGCGTAATTTCTATACTACACCTGCGCCCACCTCCATCCAATTGATAGTATAAAACTCAGTGAGTATTTTGATATACTGTACTATCTTAGCTGCGCAGAATTCAGTTGATTCTTATACATAATGTTGTAACGGAAGAATATTCGTAGCTGCACTAATAACATTCGATGGTTTTTGGCACTAATGTTTTACAATGAAATCGGCATATGTACGAGGCAATCAAAGTGTAGCCCTAATTTAATTGTTTAGCAATCTTAATTTATCTTTTAGCCGAACTAAATCACACTCTGTGTGTTACCGGCGCTTTATCACAAAACGATTCACCAAACATAATACTTATATTTTCACAACTATGAACTTTTATTTAGCTTATTGGTACTTTTCGTTTATAGTCTATACAATCCAACGAAAACAAATAAATATTTTTTTTTTTTCGTTGGGACTTTGTGTGACCGAAGAGCACCAAAGATCACTCAAAACAAAAAATTGCTCACTACTTAGCAAATTATATTATTAATTCTTTTGCTAGTGTATACATAATCTTCGCACTATACTTCACTGTTGCATGTTTATTCTCTAAAATATTACAATTGAATGACCGATCAAACAAATATTATTTATTTCTCAAAAAAAAAATTTCGGTATCTAGAAAAGTCCGCTAGCGCCATAAAAAAAAATATCGTATGATTTGCGGACAGCGTATGGTGCATCCACCAATTTGCAAGTCATTACCATAATGTTATTTCGCCGAGAGTATACTATTACACCAACAGCATGCAAGCATCGCAGGCGCAACCACAATTCAAATGGTACAGTTTGTTATATGTACTCAGCAATCATTTAGGCGTAATAAACCATAATTTATTTAGTTTACGTAAAGTTGAAGGCGAGATACTTGATGGCTTGCTGTATAACTGGAACGCACGTTACAAAATCGATAAAAATGTTACTTGACACAGGATCTAATAGATCATTTTTAAACACCTCTTTAGTATACCCTTCCAGAATGAAATAAATAAAACCAATTAATATAAAAACACACACTGCCAATAAATCATGTAAAATTAATGGATTAATTGAGTTAGAGATTAGAGAGCTTATCGAATTCATATTATTTAAATATCACGACTACTTCGACGGATTATTAGGACTAGAGTTGATGCAACAACTGAAAGTCATTCTGGGCTTATCCAAGTCACTCCTTAAAACTGACAAAATGTGCATTCCATTGAAATTCAAACCTAATTATATATCTTAGACATATTAAATAACCCCTCAAAGTAAATTAATTGCTGAAATACCGGTAACACACAAAATAGCGAAATTTACCTTTTGCCGGTAGTAATTAGCCAAAATCTTATAAAACCCGAAGGTATCTATTATTGTAAAAATTACTACGCAATTGTTGAAGTAATAAATTTCGGCAATAAACTACAATCCTTTATCCTTTACAACCTATAAGGCTCAATTGTTCAAAAAAAAAATTCATTCTGAACTAAATAATTTAAATGAAAAATTGATCCGAACTAATCACCTAAATCTTGAGGAAAAGGAAGCCATTAACAAATTGTGTACTACTTACAAACATATTTTCCAATTAGAAGACAAAAAATTAACCTTCCCTAACGCTGTTAAATACGAAAGTGTATTAGAAGATAATACCAAACCCATCTCAACAAAAGCTATCGGTATCCTCAGATACATAAGCAAGAAGTCAAATCTCAAATTTTCAAAATGTTACACCAAGGTATAATCAGACGAAGCTTCTTCCCTTGGAAACAAGACGCATTGTTTTGAATGGAACCTGAAGTTATCCAAATCAATAATAATAATTCTGAAAGCTCTCTTGAAGAAACGATAAAAGTGACTGACAATCAAAAATTACCCAAATATTACTCAAGCCATAATAACAGCAAAAACCTTGTTTATAGAAAAAATATAGACAAACAATAAAATATAGCCCACAAACTACTAAATAAGACGGCTTCAAAAGATGGCTTAGAAATACTACTCAACGTAAATTAGATCTAACTTGCATCTTGTGATGAAACATTGACTCATCTTCTTAAAGCTTATAAACACATTCACGGTGCGCGAAATTCTACATGAACCATGTTTGTTGGATCTCAGGAACTATTAGAGGACATTAAAAGTGCCTCAGAAACAATTAAAAATTATTAAAAATCAACACAATTTAGGAAATCATCGTGGAATAACAAAAAACCATGAATAAATCAAACGACTATACTATTTTCCACATCAAAAAGAAATGGTTCAACAGCACATCAACTGATGTGAAACCTGTCCTAAAGTAAAGTATGATAGGCAACCACCCAAAATTCAAAACGAATTAACAGAAACTCCAAAACGGCCAATGGAGATCGTCCAAATGGACATTGTTCATAATTGACAAATTTTCTAAATTCGCAGCAGCGTATCATGTCCCCACAAAAATGGGATCTGTAATCACAACACACATAGTTAATTTTATTAGTCGACATGGAACCCCTACCAAATTGGTAACGGATAACGAAAATACGTTTAAAGAACATGGATTCGTTAAATTTTTGGAACAACAAATGATCCAAATTCATTACACTACGCCCCTGACCAACTACAAGGGAGTACTACCCATTAAACAAGGACTGGCGTATATAATCAGTGGTTACAAGAAATTTCTGCACACAATCCATCTAGATAAGTACGAGCATAATATTGAAGTTATCGCACAACAAATAAAGTCATTAGGAGACGTACTCAAGAAATCTAGTTTCAAGTTTATATTAAATAATCGATTATTAATAAAAAAAATAAAAAATTAAAGAACTTACAAAACGCATTGATAAATATTAAACCCACCAGAGGAAATAACCGGGAATATGGATAATAATGACTTAAAGGAAATTAGTTCCGTTTTGCATGACCTCCATATTACTCAATTAAGATTAAATAACCAAATTAACAATCAGATGCATTTAAATGAAGGTATGATTAATCGCATATACGATATTCAAAAATACACGAAAGATAATTTTAGGCGATTAGAATTCGAATTAAATTATTCCATTAATAAAAAATAAAAAAGGCAATCACTATTACGTTGGTGAAGTTTATCCTAAAACTGTCCTAAAATCAACAATAACAAAATATGTGTATATGTGTTTGTATAATGTCTCGATAGAACGAATTTTACAGTAAAAGGTTACATACAAATATTTTCTAACAAAAATTTTAATTTTTCTGAATGTTTTCAGGAATCTCATATAAACCAGTATTAATCAAAGTAACTATTGAGATGCTACTAGGCCCTATCTAATAGAAAAACTAGTTTATTTTATTAAAACTGAGATTTTAGGGTGTTAAGGACTGTGAAGTTGGCATCTACTCTTTATAAATTACTTGTAAGGATTTAATAAGTTTTCTCGGAAAATCACAGGAACCTAACACCAAAATGTCTTATATTTTAAGAGTCTTCTAGGTCACATTAAACATAAAAACACCTTAATTTTGACTTAATTTGGGGATTAGGGTGTTAAGGACAGCGATGTTGGTATCTGCTCTCTATAAATTACTTGTAAGGTTTTCCTAAGTTTTCTCGGAAAATCCCAGGAACCCAACATCAAAATGACTTATATTTTAAGAATCTTTTAGGTCACATTAAACATCAAAACACCTTAATTTTGACTAAATTTGGGGATTAGGGTGTTAAGGACAGCGATGTTGGTATCTGCTCTCTATAAACTACTTGTAAGGTTTCCTAAGTTTTGTCGGAAAATCCCAGGAACCCAACATCAAAATGACTTATGTTTTAAGAGTCTTCTAAGTCACACTAAACATAAAAACACCTTAATTTTGACTAAATTGGGGGATTAGGGTGTTTAGGACAGCGATGTTGGCATCTGCTCTCTATAAACCACTTGTAAGGTTTTCCTAAGTTTTCTCGGAAAATCCCAGGAACCCAACATCAAAATGACTTATATTTTTAATAACACACTCGCGACAGGTAAATGCATGGGAGGTGAATGCCTCAAAAATTCGCTTACGATAGTTGTGAATATAAATTTGTAATTAGGTTAAGCATGTCGGGTTTCTTTTTTATTCTACCTTTCATTCTTACGACATTGCCGCAATGTAAAAGAAGCAATTATTTACATTCACGCGGTCAATGTCGTCTTAACTAATTTCTACGTGTATATACATATATGCTTATTTTAACATTTTCAATATATTAATTCGTTGAACTCGCATATTGTGAGTTCGCGAAAAACAAAAAAATTTTTAAAAAATAGAAGTTAAGTTAGTAAGATAGGAATTGTTATACCGACGAGATATAAATTAAAATAAATTATATATAAAAAAAAATTATATTGTGAAAGATTTATGTTAATAATAATAATTAAATAAATAGTAGTTGAACTATTTATATTGGTGACCCCTGTGAGCTGATAAACAATAAATATATAATATTAAAATAATACACATAATCAATACATAATATATATAATTAACAACAAAATCATAACATTATCATAATTCATATTGGTATATATATGTATATATATATATAAATATAATATTCATAATATACCCTTACATCATTGAGTTGATTTACACGGCTATCGAGCCCCACAAAACCGAACGCGGTCAACGAGGGAACCAAATAATTGGTCCATCATTCACTTGGAGGTTCTACCGAGATCATCATCCACTGTCATCATCATCACCATCAGCTTGTACTACCAGAAAAGACGCAACCACCAGTTAAACTATTTAGTGTCGAAATATTTTTTTTAGTGTAAAATTTTTCATTATAAATTAACGTAAATTTAAGATCTTTCTTAATTAACATCAAAGTGTAATCCTTTTAACAAAATAGTTTAACGCGTCAACAGGTGAGAAATTTTTGCAATATTTACCTCTTGTGCATATATACCTAAAATCTAACACCATTTATCGTGTGTGTGTCGCATTTTTAAATTGAAATCAAAATTAAATAAATCTAAAAGCAAATAAATTTTTGTCTTGTGATCGGAAATTCACGACTTATATCTCAAATCATTTATTGGTATATCTTATCTTAACTTTCTAAACTCCCCATAATTAAAAATCATTAGTTTTGTTCTTTTTGTTTCTACGGTCATAACATAAGCACAATGTCCCCAACACCACATAAATCTGGAAATAACGACACTAAACAAGAGAATAATAACAAGGAAGAACAAGTTGGAAAGTCTGATAACACAACAGCCGGTATTGCTCCATACCAAGTACAGATGGAATCAAATAATTTACCATCGTTTTGGCATGGCAATCCCAGGTTGTGGTTTAAACAGGCAGAGTTGATAATGGCTTCTGCAAACATCAAGTCAGACGAGCGGCAGTTCAATCACATTGTGAAACACCTAAGTGAGTCACAATCAAGTCTGGTGTCAGACGTGATCTTGAACCCACCGCCAGAAAATAAATTTAAAACTTTAAAAGATGCCCTCATCAAACGATCGGAGGAATCCGAAATGAGACGGATTCAATCAGTGTTGCACGCTGTCGAAATGGGAAATCAATCGCCCTCAAGTTTTCACCGGCAATTAAGTCGAATGACAGGTGACTCAAGTGCACTGTCATCTGATTTAATAAAAAAATTATGGGTATCAAGATTACCACCCACAATTGGTGCAATACTGGTTGGTATGGAAGGTGACAACATCGCTAAATTATATGAAACAGCAGATAGGATTTGGGGAATGAACAATCCATTCACAAATCCATTTTGTCAACCAGTGTCTCATTCACATATTTCTGCAATAAACACCGACTGTAAAAATAGCCTAAATGTCAATAACACGAAAAATGATCAATTTGATTTACACGAATTATGTAAATCAATAAATGAGCTGAAAACTCGGTTCGAAAGATTCGAGAATCGCGCGAATCAACAAAGATTTAGATCTCGGAATAGATCTCATTCACGACCAAGTTCTAGATCTCGCTCGGTGAATCATCCTATGTGTTGGTATCACTATAAATTTGGCAATATGGCTAGAAAGTGCGGTAAACCAAATTGTACTTTCAAGACGAATGAAAATCAAAAAAACTAATTTCCTCCACCATCGCTACGGCAGATGCCGGAGTAACCGCAGTTCGCCGTTTATTCATAAAATGCAAAAACAATAATTTAACTTTCTTGATCGACACAGGCGCTGACATTTCTGTCATACCTGCGTCATCATTCAAAAACCTTATTGAAGACCAACATCTTCATTTAACCGCAGCAAATGGATCACCTATCAAAACGTATGGATCAAAACTTTTATTATTAAACTTGGGACTTCGTCGAGAATTTCGACACCCATTCATGGTAGCAACAGTAAATAAGCCCATCATTGGTGCCGATTTCTTGGTAAAGTTTGGTTTAACAGTCGACTTAAAGAATAAGCGCTTGGTCGATCCAACAACAACCATAACTACCACAGGAACCATCTCTACCGTAAGCTCGCCATCACCACGTATTTATAATATCGAAGGTTTATATGGATCATTGCTTAAGGAATTTCCTGAACTTACTCAAGAACCAAGATACGACTTGCCCGTGAAGCATAATGTAGTTCACAGAATTGTGACAGAAGGTCAACTTCCATTTTGCAAACCGCGTCGTCTTGATCCAACAAAATATTCACTAGCTAAGGATGCTTTCCAACACATGCAAAACTTAGGTCTGTGCAAACAATCATCTTCGTCAACCTGTTCTCCACTTCATATGGTACCCAAAAAAGGACAAAATGATTGGAGACCATGCGGTGATTACAGACGTTTAAATGCAGTAACTGTACCAGATAGGTATCCGCTACCTCACATCCACGATTTTGCAAGACATTTGCATGGATGTAAAATTTTTTCTAAAATTGATCTTTGTCGTGCTTACCACCAAATTCCGGTAGCAAAAGAAGATCAATTCAAAACTGCGATAACAACTCCTTTTGGAATGTTTGATTTCTGTCGAATGACTTTTGGTCTCAGAAACGCAGGTCAAACATTTCAACGTTTCATTGACGAAGTAACGAAAGATTTAGACTTTCTCTTTGCTTATGTCGATGACATACTGGTCGCAAGTAAAACACCAGAAGAACATGCCGAACACTTACGCATACTCTTCAAGCGATTATCTGATTATGGTATCAATATACGCTTAGCTAAATGCGAGTTCGGTGTGACAAACCTAAATTTCTTAAGTCACGAGATAACCAGTAATGGAATTAAACCATCGAGTGACAGAATAATCGCGATTAAAGATTTTCCGCATCCAACCACAATCCGTCAAATCCAACGTATTGTGGGTATGGTTAATTATTATCATCGATTCTTACCACATTTGGCCGATCAATTAGTGCCAATTTATAATCAAATGAACTCTTTGATTAAATTAGGTAAAAAAGCTATTTTCTCTTGGCCTTCAGATTGCCAAATAGCTCTCGAGACAATAAAAGATTCACTCGCAAACTGCACGTTACTAGCACATCCAAAAGAAAACACCGTATATTGCATTAGAACTGATGCTTCTAATACGGCATGTGGTGGTGTGTTAGAACAATTAAACGAAAATGAATGGCAACCTTTAGCATTCTTTTCAAAAAAATTTTCAACTGCAGAACAAAAATATTCAACTTTTGATCGGGAATTATTAGCGATCTTTATTGGAATAAAGAAATTTAGGCATTTTCTCGAAGGACGAGAAGTAAGAATTTATACTGACCATAAACCGTTAGTTACCGCAATTAATTCCAAAACGGAACGAAGTCCAAGACAAACTCGTCATTTGGAATTTATTGCCCAGTTCACAACGGATATTCATCACGTAAGTGGCCCAGAAAACGTAGTGGCTGACACCCTCTCACGTCCTGATGACATCTCAGTTCTAACTTTCGTTGGTCTTGACATCGAGAAATTAATTCAATCGCAAGAACAAGATCCAGAACTAAAAGAATACTTAAACGGTTCGAAACCACTCAATAAAAGATTGAAACTCAAGCAAGTCTCACCGGATAATAATTCGAGAGCAATATGGTGTGAAACTTCAACCAATACACCTCGACCTTATATCCCAGAACCAATGAGACGTCATATTTTTGACGGTGTCCACAACCTAACACATCCAGGCGTTAGGGCTACAAGAAAAAAAGTAGCATCGAAATATTTTTGGCCATCAATGAACAAGGATAGTTCCCATTGGGCAAAAACTTGCATCGATTGTCAAAAAGCCAAAATTACAAGGCACACTCGATCAGAATTTCAAAAATTTGATTTACCCTCGGGACGGTTTGACAAAATTCATTGATTTGGTAGGTCCGTTAGCACCATCAAATGGTAACATCTACATACTTACTATTATCGATCGTTTCACCAGGTGGACTGAAGCTATCCCTCTTCAGGATTCTACCGCTCAAACTGTCGCAAAAGCCTTATTATCTAATTTTATTGCTAGATTCGGCGTTCCACTAGAACTTACTAGTGATCAGGGTCCTCAATTCGAATCAAATTTATTTCAAGAATTGACGAAAATGTTGGGAATTCATAAAATTAGGACGACTCCATATCATCCGCAATCTAACGGGATTATCGAGCGATTCCATCGCAATCTAAAAGAAATCCTAATCGCTCGCGGAAACACAGTTAATTGGAGTGAAGAACTTCCGCTCGTGTTATTGGGAGTTCGTACAGCATTTAAGGAAGATTTAAATTGTTCCACGGCTGAGTTGGTCTACGGACAAACACTCAGAGTGCCCGGAGATTTTTTCATTCCTTCAAGTTTAAATCCGCAATTAGATCCGACATCATACGTCGAGCAATTACGAAAGTATATGCAAAACCTAATTGCAAAGGATACACGTTCCCAGACCCAAAACAAAATCTATATTCCAAAAGATCTGTTAAATTGTGAATATGTTTTTGTTCGAGTCGACAAGGTGAAACCAACCTTGACACCCCCGTACGACGGTCCCTACAGAGTAATGAAACGATTACGAAAACACTTTGTAATCGAAATCAAAGGAAAAAATACTTCGATTTCGATAGATCGTTTAAAACCGGCATATGGTGTAGAGGCTGTCGAACGATCAAACCTCACAAAATATTCCAAAAAGATTACTTTTAAATAGCAACAAAATAGAGTCATAATTCTAAGAACCATTAATATAAATAAAAAAATAAAAACGAAATAAAGTAATCATCCAATATAAAATTTATTTTGTTTTCCTCTTCTTTTCTTGTTTACGCCATGTGTCATAGTGTTCCATTGATATTTTACCTCGTAAAAAGAATAAAATCATAGTAATTCATTCGCGAATAGTCTATTTGATTTTCTGATTTCCAAATTGAATTTGTGTTTAGATAATTAGAACTTTTCTTGGAAGAGGAGTGATGTGGATGTCACAACTATGTTGTGGCAATCCAACATTTCCCAATCTAAAAAATAACACACTCGCGACAGGTAAATGCATGGGAGGTGAATGCCTCAAAAATTCGCTTACGATAGTTGTGAATATAAATTTGTAATTAGGTTAAGCATGTCGGGTTTCTTTTTTATTCTACCTTTCATTCTTACGACATTGCCGCAATGTAAAAGAAGCAATTATTTACATTCACGCGGTCAATGTCGTCTTAACTAATTTCTACGTGTATATACATATATGCTTATTTTAACATTTTCAATATATTAATTCGTTGAACTCGCATATTGTGAGTTCGCGAAAAACAAAAAAGTTTTTAAAAAATAGAAGTTAAGTTAGTAAGATAGGAATTGTTATACCGACGAGATATAAATTAAAATAAATTATATATAAAAATAAATTATATTGTGAAAGATTTATGTTAATAATAATAATTAAATAAATAGTAGTTGAACTATTTATAAGTCTTCTAAGTCACATTAAACATAAAAACACTTTAATTTTGACTTAATTTGGGGATTAGGGTGTTAAGGACAGCGATGTTGGTATCTGCTCTCTATAAACTACTTGTAAGGTTTCCTAAGTTTTGTCGGAAAATCCCAGGAACCCAACATCAAAATGACTTATATTTTAAGAGTCTTCTAAGTCACATTAAACATAAAAACACCTTAATTTTGACTAAATTGGGGGACTATGGTGTTTAGGACAGCGATGTTGGCATCTGTTCGCTGTAAATCACTTTTTATTTAGGACAGATTTACACATTTCTTCAAAACTGACCATAGCATAGATGGATTAGTTAATCATTTAGAAGGGATACGAGACATTATACATTTATCCAGACATCAAATCATTTCTCAACATTTATTATCTAACGACGAATTAAATTACAATACATAAAACAGTTACTAGAATGCACGATCAAATAAAATTAGACTATAAATAAATAGAATATATTCCATAATTACAATAAAAAATACTACATATAACAATACTAACATAATCTTCTCAAACGACATTCCAACATTCAATTCCAATACGTTCCAATATTATAAGATCAAACCAATACCTGTATATCCAACCAAATCATCACCCCTATTCCATCATACGAAATTTACCTCAATGCGCATTATTTTCAATATGTGTTCAATATGACACGTAGTTGTCCGAAAATCAGCAATCAGTACTTTTGTAAACATGTACAATTATTATCAACCGAGAATTCCTCCATTGCCAACATTATATTGCAAAAACCGGCGAAATGCAGCTTCCAAATTTTCTTTTTTATCCTGCTATCTGTTTTGGGGCCTATTAATAAGGCTCTCCCTGCTCTTTCACGCTTTGCTAATTTACGTTCTTACTCTTACGCAAGTCGGCCAATTCAAAAGAAGTACGGCTATAGTACCGATTTTAAGACCACCTGCACATTGCAAGCTCCATGCCAGCCTATACTGACATTGAAGATATAGGTCGGCTCATGAGTTATGCACTCCGACAGGGGGTCATAAATGTGATACATTTCATCACAGATCGAAATCGGTTTATGAAATTTCACTTTTGCATCCTGCCTCTATCGGTATTCGAACCCGGTACCTCCTGATCCGAATGCCAAAGCTTTAACCACTGTGCCATTTGGTCGGTGAAATATCAATGTGCCTACTAGAAGGACAATTATATATTCCATAATCATAACCAATATAGTATGCAACGGATTGCAATTAACAATCGAAAGATATTAATGGTCAAAATCAAATAAAATACACAAACTGCACCATTTAAATTCTAACTCAAAATTATACCACAAAAAATTACATTTTCGAGGAAAAGACACATATCGTATACACAACGATGTATATACGAGGGAAAACAAAATCCAAACGTACAAATAGAACACCTACAAAATGTAGGATTAAAAAACATCCAAGAGATTCAAATACAATACATGAAAGACACATTATCCACTCATCCACTGGACATATATCTTTATTTACAATCTTCACAACTATGTGTATACTCCCGGTATTGCGAACAGAGCAGCATCAACCAAAATTAAAAAACCTAACGAAGAACTAGAAAATTCTCAACTGGCCAAAAATACTCTAAAATGACTTTGGTCTATTCTTTGGCGAGAGGAGTTACATCACCGGAATGATGATGACCTGTATATGAGCATACGGCGATCAACATGCATTTTAAAGTATTTCAATGCAAATAACTTGGGTGGCATTTCGCAATTCGTGCGAATATTATGATAAGCATCTTTCTTGTAACGTAACTTCTTATGATTTTATTTTTATCAAATTGCATTTTGCGATTCGTGAGAATCGCATAGTAATCATTTTCCTTATACGTTAATTGTAACTTGTTATATAAGTTAACAAAATTCAAACTTGCTTGTTATAAAAAAAAAATACTTTTTCTAGTTTAAAATGTTTTATTTAATTTTATTAACAATATTTATATTACAATACAAGATTACGACTAACTTAAAATTACGTTACATAAAAGTATCTTACAATAGAAAAATGATTACGTTGCGTTATGTGGAAATCACGTCTTGTCTATGCTGCTCTTCATTTCGCTTGTGTGCAATACACGGTTAGAAATTCGATTTCACTCCTGTCTGTATTTTCGAAAATATTTGAAAAGATTATGAAAAAAAGAATTTTAGGTTTTTTAAATGTCAATAACTTACTCTCCGGATCACAATACGGGTTCAGAAAAAAAAGAACACCGAAAAAGCACTTTTATCGTTTCTGGATCAAATTACTGTCCATATGGATAATGGCCAAACTGTCTCAGCTTTATATATTGATATGACAAAGGCTTTTGACAGAGTTGATCATACCATCTTATTAAAGAAATTGTCCTGCTGGGGGTTCCGCGAGGCGATCCAGAAGTGGTTTAGTTCATACTTAAATGGTCGATCTCAATGTGTTAGAGTAAACGGACAGCTGAGTAATGAACTGGAGATCAGGATAGGGGTTCCGCAGGGTTCAGTGTTAGGACCATTGCTATTTTTAGTCTACATTAATGGAATATTTTCACAGAATTTCAATGGGTCCCCTACTGCATTTGCTGACGATGTATCTTTTACGTACTCCGGTCCCGACATTTCATACAATATTAATTGCATCCAGCAAGATTTAGTTTCATTGTCTATTTGGCTGAAAGCACATAACTTTCTGTTAAGTGATAAAACTAAATTCATGCATTTCAAACAACGAAACTCATCAGCATGTCCTATTAACTATCATGAATTCGGCTGTAATAGTAATATTCCATGCGCCTCAACTGGTTCCTTTCAGGTTAACCAAGTAAGCGAATTTAGATATTTGGGTATTATAATAGATGAAAAGCGGAACTGGAAGTCTCAAGTTGAAAGCTTGAAAATTAGACTTTTATTGGTTGCAAGGAAAATGTATGTCCTACGATTATATTGTCCAAATTATCTCCTGCGCATTGTGTATTGTGCCTTGGTTGACTCAATTCTCCAATATGGCTTATCTTGTTGGGGTGGGGCATGTCAGACTATATTAAACCCGGTATATGTGTGTCAGAAGCATATAATTCGTATTATGGGTTTTAGAGCTACTCAAGACCCTTCTTGGCCTATATTTCAATCGTTAGGGTTATTGCCGTTACAACATTTATACGTTTTTAAGGTATTAAAACTATTTTACATAATTAGCGGAAATGATTTCGCAAACTACGCGGATTATAACCTTCGATCTAATTTCCAGTTCAAAAAAAATGTTCCGAAATTTAAATCAAATCTCCGAAGGTCCTTCTTCAGTGTGATCTCTCCAATATTATTTAACAATTTGCCTACTCATTTAAGAATGTGTAGTGGTCTGTCTGTATTTTCCAAAACTCTTCTTATTTGGCTTAAGCAAACTAAAAATATTCGGCACCTCTTCCCGTAAATGTGTCGATTCTCACTTTGTATACAAACTTTATATTTTGATTTTGTATTGGTATAGCGTAATATATTAAATAATAAGTTCTGCAACAAATTGATTCTATTCTTATGTAAACTGACATTAAAATTGAAATTGTAAATAGCAGTACAACATAAATATATTTAATAATCACATAGAATAGATTTCTTGTATTGATAGAATCGGTGCCCCTGAAACGAGTTCAATTTGAACCAAAGGGACACCTATCTTATCAACTTAATATTAAAAATTTAGAACATGTATGTATATATTTAATTATTTGTCAATAAATAAAGTTGATAATTGAAATTAAAAAAAAAAAAAAAAAAAAATAGACGTGATTTTTAACGTCTATTAGCTTACACCACTGCGAACTTATCCAAGAGACGTTAAAAATATTAAAATTTAAGACTCTTTTCGTGGTAGGTAGTTTGTAACGAATATGGGATGTGAAAAATAATTTAGCTATTTTTTATTGCTAAAATTACTGTCTAAAAATTGTAAAATTTGGAATGAAAATACAATGAAAATTAACTACCCAAAATAAGAAAACTATTGACCAACGAATATTATCTGAGGTACTTGGTTAAAGACAAAATTAACTCCCTTAGAGTAATAAAATACAAAAAACTACTTTTATTTTCCGTCAAAACCAAATTATTTAAAAATTAAATAAAACATCAATTTTATATATTATTATTAAAATTACATACATTATTATTAAAATTATATATATTATTATATTAAAATTATTAAAGAAAACTATTTATTCTTAAAAAATGCTAGGAACAGTAAAAATTTTATCGTTTTATATAAAAAAAACTAATTGATTTCTACGGAAACATAATTGCAAATTTATATATCAGGATTTAGTACAATATTTTACCGTAGTAGGTAGTTTTTGAACTGGGATGCCAAAAATATAATGTTCAATATATTTAAAAAAGTTTTCCAAATTTTCATCGTATTTTACGTTAAAAACATAATGACATTTAAAAAGCAAATCTAACGCATCTATTATAGTATTATTTGTTGGAATAAGCTATTGATCCAAAGAGTCGTAAAATTTTGATAAATTCGACTTGCCTTCATCTTGAGCAAAAATAATTAGTTGTTGTTCAGCCGTAATGTCGCCATTTGCACCAATAAATTTGAATAGTTTAGCACCAGCTGACTTAATATCTGCTCTATTTTTGGCTCCACGACCCTTTTGTGTAGCTGGAAGAAGAGTTACTAAACTAAATATAATTAAAGTATCTGGACGCCAATCTGAAATGTTAAAAACCACAAGTGTATTAAATTAATTGGAAGGGTACATTTTAAATAATCCAATTCTACCTTTAAAGAATTCAATAATAGGTTTGCTTTTGCCTATTTGTTCCGAGATTGTCACTATATGTTGACAAAACTCATCCTTAAACTTAGTTTTAAGGTTATTACAAGTATCTGGGTACAATATTTCAATATCGTTGTGAATCTAAGAACGAGATTATTAAAGAAATGTGAATTAAAAGTTGTTAAATCATTTTGTAAGTTCTTACTAGTTGATACGTGTTCAAAAAACGTGGGTATTCCAATCAGCTTCAAGTCGTATTCATACGACGGATGCAAATCTTGGGTTTTTCTATCTCAGATTTTTTTCAACTTTTTTGTATGAAAAGAGGCGTGTGTGTTGTATAATTTACATGATGTGATTGGTTAAAACAATGGGATAGAAAAATCCCGGATTTTCATCCGTCGTATGAATACGACATCAATTTAAGGAAAATTTTTGAGATGTATGTAGATTTTAGTTTAAATTTTATTGTCGATAGAGCAGAATAAAATAATACAAAAAATATTTGTGTTTAAATATAAAATAAGGTTTTAAATTAGCAATTATAAATCTATTACGACTTAGTTTGAAGCGTGAAGCAGAACGGATCATTTTGCAACTGGAATTTTTTTTATCACTGCTTTGAAATCATTGAGGCATGCTACACGAAATTTTAGTTTCTGGATTCAAACTAAGTCGTAATAGATTTTTATTGTTAATTTAAACCTTCATTTCAAATTAAAACAAGAAATTTTTTTGTATTGTTTTATTCTGGTCTCTCGAAAATAAAATTTAATCAAAAATCTATATCTCAAAAATGTCCTTAAATGTTTTTCATTTCGGATTCACGGACAAAAATTTTATATTGCACAACTTTTGTTCATGAATCCGAAATGAAAATATAGAAATGAAAATAAAAAAATTGACATTTTTGAGATGTAAATTTTTGTTTAAATTTTATTTTCGAGAGAACAGAATAAAACAATTCAAACAAATTTGGTGTTTTAATTTGAAATAAAAGTTTAAATTAACAATAAAAATCTATTACGACTTAGTTTGATTCCAGAAACCAAAATTTCGTGGAGCATGCCTCATTATTTTATATATCAAAATATCTTCCCAATGTTTTTTTATTCTTTTATCACTATACACAATCGTAAAATAAAATAAATTTAAAAAACACATACCAAACATGCACTAGAAATTTTTTTAAATAATTAAATTATAAATAAATTTTAGCACCAACTTTAGCTATTTTTACTTTAAAATTTCAACTGCAACTAACAAAATAATATTCCCATTTAATCTAGTAACTGAAAAAAGTAAAACAAAAAAGCCAAGAGAATCTAGAAAATTACTTTTAGAGAGACAAATGATTTTAAAATGACAATAAAAATGACGTCCCTTGATCGTTAAAATAAAAATTTTACATTTATACATACTCAAATTTAACATCCTTGATTTTACTGGGTCGTCAAATTAACCCAATATTTTGGTTAAATTTAAACCTTGTGTTTACGTTGATCTAGATAACAGTTTAGTAATGTAATTAACGTAATTTAAATTAATATGTTATAATAAATTTTTTCGGTAGTGAAAAGCTATCATAATAAAACTTTATTTTATGAATTTGACTAAGAAAGAATATTATCGCATCGTATACTCGAAGAATGTTAAAAATGACGTCTAACTTTTTTTTGCATACTGTTTCACTATATCATTCTTTTAACCCCCGAAATAAGAAAAACGTCCGAATTTTTACCGTGTATGACACCACTGTTCAACTGTGGGAATCGATTCACTGTTGCATGTTAATTTATAAACATTTTTGTAAAACTAAATCAGACTCAATTTTAACTTTGTAATAGCAAAATCAGTGTACTTACTAAAAAAATTCAATAACACAAACTAAATAATAAAACGTAAAGTTAGAAACAGCACTAAAAAACATTTTCTTTTTTGGCTTTTCTACGAACTGAAACATAACTCGCGTTTGTGTCAGCTAATATTGTTTTTGTTTTTTTAAGAATCAAAAATAACTCTTTGGCTGATTCTTTCCAGTGATATAATTTGGTTGAACCAGATATCCTTTTAGTTTAAGTTCAAGAGCATTTCTTACCATAGTATTTGACAAAAATACAGTAAGCATTCTGTATTCTGGGATTTTGAAAAAACATTCCTAATTTGACATACACGTATTCCTCGACTTACGACTGAGATAGATTATAGATATCAGCCAAAAGTCGATTTGGGTGAATGTCGAATTTCATCAAAATTACTAAATTTCTAAATCAAATTCAAACTTCAACCTTTATTTAAATTAAAAAGTATAATAAAATTCCAAAAAAAAGAGTTACAAATTTAATTCTCTTCATCTGAACTTATTACATCGCCTGAAAAGTTCCCGGTCTGACACATAGATGGCGCACATTTAAAACCGGCATATGATACCTGTTATTATATCATGACACTTCGAACATTAAGTTTACAAGTTACAGTTGTTTTAGTGACGCTACTTTTGTTAATTTAAAAACAATGGAAAAACAGAATTTCGTATTGTTCAAACACTTTTTTTGATGGGGAAAAATACCGTTCCAACAAAACAGTGGCTAGATAAGTGTTATCCCGATTCTGTACGCCAAATATACGAAATGCACATTAAATTGCTTCCACATTCACCGTATTTGAGAAATTTGGCCCCGAGCGATTATTATTTGTTTGCAGACCTCGAAAAAGCTCCAAAAATTATTTTGATGAATAAAATGAATTTTTCCCAAAAAAATTGTGTTTTCTCTGTTAGATCGGCAACTTTTCAGGCGATGTGTTAAGTGCAATTCATTGAACTGCCTCCAGCAATAGAACACGTATTGCTTGTGTTTTGTACAACATGAAATATTTTCCATTTCTGCAGTCATTTCTTTTGTCATGCATTTTTTTTGTAGATTATCTTCATCATTTAGCTTACTTTCACCTCCGTCTTCTGCAACATTTTGTTTCTCAAATTTCCTGTAAGTCTTCATTTTTTAACATCGAGATTTAGCTGATGGCCAAGCTCAACGTTCTGAATTATAATTTGGCCACTTTCATGTAGAAAACTAGTATTTCGTTGAAATCATTTTGTAGTTTTTCCTATATTCCGCTCATAGAAGAAGGCATAACTTCTGGCCGCCCACTTGCTACATTGTTGATCCCTTGTAAAATATTGTTCGACTAAAATTCATTTAATGTTGTCGATTTTTCAAGAGCCTTAATTGCTTGGTTAGTAATGTGGCTTTAATGTGACTGTAGGTCTTTGATCATTGGGCTACTGGTGGTATTTGGAGGTAAATAACTAATTTTGGTGTAAATTGTCTAGGTGAGGTATAGGTACAAAAGGTAATTGTGACATCCAAGCCTTTTTGTTTGAATGATAATGCGCTAAACGCATTTATATTAACTCCTTTAAAAGCTTTTGGATTTTTCGATCGATGAACGACAACCGGTTTTAGGCAACTTTTCCAGTAAAATCTAATTTCAACCACCTTAAATATTTATTCCTTCAAATAATTTTCTTTTTTTAACCTATCGTGGAATTTCACAACAAAATCTTCAGCAATGGTTGCCTCCACCTTTTCTCATATTTTGTAAATTTAATCTTTTATTAAAATTTGGAAACCATCCATGGCTCGTCGCCATCCTTTAATTTTACCATTTTGGAACGACTGAGTACTTTTTAGATGATTGCTCGGCTCATATCAATTTGTGTTTTAATCGAATGTTCTTCCATCTAAACCAATAATATTTTTTCCATTTCTTGTACAGCTCTTTGCCTGTTTTTGATAATAATTGTTGACTTCAAAGATATCGATTCTTTAACTGCTTCTAAAATTTGGTAATTTTAAAATGGCGGATAAATTGTCAAATAAGACAATTTTAAATCAACAGCTACCTTTATGTTTTGAACTTTTACCATTGCCGGACATTTTGAGTTTTTAAAATTATTAAGTTTAAAAATGAAAAACGACTCAACATTGGAAACTAAAACTAATGATTTAATTTTTGCAACTTGCTCTGGGGCTGGAGCACTCCAAACTCGTTCGCGGTTCGTTTTGCACGTCCTACCTTACGTGTTATTTGACCAATCGAGGATTACCGAGGCAGTAGGTCCGATTTACGTAGAATAATCTTCACATTGCATTGCTCCATGTCAGGTTATAGTACTGGCAGTACAGGGGCCAATTGCGAACGTTATCGCAACATGTTAATTGTTTTTTGTGGCCCAAATTGAATGAATTGACCTTCCATTTCAACAAAAAAATCCATTTATAGTCAACAAAATTTGCTGATCGCATAATTTCAAGTAATTGTGAAATTTCTTGGCCACCTAGAAGCGTGGATTGAACACCACTTGATTATTTTTTGTTGGTTGATTTGAAAGGTAAGGTGTATGCTAAACATCCACAAACAATTCAACAAAAACAACATTCGAGCTGAAATTGAGGTTATTGATTCACTTTTATTGGAAAAGTCATCGACAATTTTGATGTTCGGATGCAAGCCTGTAGACGAAGCCGTGGTGAGTATATAAACGATATTGTTTTTCAAACATAAGGGCATAGAACCACCTTTCCCATCAATAAAACATTTTGACTTTTCATCCCAAAATGTATGTTTTATCCATCACTCGTGGAAAAGTGGAAGGGGCATTTTTCAAGCACTTTTCAAAAGTCATTCGGATCTATTCGTAGTGTCCGAATTTTATTGACGATGCAATTTTCAGTATGTCGCTTTGCAGTTTTCAGTATGAACTCGATCTGGTGAAAACCAGATGCTAGTTATAAAGTCGTGAAGTAGATACATTTTCCTAACTTGCCGAGTATAACGTTTATGAGGTATATTCCATCGACTATTGTTTTCCCGTGCAATTTCCTATAGTGTATTTACCAGCCTCCATTTCACTTTGCCAATAGCGTACAATTAGAGAGCTTCAAGGGTAAGAGCTTGGCCTGATAATACTATGATAATATTTTGGAAATTTGAGGTTCGACTTGAACCTATTCTGTATAAGATAGCGGAATTTAACAGCGGAAAGTAATAGATTACTCTACTCGCCGCAAGTGGCAGCACTATCACAAAGAGAATTTTTTATTTATTATGTATCACTTTTTCACTAAATAAAACGTCTCAGAGGAGTAAAATATTAAAAATGATCCTTAAAATGGCAAATTGATTGATCTCCGAAATAAAGGAACTCGGTATATAAAATCTTGAAATATAACAATATTCCGCGTTTCTGGCATTTCTTAACGAATTACGATGAAATTTGAAAAGTAGTATTGATCAGGGAAGAAAGTTTTAGACACAATTCTAGGATGTCTTCGTGCTTGACTAAACTGGCCATTTCATAACCAGTCCTTATGAAAAATGGTATCTGTTCATTTTGCACGATATAAATAAATTTTAAACTGGAGGGAACTCGCCTATTTCTAAATTAAATTTTGAAAAATGTGCATTGCATAGAGCAACAATTCGGAAAAAATTTATGGATTAGGATTTTCACTATAAATTTTTGATTTTCTGTGGCCAAAAAACCTCAATTTAACCGTCTAATTAAGGAGTCCATTCAATCCGATTGTCTGTTAAGTCTGAATGTTTCTAAATTTAATCTATCCGATCGAATTTAATCTGGGGCGGAAATCAGGCATTTCTTACCCGATTATGTTGGGACTAGGTATGCTGGATGGAAATGCGATTCTTAAATGATTTTGGAAAGTAGTTTTGGAATATGGCCACATGGGACGAAATTAAGTCAATTCTTAACCGATCACACTATAACAAAATGCACGAACTTTGCAAGGAACTGCAGTATTTGGATAACCATCAGCTCCTTGCAATTAGCGATGACATACGTGATTTTGAATTTTTGTCCTTATGTTTTACCAAACATCTGTTGTTCAGGTGGAGCTTGAAACCTATTTGTTTTTTTAAATCCTGGAATAGGAACTTTTATCGAAAAACCGTATTAATTTGTCACTTCAGAAACGAAGTGTGGCGTATTCGAAAAAAAAATGTTGGGTGTTGCCCCAACAACATGTTCACTTTTCGGGTTTTTATTTAGTAGCATAGTACTTATAAACTGACTGGATGGATCTTATTCTATCAGCTACTATTACTGATACTTCCCCCGTAAGATTTCTTTTTCTTTTCTTTCTTTTCCATTCTTTTCGTTAAGATCTTTTTTTTTTTGCGGGCCTTTTTCTCAGGTTTTTTTGTGCTTGTGGTTTAAGCTAAAAAAAAATTAGAATCAATTCTCGATGTTGTATAATACATTTAAAATTTAAATACGAAATTTTCAACACCGCAGTTTTACTTTGTTCAAATTTTAAAAATTAATGTTCCTATTTTATGCTTGTATGTGTAACGTATACAGTACAAAGAATGTGTATTTATAGTGAAATATGTCATATTCAAAACAAAATTCTGAACTGTTTTGCACACCGTTCAGACGATTTTTTGCTGCTGTGCACTAGATACATTTTTAATCGGTCCACAAAATTCCAATTAGAATTTATGCGCTATGAACAATGTGGAGCGCAGAGCTACATAAAAGCGAATACGCCTCGAGGTGTAAGGAAAATTTCGGTTTTGTTTTGGTTCGATTTCTATTCATATTTGATTGTGTTTTGGGTATTTCATTCCATCTGGTATTTGATTTCTGGTTGACTAAATTTTTATAAATTCTTTATTGTATCGATTTTTCATCTCTCGATTTCCATCGTTATCGCTTGTAGAGTTGAATAGAAAAATAAAAAATTGTTCAATTTCGATATGATTTTAAAAATATCCATGAAACCAACTTATATGGCGTGGATACACACACCCACATACATTTATCCAACGGAAAGCAAAATAAAAAAAAGGATAAAATGGAAAATTCGTACTATATACTACATACATATATGCATGTTCATACGTGATATGAATACTAATTTGAATAATAAGCTTATATGAGTTCTCATTACATTAAATAATGTAAATGATGTTTTTATAGTAATTCATATAAATGTACATATAACATACATACATATATGTAGTCGTACATATGCTAGGGGTACGCGGTGGTTGTGTATTTTTATCTGTGCGTGATCTCTGTGAGCGTAAGAAAATGAAAAATCAAAAGATGATGAGCACCTATAAGGTTACAGTAAGCAAGAATTGCAAACAAGAGATTATAACTGTATTACAAGTGCGGTAATTTAGATAAATTATGCGGTTATCATTTTATCTTTATTGCTCACATTGATTTCAAATATGAGTAAGATTATTTAAAGTACAATTATATGCAATACAAGCAGACAAATCTCACTAGTTGAAGCTAAAATTAAATTTTGGTAAAGTAAATAATCAAATTAATTTAGTAAATAACCTTATTAAGTTATCAGATCTTGGGTCTGGAAATCGACAAACTCAAAAAATTCATTGGAAATTAAGAAAGCTCGCCAATTTCTAGTAAGAAAATAGGCCGCAAAATGACTCAGGAATACATTTATTTATTTAATCATCCAACCACCTCTGACCCAAAAAGCTCTTTTGAGATGAATATGTATGGTTTAGTCTGAGCTTATATTTATTTCAGCGAAACATGATAACACAAATATTAAATTTAGTAGAATATTAATAATATAATGTAAATAAAAATATATTTTATATAATACTAGCTGAACCCGGCAGACGCTGTCCTGCCAGTCTGTATTATAACAGCTTGTAAATGAATAAATTGAATTTTAGTAGTATTTTTAATAATCAATTGAATTTTATTTTATATAAGTAACTTAAAACAATTCAAATTAACACATCTAGCGTAACGCAAGTGGATAAACAACATTTTTGGTTTTATGATTTGGAGTATAGATGTACAAATTTTTTGGAGTTCCTAATCTGGAGCAAGCAACATATAGTTGACCATGAAAAAAACAGGGATTCGCTAAATTTAATCCGGCAACGCGCATTGACTGCCCTTGAGCTTTGTTGATTGTCATCGCGAAAGCAAGGCGCACAGGAAATTGTAAGCGCTTGAATGTAAAGGGCAACTCAGTTTGCTCCTTCTCCTTTACATTTGCCATTAATTATTGTTGCTTTAATCACATTTGGCATCATTTTCTTAATGGAAAGTCTGGTTCCGTTACATAACTTTCGTGTGTTCAGGTTCCGAAGAAGTAGTATTGGTGATCCAGTTTTCAACACCAGTTTGTGCGGTGGTATCCCGATGGCTCCAATGAATTTAGAAATTCGACTGGATAACTAACAGCATCATTCTCTTCTATAACTGTATCAATAGATTTGTATTCCGTCACTTCACCAGGAATTTTTAATTGTGTCCTATCATTGATTCGATTAACGTCATCGTTCTTCGGAGCTAAGATAGTACGCTCACAGAGCCAATCATGATTTCTGATGTTATTAGTTATGTTCGGGAAAACCACATTTTCAAGATCTTCTATTGATGACTGAAGTTGACAGAAGTCCTGTGGAAATGATATTTCTTGTGTTGAATGATCAATCGGAAGTTTACCGTCGCCCATGTCTAAAAGCTGCTTGGAATATATTTGTGCAGAATCATCTCTTAGCAAATGTACACGCATGTTAGTTGACAGTGTAATTTTTTTCACGCGCCTCCAAAGGAATGAATACTTTAGGCACGCGTTTAGTTCGTCTGCTGGTGTTGATCTTGGAATAACGGGCAAAGTTTGACGGAAATCACCGCCGAGCAGTATCACAGCTCCGCCCATTGGGCGTTGATTGTTTCGAAAATCCTGCAGAGTACGATCAAATGCTTCAAGTCCTTTTTTATGAGCCATGGTACATTCATCCCAAATAATGAGTTGACATGTTTTCAATACAGTTGCCATTCCAGATGTTTTTGCAATGTTACAAATAGGACTTTTAGCTATATTTAGATTCAATGGCAGCTTGAGAGCCAAATGCGCCACGTCCCCCTAGTGGAAAAATTGAAATTTTTATACTAAAAATAAACTTACGATTTCATAGAAATTTAATAATAATTTTTGTATAATTTTAGTGGGTTATGGCAATATAATTTTAGTATAATTTTTAAAATTAAACACAAATTATACTTGAGATAGAATATAATGAAAATATTCCATTCATTGTGAATGCCGATGCATGCGAATTATAATTTTACATCATTTTTCCATATGGTTGTTTGTATTCGCGGACATGCCACGTCATCAGTTCCTTTCCATTGATTATTTCACACAGTTGTTAATTCTAGTATTTTCAGTCAATTTTCAATCAGTGTAGTGAATAGTTGATCCGATAACATCGTTGCCTAATTAGAATTTTCTTAAATTTTGGACTCCGGCTGGACTCGAACCGGCGACTTTTGTGATAACACTTAGAGCGGTGTACACCTTAACCACTGCACCACCAAAGCAATAACTATGTAGAATTTAATTCCTAACAATATTCATCAATATATTTAAATACACAATTAAACTTAAAATATACTTAATTTGGTTTATTTCATTTGCTGCAAACTACACCAGCACACCAACATACAAAAGACTGCAAAATACGATTACAACTAAATACATTTTTTCAGCACGATAGTATTGATACGCATCAGTGTTGCCAGTTCGTGGGAAATTTTCCTTTTTGCGGGAAATTCATGTCTCGTACGGGATGAAAAGTGATGATTAAAAAAAAAAGATTTTTCTAAAATGTGTAATACACAATTTTCGATTCCAATAATTCGCTTAAAATAATTTTTTAAATTTATGTTTAATTTTGACTAAATTTAAATATTTGTATATACAAAAATCATACTTAAATTTGTATAAAATATTTAACCATTATTAAACTATAAAACTATCGTATTAAGTATTTATCCCAAATATACTTAGTTTAGTTTAAAATTTGAATTTAGGAGTTAATTTTAGGTTAAAATATTTTATGTAAATTTATGTTTAATTTTGACTTAATTTAAGTAATTGTATATACAAAATTCATACTTAAATTTGTATAATTGTAATTTGTAATTTAAGTAGTATTTTGGTCTAGAAATGTATTAAACTTTAACCAATTTAAAGTATATTTTGTATTTAAATTAATCATTTATACAAAAATAAATTGATTTCGGTATTCCTCAGTATAATTTTTTGGTATAAATATTTGATTTTTTCCACTAGGGCTACCATCAAGTAGCGTTGCTGCAATCCCCGATGATGCTACAGCCAAAGCAATTTCACCCTTAATTCGAATTTCTGCGAGTATCAGATTGAGCAAAAAAGTTTTTCCTGTGCCTCCTGGTGCATCAAGAAATAGAAGTCCACCATTTCCGCTCCATACATGCTCCATAACTGTGGCATGCGCAAGTCGTTGATCATTTGTTAAGAGCCTTATCTGAGCTTTAACATAAATTTGTAATGCGTTGACGTCGTATTGTTTCTCTCTTAATATGTCTATATCGATAACATTGTCTCTATCACGTTCTGGAGAAAATAGCCCCAGCTGATTAAGGTTTTTTTTTGTTAATTGACATACACATATCTTCAAGTAATATCAGCGATTCATTGAAAATGTCTTCAGCATACTGCATATACAGGTTAGGATTTTCTCTGCGAGCTCGAAGAAATATGTCTTTGCTCATATTCTCTTTACGCTTTTCATGACGCATGACGTGTTTCAGATGCTTCTGTCAATGCGTTGTCTTAATGTTGATCATTTTCAAGCATACCAAGTTTGAAACATGCTTCTCTATATGTCAGACACACGTGACTATCGATGGTTTTCATTGCTTGAAACGATGTTGGTCCTTTGATCACGTGAAGCAGCATTCGTAAATAGTAGCATTCACTATTATTCGGGTGAAGAGTGTATACTCGTCCCATTGTGCTAGTAGAAAATATGCCAGCCACTGAAGGATGTTTTGCACCCCGTTTTCTTCTGCAAAATTTCTTCGTTGATTGATTCCATGTATAATACTGCGGGACTTCATGATATAGCAATGTTTTCGCAAATTCATTAGTTGCACACAGTTGAAAAAAAGCTGTCAACGTTGTGTTTGGTGGATCTACAGCTCTTTGAAGGGCGTTCTCTTCCGTGAAATAGACTCGTTGACCGTTTTCTAAGTGAACACTGAGATGCATAACAGCAAGAAAGCGTTTATGGATATCAAAACCGAAAATTCGCCATATAACTTCATTACTGCTAATATAACGTCCCATTTGAAATTGCTCGACTTCATTAACGGGTGCATTGGAATTCGCAATTCCAAAAACTGCCATGTCACTGCCTTTATTTACGTATTTACATATGTATTTAATCGACTTAACTGAATTGCAGATCTCTATGTTGATATGCGCCTTGAATGACTTTAAAAGTATAGGAGAATAGGGCACAATCCATTGATTATCAATTTCAATATCAACATTATTGAGTTTGGCAGTTGTTGTGTGTCCACCATCAACTGGTTTTCGTCGTCTGTACAGCGGATAACCATCGCCACACGTTTGTGTTTCCTTCAACAGCAGACGTGGATAATTGTTGGTACATTTTCCGTCTTTCATGCAGGGCGAAAGTGGGTTCACATGGTCCTTGAATCATGTTCTTCTTGACAATTTCAAATAATCCCGGATCTTCTTCTGGGTCAGGTAGTTCAGCTCTAATGATATCGTCAATTTGAGTGGGAACAAGTTTTTCAACCAACCAAATTAAGATATGAGCATGTGGTAAACCTTTTTTCTGCCATTCAATGGAATACATCGAGCAGCGTGTTTCACCGTATATATGGTTCGTGATGCGATCCATAAGATGCATCAATTTTTGTTTGAAAACTCTGAGTGAGGTCATGTCGATGAAATGATTGCTGTCCAGGCAGGAGTGAATCTATAATTTCATCCCAAGATGGATTACATGTGAAAGTGTTGAAAAGATCTGGACGTCCATAATTGCGAACGTACGTCAAAGCATCCTGAGCATATTCATGCATGTGTCTTGGACTTCCAGCGTACGAAGCTGGAAGTATAACCCTTTGCCCAATATCACCAGCTTCTTTATCATTTGCAATTGTATCTTGTAAATAAATATTACTCTTCAGCTCGAAGTTTCGATTGATTGTAACGAATGTAATTTAGCGTTCGCTTTCAACTTAAGCTTACACATCAACAATGAATTGCTGAAAAAGTTGACGGCATTTCAGAATATGGTTGAACTGTTCAGCTCGAATCATGACACGGTATATGCATAAAAATCCATACAGCTAACTTTTTTTGATGTTATAGCACCTGTAGTAGGATTAGTTTGATACAATTCAAGATGATATCCGTCTTCTCCTCGTGGAAACAGTATTGGATATTGCAGTGCATCGTATGACCAATGTGTTTCAGAAACACGTTGCTTGGTTTGATTTCGTTTGCTAATAACAATATCTCGCCGGGTAATTTCTGATCCAACAATTACAGCTGCTACTTCAGGAGCCATTGGAGCATTGAAGCGTCTTTCATGCTCATTTGATGGCGTTTTATCTGCTCTGATAATGACTTTCAAGTCATCAGATCTCATATCCTCTAAAGCGGATTTAAAATCTCTGAGCAAACAGTTGTGCTCGTGGAATAGTGATCGTAGTTCAGCAATAATTTCTCGATCTGTTGCTATACTGAATGTGCATCGTCGATTTATCTCTTTCTCCACGTTGTCCATAAAATAAATTTGCAAAAATTGTGGATCTTGTTCGGGTACTGGAAGAAGTGAACCAATCTGATGATACACTTGTCCTTGGACTTTGGATGTGGGCATAAAATTGTCATATCTCACAATATTTGTCGCTCCAAATGATGTCATTTGAAAACATGAGTTATATTTCCGAATATGCTTTAGAAAGTGTTTGGACTCCCGAGTAGCTCCAGCCACATAAGTAAGAAGTGGCTCTGGTGGTTCAGTCAGTTGTGGCAAATTGACTTTGCCATTGGAGCAGCACATACAAGGTGTTTCTTTCAAAAATTTTAAAGTGCGACAATGTAAGCACAATGTAGCCGTTGGACCATTGGACCAATAACAACATCGCGATGCATTCCATAGCAGTAGCGTAGTATTTATCGTAATTAAATGCCGCATTCCTAAGATTGACTTTAATTCTTAACAGAGCCTGCCGTGAGCGTTGAGCTTATTTCGTGTGGTTCGGCTCTGCAGTTGTTTCAGCATCGTGCTGTTGTGATGTTTCAGCCGCTCTTAAAGTAGAGGCTCTTGCTTAGAAGATCTGCTACTCGTGCATCGTGCTGTTGTGACGTTTCAGCCGCTCTTGAGGTAGAGGCTCTTGTTCGAAGATCTGCAACTCGTGCATCGTGCTGTTGTGATGTTTCAGCCGCTCTTGAAATAGAGGCTTTGATCCGATTAAATTCTAATCGTGGCTCTCGGTTTTCAGAAGTTTCAGTAACTCTATACGAACTGACATTCGCTGTGCAATTTTAGTTGACCTTCCAATGTATGATTTTGTTTTTCGTGGCATTTCAAATATTTCCTATTTGAAAATGTATTGTATGTAAACATAAATCAGAATAATAAGACATAAAAAGAATGTATATTCACTTGAAATAATATATAATACCTGAAAAATAGTCACCAACAATTATTTTATTCCAATATAACTAAGTAATTGGGAATAACGGGCATTCGGATGAACACAAATTGATTTACACACTAAACTATTAAAAATATGACCACTTCGATACGTTTCACTGCGAACTGTATTTGAAAATGACATCAAGGAAAACAAAAGATATTTTTTTCAAAATAAGCCAAATTTACACGTACACTTTTTATATCAAAGGGTATTTCTTGTATAGGATTTAATTTTTAATATAAAACGTTAGCACTATTTCAAAATAAGTCAATTTTAAAAGAACAACACTATTTTGTAGCAAAGGATATTTCTTGTAGAAGATGTACTTTTTTAAATTTTAAAAGTTTTTTCCCTCTAAACTTATCATTTAATAAACCTCGATTATTTATATCGTAAACTACTGGCGTTGGAACGGTGGCATTAATGGACTACAATAGAATGTGAATTATTTCTAAAGTTATATAGAATTTCGAAGCCGCGCACTATGTCACATTGCAAAGCCGGTTAAATAGTACATCAGTCCAAATCGTGCATAGTACATTAAAGTACATGATACGGAACAAGACCGATTAAAACTGGACTTGACAAAACAGTACAGTGCACAATAGTGGATCGTTAGTATGCATATTATGACGTAGAGATTTGAAATAGGGTTGGAATAATTATTTAAATTTATTTAAATTATTATTTGAAAGATTAACTTAAATTTAATTTATTAAAATTAATTTGCTTGATTAAGTTAATTAGATTAATTACATTAATTGAAATAATTATATTAATTAAATTTGTTTAGTTAAATTAAAATGTTCCTTCACTTAACCGTTGCAGATATTATGTCAATATAAATCTCGTTCTTGAGTGTACTAAGTACTGTTTTGTGATATCCTGTTTTGTAATGTCCATGTTTTAGAATTTCCTGTTGCAAAACGTGACGTTTCTTATAAAACCCATGATTTACAAAACCAATTTATTCAAATATTTAATTTAAAATAAAAAATTTAATTTATTCAAATTAATCTGTTTGAGTCTATCAATAAATTTCGGTCTATCAATAAATTTTTGTATAATTCAAAAAAAAAAAAGAATTATGTGTTTTTAACTTTTATTTTTTTTTTAATTGAAAATTTTTTTTATTTTCTTATTGTGACAATGGCTTGTTTTAATGTTTGGAATATCGATTTCGGATTACTCCATTATCAGTTTTTTTTACAACTATCTGAACTGAAAAAAAGGTATAACAGTTAAAAATAATTCTTTGTTTGTGTCTGTGTTAGACTACTACTGTGTTAGACGTTGATACTTCTGTATTTTTAACATTTTGCATATTTGTTTAAATAACGTTCCCATGAAACTAGACCCTTGGTCAGTCAAAATAGAAGTCGGAGATCCAAATATACAAATAAAATGTTCGACAAATGCAGCAGCAACTGTTTCTGCTTCTTGATTTGGTAAAGCAAATGCAAAGGCAAATTTTGTTAAATCACATTGCATCGTGAGAATATATTTATTGGTTTTATAAGAAGAAGCGAACGGACCAACAATGTCTAAGAATATTTTGTCAAAAGGTTTTAACGATGTGCTTGTAATTTTCATTGGTACCTTTTTATTTTCACAACATTTATTTTTTTGGGAAAATTGATAATTTCTTACGTAATTTTCAATTTTTTCAAACATTTTTGGGAAATAGTAGAAATTTCGTAATCTTTTGAAAGTTCTATTAACACCCTGATGTGCTCCTAAAGGACCATTGTGATATTCTTGAATAATGGTATTAATTTCATCGTCATTTGTTAAATTTATAATGACATGTTGTAATGAAGAATTTTGTAATGTAATGCTGTCCAGATTTATTGGCACAGATTTTGATATAGTTAATGATAAATCTTTACTAGAATTTTGATCGGAATTTGAAGAACGAGTAGTATTGTCTCGATCAGAATTTTCACTAATTGAAACATTTTTGTTTTGTTGTTCTGTATTTAATAATTTAGATTTTGAACGGGTTATAACATTCTATTGGTTATTATTTATTACAATCCGGCTTAAAGCGTCTGCGTTAATGTTTAATTTACCTGGCTAATGCACAATTTTATAATCGTATTCGTCCAGTCTAATTCTCCATCGAGTAAGTCACGAGGAAGGGTTTTTGATGTTGCAAAGCCATACTAGAGGTTTATGGTAGCTAACTATTTTAAAACTTCTTCCATACAAATACGGACGGAAATGATCGGTTGCCCAAATTATCGCCAGAAGCTCCTTTTCAATTGTCGCGTAATTTTTCTCCGCACTGTTCAAAACACGGCTAGCGTAAGCAGTTGGTAGGTCAGCATCGTTTGTCTTCTGAGACAAAACTGAACTAATTGCAATATCACTTGCATAGAAACGATTAGAAACGATTTAAGTTCGCGAAGAGACTTTGGCGTAGGATAAAATTTTAACGCATTTATTTTCTTAGGATCTGGTTTAATATCTGATTGTGTGATCAAATGTCCTAAATAATAAATTTCTTTACATAGGAATTGGCACTTTTCAGGGTTCACGTTCAGATTATATGCCCTAATACTAGAAAAAACTTCAGCTAAATTGTTGTTGTGTTCAATCAGGTTTTTACCAAAAATCACAACATCGTCCAAATATACCAGGCATTTTAAGCCATTCAGCCCACATAAAACATTATTCATGAGCCTTTGAAATGTACTTGGAGCATTTCGAAGACCCATACTCATCCGAGTAATCACATAGTGCCCAGTTTCAGTGCTGAATGATTTTTTTTCGCGATCCTTATATCTATGGAGACTTGGTGATATCCATGAGCTAGGTCTATGGTTGAAATATAGTAGGAACGCCCTAATCTATCCAAAATATCAGCAATATTTGGCAATTGAAATACGTCTGGGATAGTGATCTCATTGAGCTTCCTATAATCGATTACTATACGCCACTTACGTTCATTCGTATTCGATTTTGTTGGGTACGCAAAGTAGTGAGAAATTCCATGGAGATTTCGAGTCTTCTATTATGCCATCAGCTTTCATTCCAGAAATTTGTTTATTTACTTCAGCTTTAATACTTTCAAGCAAACGATATGGTTTACAAAAAATTGGTTTGGAGTTCGGTATTGTATGAATTTGATGCGAAGTTGAGTCCGTGACTGATAATTTGTCTCCATCAAGAAGAAATATGTCATTAAACGAACGGCTGATTGCCAAAACAGAATTTTGTTCTTCGCTATTTAAATGTGTTAAATTAATTTGGTTTTCTAGGTTCCAGGTGGTTTTGGTCTTTCTATTTGGTCTATTATTAATATTATTATTTGTTGAAACTATATTAAAAACATTAAAGTTATCTAACGGTTCAGTTTCAATATCTAGATCGGTGTTTAAATCAACGTCGTATTCATTTGAGTTCACTACGCTAACAAACGTACTTTTGTTTTCAATTTTTAAAATATAATTTGCAATGAATACTCCATGCACGATTTCCTTTAAGTAGCAAATTTGTTCTGTATTTTTAGGAAATGTATATTTGATTTTATCATATGTTTCAGCAGTTCGAGCCGGTACCGTAAATACTTTCAGAATTTGTGAAAGAGTATATGTGAAAAATCTGTTATCAATAAATAGGTGGATGCAGTTTGACTTAAAGTCCAATTTGCAATTATAAAAGTTTAGAAAATCTTAAAATTTTGAATATTGTGTCTTAATACTTAATTTATTATTAGAATTTGTTATGACAATACCGTAAGTGGAATTATTTATGAATATTTTTGGGTAATTTAAAATATCATTTCGGCTTGAGTTCAATGACGGTCTTTTATACTTATAATTATCAGAACGGTTCAATTTAAAACAAGTTGATGCCTTGTGACCCGTTGACACTTTATAAAACTAGAGTTAGTTGTAGTTGATTTTGAACTGAAAGGATTATTATTAGTAAACTATTTTTGATTTGCTTCTTCCTCCATAGCTTTAGTAATAGCTTTTTTATAAGTTTGAAATCTACAGGCTTTAACTAACAACTTTGTAGGTTCCTGTAATCGTTCTTGGAATGATCTAAGAGCCATTTTATTATTCAAAGTTTTAATTTCTTTCATGGACTCAATATCTGGTTCTGACAAGCAAGCTTCGTTTAAATTATAAAGCAATGCTTCGACACTATTTGAAAAGCTTTTTACATCCTCGGATCGTTGCAGATTTTGCTATAGATTCATAAGAATAATTAAATATTTAAATACAATGTAGTAGAGTTATAAGAATTTTTAAGTTAGTTAAAACAAATACTTACCACACATAAAGTATAATTTCCCAATAAGTAATTAAATATCACATTGCACTTAAAATTAAAACATAAGCATTAAAATGCGGAGGGATACACCCTCGTATTATATAGAAATGGCTGAACAAGTCGACATTAAAACTCTGTTCCAATTTATACCATATTTCAAAAGTAAAGCTGAAGAAGCTTTCACGTTGATAAAAAATTGTCAAAGTGCAGTAGATTTAGCCACAAAACATCAACAACCGATCTTATTGACATTTATAAAATCCAGAATTAGTGGAAATGCATCCACAATATTGATGAACAAGACAATTAATACTTGGGAAAATTTAAAAAAAGAGTTAAATTTAATATTTAGAGAAAAATACTCCAATCTTCAACTCCATAGGGAAATGATCTCGCTAAGACAGAAGCATATGGAAAGTGTAATTCAATTTACACAAAGGTGCGAGACATTGCAACGGAGAATGTTGCAAAATACCAAAACGGAAACAAAAGACAAAGGTTGGAATGGCAAAAGTTCATATATAAAAAGTAACATGTTAAGTGCGTTTATAATGGGTTGCATGAGAAAATGAGTTCTCATTGCAACACATTAAGACCAACAAATTTAAGCGAAGCAAGTAGTTTTGCTATAGAAGAAGAAAATAGAATAAGTCATTTTAATTCCCAAAACTTTAATAGTTGAAAAGACTATTCGAATCGCAATACAGTAAAAATAAATGTAGCTAAAATAAAATGTTTTACTTGTGGGAAACTTGGACACAAGTCTAACGTTTGTTACTTTAATAAAAACCAAAATCGAAATTTTAATAATCGGAATTTTACAAGATATCAAAATAATGTAAAAACCGATGAAAATAGTGAAAAAATGGAAAATAAAAAAGTAGATCAAATACAAAAATCTATGAATAAAATAAATTTTCGGGAAAAGGATTAGAACTTTATAGGGTATCTGATCCTTCTAGTCATGAAATTCCCTATGTGTTAATAAATTATAAAAATAAGATTTGTAAAATGCTAGTTGATACAGGTGCGTCTGTATGTTTATTAAAAAGTAGTTGCATTTATGAAGAAGATTTATATAAAAGTGGGATTATTAATTTTCAAGGAATTCGTCGTAGCACAAGTAGTAGCCTTTTCAGTTGTGCTATTCGAATACATTTCATGAATAATAGTAAGGGTAATAAAGTTTACCATAGAATAAATTTTCATGTGATTCATGAAAATAGCCTAGATTTCTATGATGGAATAATTGGAAGCGATTTTCTGCGTGAAAATCACTTCAGTGTTAATTACCAATGCGGCTCTTTAGAGAGCGTAGTTGAAGAAATAGAACTACAGTTTAAAAATAAAATTAATTCTGTAAAGCCTAGAACGGAAGTTTTTAAGTTAGAAAGATAGAATCCAGTAGTGAATATAAAGAATTATTAGTGGAGAAATGTAATAAACATGGCATTTTAATCCCAGGTTGTATAGTTGAAAGGAATAACGACAATTTTGCATGGGTCAAAGTATGCAACATAGAAATCTTTGAAAATGAAATAAATTTTAATTTAATTGGAATGCCTTTAGAGGATTTCAACATTTTTAATTAGATTCAACAGTCAATAAGTAAGGAATAGCAAACGATCAAAATAAATCACAGGAAATAAAAAATAATAATTTAGGGAATATTAATGAAAATATGTGTAAAAGTCATGACTATAAATTAAATATCTTTAAATGCGAAAAAGAAACTAAGCTTAAGGAAATAATAAAGATGTTAAGATTAGAACATCTAAATGAAGAGGAAGAAAAATGATTATTAAAGATCATTAGAAATTATCAGGAAATATTCAGTATAGAAGGCGAAGTTTTATCAACCACAAATATAATTGAGCATAGAATTAGGACCAATGATAGTGGACCAATCTATACTAAAACTTATAGATATCCCAAAATTCACGAAGAAGAACTTAATATACAGGTAGAAAAACTTAAAGAAGACGATATAATTAGAAATAGTCAATCCTTATGGAATTCAACATTATGGGTCGAACCTAAGAAAAAGGATGCATCAGGAAAAATCAAGTGGCGCTAGATAGTTGACTATAGGAGATTAAATGAAATCACTATAGCCGACAGTTATCCAATTCCAAATATTTCAGAAATTTTAGATCAATTAGGAAAATCTAAGTACTTTACATCATTAGATTTAACGTCAGGTTTTCATCAGATTCCGGTAGCTGAGGAAGACATCGAAAAAACTGCATTTAGCACTCCATATGGTCCTTTTGAGTTTACTAGAATGCCATTCGGGCTAAAGAATGCACCAGCGTGTTTCCAACGGATGATGAATACAGTATTGTCGGGTTTACAAGGTATTAAATGCTTTGTGTATTTAGACGATATTGTTGTGTATGGTAAAAATTTATAAGAACACAACGAATCAAAGTTTTAGATCAGTTAAGAAAAGCTAACCTCAAAATACAATTAAATAAATCTGAGTTTTTAACAAAGGAAGTTAGTTATTTAGGACATGTTATAACAAATGAAGGAGTAGAACCAGATAAAAACAAAATAGAAGCAATCAATAAATTTAAACCACCCGCACTTGTACAAAGGAAAACAAATCATTCTTAGGAATGATTGGTTATTATAGAAAGTTTATTAGAAATTTTAGTATTATAGCGAGTCCAATAAATAAATTACTAAAGAAAAATGTAATATTTAAATGGGATAAAGAACATCAAGAAGCGTTTGAAAAATTAAAGGAACAATTAATTAATTTTACTATCTTACAGTATCCAGATTATGAAAAAGGTTTTATAATCACCACCAATGCTAGTAATAATGGTTTAGGGGCTGTGTTAAGTCAAAATATCGAAGGAAAAGACCTTCCAATTCAATTTGTGAGTAGAACACTAAACGAAGCAGAGAAAAATTATTCGACTACGGAAAAGGAATGTTTAGGAATAGTATGGGCGGTTAAACAATTTCGTCCTTATGTTTATGATAGGCAATTTATTATTAGGACGGATCATAGACCTTTACAGTGGTTATTTAATGTTAAAGACCCAGGTTCACAATTAGTTCGCTGGCGTTTAAAATTGGAGGAGTATAATTATAAAATAGAATATAAAAAGGGTAAAGATAATAAAGTGGCCGATGAATTAAGTAGGAATATTTATATTACTGAATTAGAAAATGAAGAATTAAAAAAAATTTGAGGAAAATTTTCGGTGAAGACGAAGCAGAAGAAAATGAAGATAATTTTGAAGTTTTAAATAAAAGAGATGAAGAAAATTTTGAAGATAAAGAAATAGAAGAAATAGAAAATTTAGAACTTAGGAAAAAGATCATAGAAGAAAATTATAACGGATTATTAGGTGGACATTCAGGTCAAAAAGGAACCATCAGTAGAATTAGACAAAAATATACATGGAAATGTTTAAATAGAGATGTTACAGAGTTTATTAGTAAATGTGAAGCATGTCAACCAGAAAAAATAAATAGACATCCCCATAGGAATCCAATGAGAATAGTTAGTAATGCTAAACATTGTTTAGAGAAAATTGCAATTGATGTAGTAGGGCCTTACAAGGAAACGAAAAATAAAAATGTATATGGTTTAACAATTCAGGATGATCTATCTAAATTTATAAAATTTATTCCTATTCAAAATAAATCAATGGAAACAATAGCTAAAAAATTAGTTGAAGGTTGGATATTGAATTTTGGACTTCCAAAAATCATTTTATCTGACAATGGTTCAGAATTTTGCAACTCATTAATGAAAGAAATTTCGCAACTATTTGGATTTAATCATGGGACTACCAGTGTAGCACATCCACAATCAAATGGCAGTGTAGAAAGAGCACATGCTAGATTAAATGAATATTTAAAAGTAGTAGGAAAAAAGTTAGAAAATTTTAAAAAATAGGATGAGCATATGAAATATGCGAGCTTTTGTTATAACATTACTATACATAATTCAACAGGGTTTACCCCTTATGAACTATTATTCGATAGAAAAGTTAATATACTAAGTGAAATAAATTTCGAAATATTAGAGACAGTTAATGATTATGCTGAAGAATTACAGAAAAATTTAGTAAGAATGGAAATTAAAGCAAGAAATCGTTTGCAATTCCAAAAAGAAAAATCAAAAATTCGTTATGATAAAAATTTAGGAAAGCAACATAATTATTTAATAGGAGATTTTGTGCTAGTAAGAAATGAGTTTAAAGGAAAACTAGATAGCGTATATCGTGGTTCTTATAAAGTAGTGTTTGTAGATAAATATCATGTTTTAGTTTTAAAGAATAATAAAAGAGTTAAATATAATAAATCTCATATAAAACCATTTGTAGGTCAAGGACAGAATGTTCCATCAACATCGAAAACATAGAAAATCATAATGGGCTATATTACAAATATTTGGGTATAACAAAAATTTTAGATGGGCATATTTAAATAATAAATCATATAAATATTGATGAAATTGAGGAATCTATTAATGTGGTAGAAAATCAATTAAACAACGTTAATAATGGTGTATGTATAAAATAAATTAAAAAATGTAGTGAGTTCGTCAAAAATTCACATGTTAATTATAGGAAATTAATAAGTAAAGTAGATATAATACATTCATTATTAGGTACACACAAATATAGAGTAAAACGTGGATTAATAAATATAATCGGTTCAGGCCTTAAAGGGTTATTCGGTACAATGGATAATGATGATGCGGTATATTATGATAACGTTATAAGTACGGTTATAGAAAATCAGGAGTTTATTCAAAATGGATTAAAGGAAGAAGTAAAAATAATGAAGAGCTTAAATGAACAAAATCAAATTTGAACAAATAATTATCATATATTAGAAACTAAAAATGAAGAAATTATAACAAAAATTAATGGAATAATACTTACAATTGATGAAAATAATAGGAAACAGGGTATTATAAATTATTGAAGAAGTTTACAATTTTCAATATTTAATAGATTATTTCAATTTGAACTAGAACTAGAAAAAGTAGTAGATGCAATATTGTTTCTCCAAGCGGGAACTATTCACCCAATTATTATTATAACCCAAGAAAAATTTATTGCAGTTTTAAAAGATAGCAACAATCAAGAAAAATTATTGTATACTCCAAGTTAAGAAAGTTATCATGTTTTAATAAAGGACGTTAAAATTAAAGCTTTTGAAAAGAATGGCATAATTAATATCATATTATCTGTACCAATATTAAAAGAAATAAATATAGAAGCATATGAAATTTTAACATTACCATTTAAAGTAAATGACAAACAATGGTCAATATTAGAATTTGACAGAGAAAATAAAATGTTATTGATAAGCAAAAATAAAGAAAACTTTATTTTAAAAATTAATTTGAACGAATGTAATAAAATAAGTAATAATGACAATGTAAATTTTATTTGTCCTGAATTAGTATTAGAAAGTACTCTTAAACACGAAATTTGTGAAGTAAATGTGTTTATGAAAAGAAGTAATAAATATTGTAATTTAAAATTAATAACAAATGAACTTGAAATTGTCTATAAATTAAATGATCTAAAATATATATTTGTAACCTCAGAAAAAATAAAATATAAATGTAAATGTGACAATATTGAAGAAGAAGGATTTATAAATAATATAGGTATTATCTCATTAAAAAATAATTGTAAATTTAGCACTGTGGATATAGAAATCGAAACTAATAAAAATATTAATGAAAGTAAAAATAATAATGATATATACCACTTTGGGCTAGACAATTGTTGCTTGAATATTAAAGTAGAAGAAGTAATACCTATACAGAAAATTGATAAAATTAAAAATAAGGAATTATATAAGTTAAAAGACTTATCTATTGAACTAAATAATCAAGATAGTTACGTATCTAGAAATCTTAAGCGCATTTCTCCTCATACTAAGTATAGCATTTTCGGAATAACAGGAATAATTTTAATAATTATAATTATATACATATCTTGTAAATGTGCTAAAGGTGGTAATACTTTTAATCTATGTAATAAATGTTTTAATAAAAAAGCAAAAAAACCAATTTGCCAACAAATAACCTATAGTAAAGAATATACTGATGAGAAACAAAGTGAAGATAATGAAGAAATAGAATTTGACAAAATTTCAATTAGGCAAAGGCTATCAAGTAAATTGGGCTATGAAAAAGAAGGTTTTTTACCTTGAAATAAATTACGTTTCTCTTAAAATTCTGTAAAAGAAAATCATCATTTATTTTAATAAGATGGGAGGTGTTATAGATTCATAAGAATAATTAAATATTTAAATACAATGTAATAGAGTTATAAGAATTTTTAAGTAAGTCAAAACAAATACTTACGACACATAAAGTATAAGTTCCCAATAAGTAATTAAATATCACATTACACTTAAAATTAAAACATAAGCATTAAAATGCAACGTATGAGAGAAATTGCGAAAACAAAGAAACAAAGTATGATCGCAAGATCAGAAGAATAAAATTGTATCTTTTAAAGTCAGATTTAAAAGTACAATTAACAAATAAAGACGTATATTTATTTACCATTCCGATCACGCATAACAATTTATTGAATTTAATTCTAATTGAATTGAGTCAAGAGATCGCTTAGAAATAAATTGACACTTAAGCTCGGATTTTAGTTGTTTCCAATCCGGAAATTCTTCGAATTTAACAATTTCGTAGACTTTTCATACACGCTTCACTTTAAGTAATTTCAAAAATTTAGCTACTTCAGTATTTTTTAGTGTAACATGTATCATATCACAGCAAGAGATAAATCTGTGTAAATGTTCAGGTGAGCCATCAAATTCTGGAATTGTTTTTTAAGCTGCATTGATATTTAACTCTGCCATGTTAGTAAAGCTTACTACTGATTCGCAAAAATGTATGGTTTCGGGTTTAAATTGTTCATTAGAATATTCGGAAAAATTTGTGAAAGAAATAATTTCATCAGATTGTTCTGAGTTATTTGAAGTTATTAGTTAATCGAATTATTACCGAATTCACTATCGTCGCACTCAATTTTAATCTGTATATTATGGTTTAAAGTATCTAGTTTTTCAAAATTATTCATAAATTTTTTTTAATAAAAGTGAACTATATTATAACACATATACTTATTAAACTTTCATAGTTACGAAAATTAAATATTTGGCAAAAGAATCATATCTATGTAATGAAATATTCTAATATCTTAAGTAGGTATATGTAATAATTAAAATATTATAAAATATATTATGGCAATAAATTTTCGTACCTTTAACATGAACCACAATTATAAGTTGTATTATTTAATTTTAATCAGATGACTGCATGAAAATCCTTCGATGCAAATAATGTCCCCGGTTCCAATTGAATGAGTGTTTTATTGTTGTTACTGTTGCTACTGGCTCAATAAAAATTGGTAATCCAAGTATGTATAATGTTGCGATGTTTCAATACGTTGTAAAAATATCCATTTTTTTTTTAAATAATGTTGGCTTATAAAGATGAAAGTCCGCTTAATTTTACTGTATCAGATGTTGTTACTGGTACAAGTGATCCAAATTTTCACTTAAATTTGTCGGTATATGGTAGTTCTTTCTAGAACACAATTATATTTGTTTAATTTAAACTGTTAATACGGTCACATGTTACAATTTGTATCTTAAAAAAATCCACACTTTTCACAGCTTTTATGCTTTATAATTTATAGTTTTTTAATTAAAGAGAAAACAAATTGTTTAACGTTTACCGATGCCACCAGTGTTGTGAATGGTGGATTTGATAATTAAACACAGTTTAAACTTAATTTTATTACAATAGTTTGTTTTATAAGAATTATTTTATTTCATTTAGTTAAATTTTTATATAATGATTTATTTTAATAGTTGTTTACTATAAATTTACTTGTTGAAATTTTAGGATTTAGGAAAGGAAAAAATATAGTAAGGTACAATATACTATAAAATTGTATTACCGTGTTATCACGTTGAAAATCAAATCCCAATTTAATATTATTGAATTTTATTTTAAGTTATGACTCATCATATTACAATAACAATTTTCATGACCAACTCATACATATTCATAAAGAAAGGTGAAATTATATAGGGGATAAGTAAAGTTGAGTGGTACATTATAACAAAACTTCTCTAGTTATATTTGGTTGTTTTAAAATTTAAATTTCCGCTCCTTAAAAAACATTTTGAGAACTTTAAAAATAAACAAATATCTCAATGGAAGAACATTTATCGAAACAATGGTAGAGCGGACGTTAATCTCTTACGCTTTAATAAGATTCGAATTGACGTGTTTTGCGCAACAATCAAAGGATGTATCGAGCTTAAATATACTCCTCCCCAAAGCGAGTTAACCGATACTGTATAGCTTTGACTGAACTAAGCCATAATAAAGCTGTAATACAACTTTTATTGAGATTTGAAATTTAGTCTGCTTTCCAAGACTATTTACCCTTATATTTGAAATTGTCAAGTACAACAAGAAGTTTGCATTTGTCTGATCAGCTGGCGATCACTGCTGTAACGTTATTTAATTCATAATTCTGACAAATATTGGAATGATAAATAATATCAGAATCTATATTTAGACTTATTACTAAGAATCGTAAAATGAACATCTAACCACCTGCGTAAGATCAACCAATCATAGTTTATTTGATTCGCAATGACCTCATTATAGTTAGGTCCGTATAAGTAATTGCGATATCGTCTGCAAAACCAATAACATTACCTTTCAATTTTAACTGAAAAATTAAGTTAATGTAAATAATAAATAATATGTTCCCTGCGGAACCCCACACCGAATGACTGCAGCACTACGATATTTGTGGCCAACTTTTACCAACTGTGACCTATTCTTAAGATAATGGTGAAACTAATTATAGGCGTCGCTTTTAATTCCTGCGCAATAAAGCTTATATAATAGTATTTTGTGGTCAATCGTATCAAAAGCTTTAATTAGATCAATAAAGTTAGTCGCAACATTTTCACCTAAATCTACAAATTTTACATTATGGTCAACAAAATCGTTCAGTGCAAGTTCCGTACTTTTCCCATCCCTAAACATATCTGCTCAGAGAAGATGGAAATATCTTTCAAAAATAAAAGCAATCTGGATTTCACACATTTTTCGTATAGCTTCGAAAATACTGAGAGTAATAATATCGGTTTATAATAAGATGGATCATTTTCATCACCGTTTTTGAATATGGGAATAACAGTTGCAATTTTAGGGTAATTTGAAAAAATTCCTTGTTCTAAACTGAGATTAAAAATATAAGCTAATATATAACCAATTGGAATGCGAAATTTGTTTTATTAAATAGTTGCTGATATTGTCACATCCAGAAGAACTTGAATTATCTAAACTATTAATGAAGATAAGAATTTCATGCGGCGTGATATTAGAAAAGAAAAGAGAATTAGATTCTATCTTGCGTCGTAAAATCTCTGTGTCTCCATCCAAATCATGCCTATGGCGCAAAATAGAACGTTTCAGTAGTTGAGGTGCAGTAATAAAATACGAAATAAATATTTCTGAGATGCATAATGGATCCGATACGAATTTACCTTCTCCATCTAAAATAGACACAATATCAGAATTAGATTTTTTGCTTACCAACAATTTCGTTAATATAGTTCGCCATTGACTTTTAAGATTGTTTTTATCATTCACGAACTTGTTATTATAATACTTTACTTTTGTAGCCATAATTTTACTATCAATTATATGCTGAAGTGATTTAACTCTTTTGCATAGATTAGCATTATTCGGTTGCTTCGGCAAAAGTTTCAGTAATTTATGTTTAAGTTTAAATAATTTCATTAAATCAATACTCATCCAGGGTTTAATTTTCCTAAAATTGAGGGCTCCTTCAGCTGTCTGCTTGACATATTTTGGCATATGCTTAATTTTAAGTGACATCAAATGATGATCAGAAAGCTTGTAATCAAATGATTCCCATAGCAGCTCATAATTTGAAAGAGGTTTCATGCGAACAAAAATATGATCAATACATGATGAGGTAGAGGAAGTTACGCACGAGTAGGAGTATATTAATTAGACTTTTTAAATAGAAATTAATTAGACATCATTGTTAGATAATTTCTTACCTGGTCATTAACAGAGAATTTTAAGATGTCTATATTGAAATCACCAAGTATAAATACATTTTTGGTTTGAATTCCGTTTAAGTAGGAAGAAAATTCTTCAATAAAATTAACAATTGAACAAAAATTAAACTGATAAACGCATATTATGCAAAACATATCACTTCGAAGACCCACATTAATTTGGACAATATCAGCGGTACATAGGTTTTTAGTCACATAACTTAAATTGAGACCTGGGGCGGAATCGTGAAATATGACCGGAAAATTTAAACGGATTTAAAAATATTTTCAAACTTATTAGATTAGAAAAGTATTCAAATTTACCATGATGGATGCAGACTGATGTTTAAATGCAACTTCTATAATATTTGAAGAGCAATAGCTGATCTCCAACAAGATTTTCAAAATTCATTTTTTACCGGTACTACATTTCCGTTTAAAACTGCTCGATTATGAAATAGTTGTCGAATTAAATTTTTATGTTAAACTTTCATTTATTTGAGTTTCATACAAAATATTTACGCCAACTTTGACCATTTTTCGAATTTTTTTGTGTTTGTCCATTGAAATATTTTCTAATATTTCATTTTTTCGGTCGGATTTCATGATCTTGCCCCTGTTTACATCAAAATAATTAAATATTTTCAAAATAATTAAAGTGGCGACGAACCTGGGACGGGAAATTTGAAATTCGAAATGAATTTCGAAAATTTTGTAGGAGATTAACCATTGCTCTTAAAATATTATAGAAGTTGCATTTATACATCAGTCTGCATCCATCATAGTAAATATGAATACTTTTAATCCAATAAGTTTGAAAATATTTTTAAATCCGTGTAAATTTTTACGGTCGTATTTCATGATTCTGCCCTTGCTTTGACATTACCAACTACCCCACCAGCTGAGTACTTGGTATTACAGCCATCGATCATAGAATATCCATTGAGTTGGTACCAACCAACACCTCTCCACCATCATCCTTCCTCATCAAAATTTTGCCATCCTGGAACCATAAATGCTTATAATTTTTGGTAGTTTTAGTGTTTTTAGCAATTAAATATAATTGTCTTTCTACGAAGCTCATACTTTCATTAATAAAAATTTTGCTGTTACTACTAAAGCCAAAATTCGCTCCAGTGACTTTAATCCTTTGTTGGCTTGAAGAATGGCATTTCTTGCTTCTTTTATAATCAACTAGCTGACCCTGCGACCCTCGTTTCGCTCCAAATTTTTTCGCTCGGTGAAAATTGATTTTGATGAGAGATAAAATCAAACAACTCAACTCAATTTACAATAGAAGATTGAGTTGAGTGGCATTCCATTCTATTTTTATCGAATTCAACACTTAAGGCAAGTTTATGTTGCGATCGTTCGTTTGCTCCGTCGTTTTGACCAATCATCTCTTGTGGAAAAATCAAAAAGAAAAAAGTCATAATTTTTGAGCAATATGATTCGTCGTAAAAATTGTCAGAACGAACGCGAACATAAAGGCGGCCATAATGTATTCAAAAGTGAATGAAATGTCGATTCTAACTCAGGCATCTATAGCAATTTGAGTTGTTTTTTCGAATTTTTTTGTCAGTGTTGAAATGAATTGAAGTCAGTTGGAATTCAAAATAATTCAATGTATTTTATTCGAGTGAAATTAAATGGAATCAATACAATGCATTGTGGTAAAAAATATTTTTCCATTCACTGACCATGAGAAAAACACGGTAATTCCAGATTTATTCCGCACACTCCAAACGATTGACCTTGTGATTTGTTAATCATATAACGAATGCCAATCGAATATGGGGAACTGAATGCTCTTCAAGTTGGATTCTCGGAATTAGAACATCTTCACCTTTAAATTTGCCATTATTGATCGTCGCTTGAATCACGTTGTTCATCAGTTTATTCTCAGCCAATCACGTTCCGTTAAACAGTCTCGGATGGTTCAGATTACGTAGCATGATTATCACAGATCCTACGTGGGGTATCAATTTATGTACAGTGGTATTCCAAGCAAATCAAGCGCATTAAAAAACTCGGTCGAAGGTTTTCTCGTCTTGATCGGTCACACAGTCAACGGATTTGTAACAATGCATTTTAGTCGAGGCAATGAAGCAAAAAGATTTTTTAGGACAGCACGTAGAGGGTTGCGGTTTTTTACATTCGGTGGCAAAAACGATTTAGATCATTCCTACTTAGATTCTACCCTGTAGAAACCTCTGAGTGCATTGCTGCAGCCACAAATGCAGCTAAAAAATGCACTTTTTGGGAGGCCTTTCCGCCAATTTTATAACTTCGTAAAAAAGAAGCAAAACCGGCTCAATTTGGCTACTCGGGTGTTTTTGGGGTCGCTGGTCACGATTATGATGTTCAAATCGACCTCTCGAATACCTGGGGGGTCAGGAACGCCGATGAAACTCATCTCCGTGGAACACTTCAGGAATTTCGTGTGCTGAAGGGCAGAAATTCGGTATCTGGGGGTTTTTTGGGTCGCTGAACCCAGATATGGTATCGGCAAAGATGGACCCGGCCCTGAATGTCATCTCTGTGGCTTTTCTTTACAGAAAGGAACAAGACAAATTGAAAATCGTTACGGGTTTTTTTTGGGCCGCTGAACCCAGCTATGACATCGGTGAAGACCCCACGGGCACCTGGTGCGCCTGACCTGGCCCTGGACGTCATCTTCCTGGCTTTTCCTTACAGAATGGAATCAGACAAACTGAAAATCGTTGCGGGGGGTCTTTTGGGTCGCTGAATTCGAATATGGCATCGGTGAACACCCTACCGGCACCTGGAGTGTAACCTCACTCCGGACGTCATCTCTATGGCTTCCCCTGACAGCATGCAACAAGACAAACTGAAATTCCTCATAGAGGTTTTTGGGTCGTTGATTTATCTCCCTGTAAATAAAGATGGAGGAATGGAAGAGAATGAATACCAAGTCCATGTTCATGTAATTGACATTTCGAAACTTTTTATTGAACTCAAATCAAGTATAATCCACCCGTGGCTCAACCTCATCTCATTAATCTTCAACTTCGATTTTCAAGACCGTAAATAAATATCAAATTCTGCATCAAGTGACACATCGTTAATCTGTTCATTTTCTTCGTCATCCACTGACCCATTCGTCAGTAGTGCATCTTCCTCGTTTAAGGCCTCTCTCTCTGGTGCAATTACGCTTTCGACTGAATATCTTTCAGTATTAGTGCAAATTGAGCCTTCACAATTTTTACAGGCAAGATTGCAAGGCAGGCCGTGCTTCCTACAACTGCAGGTCATGAGATTACACTGTCCTGCGCATCCACAAAATATGAGTTCCATAATATTTATTTAATATTTATTTGGACAGGGACCAGTGTATCAGCTTGATGGCTCCACCCCCACTCTGTTGGGTCCATTGTCACCTGATCTCCATGCAACCAATCTTGCACTTGAAAATAGATACTTTTCAAGTGTTGCTGAATTGCGTCTACTGTGGGGAGAATCTTAGCTAAATTAACTTTCCCCCTCACAGCGTTTTTTGCATAAATTTTGAATCGATATTTCTCTATTAACTGGTCCCACTTGGGCTTGTCCTCCTCAGGAACATTCGGCTTCCTGAATGCAGGTGGAGCACCGTACATTGCCAGGATTAGCTGCGCTCCATTCTCAAAAATTTCTTCGCTTGCCAAACCAGCTTCCTTGAACTTCTCAGCATGAACTTCAAGGTCTGGGAATTTCTGGAAAGTCCTGAAAAATTTTGTTTTCCCGTTATCGCGTGGAGCAACAAAATATTTTTGCAACAACAGGAATATGAGATAAGCTGCTTGAAGAGTATATTTCTTCAGGTTTATTGACCCTTGGGGGTTTTTGTAGAAATATTTTATTATCTGCCGGGCAGAGTGCGGTCAATAACACGGCAATGTCTATGTCTTCGCTGACAATGACTGCCTTTGTCGATGAGTCTCTGGATTTTTGCAAAGCTGTCGTTACAATTGTACGATCAGCGTCCGCTGCACATTGCTCAGAAACTCTCCCAGCTGTGGTTAGTTTAGCCCGGAGCATTTTAATAATGTTATTTTTATTATTTTTATTTTTTAAAAATTTATCCTGTTGGATTGACCTTACAATCATATTTTTAGTAAAACAGACATCTGCTGAACTTCCCTGATTACCACGGCGGTTTCTTTCAGATTCTTTGGTACTGACGGTTTGGTAACCATCAAAAATAACTATCACGCGTTGGCCGTAATGGTTCAAAATATACTTGACGTAATTTTCCATAATTTCCGAGAATGTTCGTCCGATTGTCCATCTTACTTTGTGGATGAGTAATCCTCCATCCACAACAAAAGCGTTCTTTCAGGATCACGAATATTCATTGAAGTTTTTGTGAACAATGAATACAAATCGGACTTTGTATTCTTCAGCATTCCAAAATTGTTGAAGTATGACTGAGGGAAAGGAAACAACTCCCACTTGAGGTAGTCTGCAATTTCTTCATCACCATTTTTTAATGCCCATATTCTATGGAAGAGGACGTCGGGGTCAATTTCTATTAGTTTATTTCCGACTTTGATCTTAGACTTGCCAGATGTGAGAGTTTTAACAATTTTCAATCTTGACAATTTTAAACCGTTATAATTTGATCAGGAAATGCTTTGCATAATCCTAACACCTTCTTCAAAAGCCATGTGGCAATTAGTTTCGGTACTGCCACTCATTCCATTAGCAATATTTATGAGGCAGTCCATGGATTCTGGGAATGGATCGTATTGCTCGAAGAATTTCTCAATGTCTTTTAAAGATTTCAAGTCTACCTTGATTCTGGAATCTGTTGAGTCCTTATGTTGGTAATTTTTATCGCATGCACAGTTTGTGAAATTCACCACCCCCTCGATAAGATCCTTGGTGAACAAGAAAGTTTTTATCCATTGATGTGCAACACTTTCAGTAACACCTCTACGGAATAAGCCACCTTCAAACTTCAATAACCTCATGAGTGTTTGCTCAATAGTTTGGTCCGTAAATATTCCGCTAAAAAATTTGTCACTCCTGCGAATCGTCCAATACCCTTGCGTGGTAAATTTTTTGAACTTGGATTCACTAATATGCTTCTCAAGAGCTTTCATGTCTTCCAAATAAACGTGAGCAGATTTTGCGTATGGAAAATGTCCAGTTGTATGGAAAAAAGGTAACATGCGTTCAATTGTATCTAAATGTAGTTGCCAATCTCCACTTTTTTCCGCGTGAATAAAATCTTTAACTATAAATACTATTCGACAGTATTGAACCCAGAGTGTGCATGTCGGATTGAGTCCTTCTATTCTTTCAAGTTTTTTTTCAAAATCTGATGTAATTGTCCTAATTGTCATCTTTTTGGAGCTCTCCAATGTCTTGAGGTGACATAAAGGAATACTCAGCTAAAAATTTGACGCATTCTTGCACTTCATCGCATCTACTTTCTACCCTTTTAAATATTATTTTTGATAAGGCCAATAGTACTAATGTATGTGCCCGGACAGCGCGAGCATATTGGTGCCCGCTGAAAATTTGTTTAATTGTATTCTCTCCGTATACAGACCTTCATAATGAAGCCAATGCTTCCAAGAAATGACATCAGTGTGTGGAATCCACCTAATCGAACGAAAACAGCTATATCATCTGCCATGTTTGTTGCGCCAATTATGTCACGAGCCTTCAAATACAAAGGTTGATCGAATGTTATGATATAGCTCGTCATTTTCAATCGCCGGGCTTCAGAGACTGATTGATTCAACGCTGTGTACAGTGTATTATGAAAAAGTTTTTCTAGGAAATATTTTAGTTTCTCTGGAATTATTTGAGCTTTTTCCATCATGCGATCACATGCAGGATACGTCTCCGAATTCGATTGATACCCGCGAATGTCCTCTACAAGAATTTTCGCAACTTTATCAAGAAGTTCAAAATTTTTATCCTCGTCATCGCCGCATTGTTGATGGATTTGCTGTAGAATGTTGAATGCCTGATCGTTTGAACAGCAGTATGTCCCTGCACCTCGTTTACCCCCACAAACAATATCTTGTTTAAAATGATCTTTTATTCTGCTCCAAATAGTCTTCTTCGTCGGTATAACCATATCTTTTTCTTGCAAAAGCTTTTGAAAATCAACAGTGTGGAACTCTGTTTGGATTTTTGCCCATGTGATTGAATATCTGCTCCATAGACTCTTCAATTCTTTCAAGAAAGAGCCTTTCATATGATTTTTGCTTACATAAATACCTCTTAAAACAAGTTCTGTGGTACTTTATAGGTGTCAAATTTTCATCTGAATCATCAGGGTTCAAGAGCGAATCTAAAATTTGATCACGCACAGATAATTCCATAGTTGATGAGTCTTTGATTTGTTGTAGATATTCGATAACTTTTTGTCTTGTATCTTCGCTAGTAGAAGATGAGAAAGGAGTACGCGGATAAATGTTTTTGGCACATATGACACACTTTTCCGGAAGGCCTAAGTCAGCCTGAATTTCCACTGGTTCAACATCATGAGAATTGTTGTCTACTCTCAATCTTTTGTGTTTGGCTTCTGGTGTACTTCCAGGCCTAATATATCTGCAACGGCACTTTTCGTGCACTTTGATGGACTCACAAACTTCCATAATATCATCGAAATCATCTTTCCGTATTCTGCGTGAAACTTCGACTATGGTAGCGATGCCCCTAGCCGTCACATTCGTAATCGAATTGTCTGAGGAATGGTTCTGCCAATCTTCCAAGTATTTGCAAAACACGCACGTCTCCCATTCAGCCATGATCCTGGAAATTCAATTATATATAAGTTAAAGACTCAAAAAAATCATGAATAGACAAAGAAAAGTAATGACTTTACGAAGAACCCCACGAAAATTTATTGATTCTTGCATGAGAAAAGAAAGTACTGACCCCCACACTGCACACTGGGCATTCTTTACACACACCCCTTTTTCGTTCATACGCCCCTTGGATATGACAATCCTCTAGGTTACCCCCTAGTAATATTCAAAAAACTCTACTTACGAATGAAATCGGTTTGTTGGTTTTATTTGAAATAAGATGGACATTGTCCTTTGATATAGGTTTGTAATAGTAAAGCCAAATCCTCTTGTACCTGGATACTGGATATTTTCCATTTATATTTGTCGTTTACTGATATTTATTCTGGAAAGATCGCAAGTCATAAATTTTAAATTATCTCATGATGTGACGCAAAATTACAGTCAGTTACCAAACTTATGAGGAACTCACCATGGTTCTATGCTGAGGCCCACACTTATAAATTCCCTCTTTAATCAACAGATCCGGAGTCCTGGAAATTACCCTTGGCTAATATATTTATACATGTATATATACATATAAATAAATAAGCATTCACTTTATACGCACCAGAAAATATCACTCACAGATCACACACAGAACTATTTGTTATAAATATTTTTCGTGGCAACGTGAACGCTCCAAAAATATCAAAAAAAATAAACTAAAGTAAATAAGCTAGGGTAAAATATTTATGTGTGTATGTGATATTCGAAAACAAAAGAATGGATTTTTTTTTTGAATGCGTGAAACAATAATATATTTGGTGGTTTTAGTCTTCTCTTGTTATTTGCGCCCGGTCATAATAAAGTGTACACGTAGTTTATATTGCCGAAAAACAATCTTTTAATAAATCAACATTATTAATTTATTTTACGGTGAGTAATTCAAAATTTATTTTTCATAATGAGGCTATATTCAGGTTAGCAAATTTCTTCTAAATTGAATAAATAGGGAAATAGGGAAAAATGAAAAATTTACCGCTACATTCCAAACAGCTTCTTGTTGAAGCAAAATTATCGGGGAAAAGTTACCGTGACATTATTAAAATATTTTTCATATTTCATCAAGTGGTGGTAAAATTGCCCGATGCCATATCTGGGTTCAGCGACCCAAAAAACTCCCAGATACCGAATTCCTGCCCTTCGGCGCACGAAATTCCTGACGTGTTCCACGGAGATGACGTTCATCGGCGTTCCTGATCCCCAGGTGTCCGAGAGGTCGATTTGAACATCATCATCGTGATCAGCGACCCCAAAAACCCCCGAGTAGCCAAATTGAGCCGGTTTTGCTTCTTTTTTACGAAGTTATAGAATTGGCGGAAAAATCTCATGCTCAAGAAAAAAAAATGTCTCGGCTTTTTCCGGATTTTTCCGAATTTTTCACTCATATTTTACAATTTTTCTATTCTAAATGACCATCTTTTAGAATTGAAAATTTGTAAAATCTCGGATACGTGTGACATCCTGTACAAAAACATCATTTTTCGATTTTTTGACTTTTCTGGTGGATTTTCCCAACATTTTCTTTCGTAAGAACCATCCATCTCCTAACTTTTCCGAACACAATAAAAAAATATTAAGTTAAATCATTTCAGTCGGTTTTATAAATATAGAAGATTTAGATAAACAGATAATATAGATCGGAAAAAAATATATTAAATTGCATGCAGCCTCTCGTGGGATTCGAATCCAGTACCTCCCAACCCAAGCGCCGTAGCTTTAACCACTGCACTACCTAACTCATAAAAAATGTGCACACAAAATTCATATGAAAATGGCTTTTTATTCGATTTTTCGGGTTTTCCGACTTTTCCGGAAGATTTTTTCAAAAATTCTGATAGTATGATGGTATGAACCATCTCCTGGTAATTGCGAACAGAACAAAAAAAAGATTGAGCCAAATCGGTTCAGCCGTTCTCAACTGATGTACTGATTCTCAGCACATACATGTTTTACACCATTTTATATATATATATAGAAGACAAGATACAAGATGTATCGACATCCAATTTTAATGTTGTGCTGGTTATGCTTGTCACTATAGTGCTAACTATCAGTTACTTTAACTCCCACAATGTCTAAGGAATTAGAATACTCTTGCTGCTCTAAGAAGAATCCCTCTCTGCGTTTTAGATAGTTGTAAATGAAGACACGTAATTTCGGATGACAGTTGATCAATATTTTCTAACGCCTTTTCCAAAATCGTAATACGTTCTTCAAATTTTTTTATTATTTATCATTGACAACTGTTGCTTGACTGTGTTTGATTTCATTAAAAAGTGTTTCCAAGGTTATATTTTGATTTTCTGCATTATTAGGTTTATTAGTGTGCACAAGAGATACTAGACAGTTATCATTGTTACGATCACTTTAGATTTTGATGAACAACTCTGACATTGCCACTGTTTTTTCTCGACGTGCATAAACTCCAAGTCCCACTCATTCTGCTTTGCACATACAGGATGGAAAATATTATTACACTGGCAGCAGGTAATTTTAGCAGCTTCCCGGTTAATTTTAATTTGGCAGGTAATACAAGCCATGACAATGACGATGTTAAAATTTACCACATACTACTACTTTATAAAATTAGACCAGTTATAGGTTTTCACCATAAACAATAAATTAAAAAACTAAAACGTAAGAAATATATGTAAATGACAAAAAAGAAACTTTTCCAAGAAAATAGTGTTAGCATAACACCGGCTCTAAAAATTGACACCGAAAATTTTCTGATTCTTTAATAATTTTCGTTATACGTCATAGTATTCGATTTTTTTTGAGAGAATTTTTAACTCTATTTTTATGATCAAGACAAAGAGCTAAAAAAAATCGAGTTCTCTATGGTCATTGCATTAAAATGATGTTTCCACATTTTTTTACAAAATCGCAATTTCCAATAAAGTAAAATTCCCCCTTTATAAACGTATTTAGAAACCATTCTTCTGCTACAGTGAGAAGCGGCAGCCCTTATTTATGACTATAACGATTGTGTTTCTTAAGTCGACCACAAAACTTATTTCGCCCCATTTTATCATTGCTTTATGGTCAACAATAAATCCACGAGCACAAAGAAAAGTTTTTCATTTTCATTTCTTTCAATTCACCAAATTTTGATTAAGAAAATGTTTTTGCCTTGGCTTGAATAAAATTTATTTAAAAAAGCAAAAAATCAAGAAAAATATGCGAAACGGCAACATAAAAATGAAAAAAAAAAAAAAAATCATAAATTAAATTAAATTAAAATTTACTTTGAAAAAATAAAAACAAAGACGACAAACCAAATAAGGCAACATTTCGCAGGAAAACATTTTATATTGGTGTTTGCGGCGGGCGGTGGGCGCTTAATAAAAGCATGTCGTAATGAACATTCTCTCGGGCGAACGGGAATAAAATGACACAAGAATATTATTTTAATGATAAGAACAATAAAAGTTACATTAAGCAAATGATGATGATGATCATCATCATCAAATAATACATACACACACAAGAAACTAAATGGTTTATGGATGTTACACAATACATACACAATATATCATCTCGCATATTCTGATTTAACAAGTTTCACGAAAAAAGCATTCGTATATTATGTATATACAAATAAAGCACACAAAAAATTATTTTATTGGTACAGAAACAAAAGTTTAATTCTTGTTTGTTTCCTTGAGCTTTCTAAAGCTTCCATCTTTTCTTATTAAATTAATGTAATTTTTACAAGAAACGAAATGTTTTTTGTTTTTTTTATATTTTGTCTTTGAATGATTCTTTAAATGGTAAGACATAATTTTTAAGTATTTACTCGATCTGTCTGTATGATTGTTTGGTATGGATATACATAGATGTTTGTTTGTCTAGAGGGGCGGTACCACCAATCAACAAAATGGTTTTGTGCGACGGTGGGTTACGTTTGGGTGTGGGGGTGGTTGGTGTATTTAGATAAGTAGTCAGAGGCACGAATTAAAAGTAAAAGGCAATTAATTTAGCTGAAATGTTTATTTTTATGTTCGTAAAATTAACTATAATTTATGAACTATTTAAATGGTTATGATTTTTAATTAGATTACTTAAGACTTTTGTATTATACGTATATACATTATATAGTCATTTCATTTGAAATATAAAATTAATTGGGTATATATACGGTGAAGGCTGGAATTTTCACTTTCTTTTCATTAAGATGATTTAAGGAATTATGAAGAATAAAATTTACATTTATTTTAAACTGTTTATTATTTATTACAACTGATTTACAATTTCTAGTAATTTATCTTTCATAATTGAAATTATCGTTTGGAGCGTCCTAATCCTTTGGCTAGGCCACCTTAGAATCCTATTAACCGAGCCAGGTTGCACAATACAATGCATGTGTTGCATATGTTTGTGTGTATGAATCCTTCTTCAGGCCTCTACGGTTGTTGTCATTTCTTAAATACCAGATTGATACAAAGATTAGTTGGTTTTATAATCTGTGGTGGTATGATAGCAATTTATTATGTAAAGTTAGTTCAGAATGTCTCTTTAGCCCTTTCCGGCCCGGTCAATACAATTGTGAGGGTATATGAAGTAAAGTTCTTAATAAAAAAAATCTTACCAGTACTAAAGACTGACCCTCACAATTGAGTCATGATTTAGTTTTGCAATAATTGTATTTAATAATTATTACAATATTGAACCAGGTGTAATAATTGTGAGCTTAATTTTAAGATGATCTTAGAACCAAGAAAATTTAAAAGCAAGCTATGTGTTAATAACTTTATCAGTTATTTACATGCCTATATCCAAGTCTAGTTTTAGTGAAATTTTTTGAATACCATTAGCCAGATTCTGTACAAGGCACCCGTACAATTGTGAGTGTTGGTCTATTATTATTTACAAAAATTAAAACCAGAGAATATTTCAGTTATATTTTATTTTAAAAAAAAATCACTTAAAATTATAAAATTGCATATTACTTCAAGGCAATTACAAGTATGTAATATCACATAAAATAATTCAAATCACATTTCGGTTAACTTTAATTCAGTCTCATTTAGAATGATGTGTTATAGTTAATAATACTACTGTAAAATAAAATAAGATAAAATAAATAACAAGTAATTTATTGTTGTATACCCCTGTCTTCTATGTATTTAGTTCGTAATTATTATTCAATATATACTTACATTATATATATATTTAACCTGTTTCCTTTATACAATACACCTAAATACCGAGGTGAAATTATGCTTTAATCATTTTTAGAAAAGTCAGTTCAGTACAGTTTAATTGTAAAGTAACAAGTCACATCTTGTATAATAAAAGTATATTGTTTATTTAATAAATTATAATAATGAAATGTTTATAACATAAATAATAAATGTTAAAGTTTAAACTTAATAAAATATGGTGCTAAGGTTATTTTATTTAATAAACCCTCAACAAATTTGGTGGCAGCGGTGGGATGATAGCGTTGGATGTATATACATAAAATCATCCGATATCATCTAAAAAGTACCCGTTGTGGGTTTCATTGAACGCTTATCAAAATAACCGTGCTAAACATAACCATTTTTAAAGAAAACCATTAATTTCATGTGACTTGTGTATAGCGATAAATTATTTAATTACATATAGTATATTGTGAGATCGTTATTATTGTTGCAAAAAAAGATAAAAACTAAACGTAATATGTGTAGTGAAACTGTGCGGGCAAATAACTACTAAAACGCCAAACTAACGACTTTTGCAAATGCCGTTTATAAAAAGACGCCACAACCACGTTTTATAAATCTTTTTGAGCATCCTTGTAAGTGCATAAAATTTTGACTTGTGATTTAAACCGTAATTCATATTCAAAATTCTAAAAATATTGTTAGCGTACAATTTAATGTAAGTTTGCAAATAAATTAACTTTAATAATGTGCTGATAGTGTCGTGCTAACTTTGTCAATAATAATGCAACATAATATTGCAAGTTATAAAAATAGTCAAATAACTATATCATAGTGTGTCTAAGTAGTTGTGCTCGATTGTGCTTGTGAAACTAATTAACATTTGTAATCAACCAGTATTCGTATTAAGTTCTGCATTAAAATAAAAAAAAAATCTTTCGAATTAATGAGATCAATTTGACACCAAAACAACTTTAACAGAATCATAAAATAGCTAACAATAAATTCAGTATCATCTTCAAAATTTATTGTTCATTCATCGATAACATAAATCATTTACCAACAACATTAATGTTACAACTGCAGTAACACCTTATTGATAAAATCACAAACAACAAAAAAAAAAAAAAATCTTCCAATTATTAATATGTCGTTTATGGGGTCATTAACATCGAGTTACGAAATTTAATATACGGAATTGTTAAAGAAATAATCCAGCTGATCAACAATTTAAAATACATAACGGATGACAACACCATCACAAGCTAGCTGATCAACTCATCAATATCCTGGATATATTCTATAATTACGACACACAACCAGTAATACAATTGTAAGTGTCTCTTTTTAAATAATTTTTTTTTAAATATTAAATTCTATATTTTTTTTGAGTTTGCTTATAATAAATATATTACAATTTTAATTGTACTTTATTCCCTAAAATTTTGTAAAACATTTAATTAATTATTGTGTGCGATAATTTCCAATTTTAATCAATTAACATTTAAAAACGTTTAGAATATTATTAAATTAAATGAATGATAATCCGGATAAGTATATTCGGTTACGAAATAGAAGAATTAACATTTTGCAAGAATCGAATAAAAGTGATTGTTCTAAATCGGACGTAAATAATAAAATTGTATCTTGTGTTAACAATCCGCTTACATCTCTTTTACCTTATTACGATTTAAAATTTCCTTTAACCATCGATAAAAACTTATGTGAAAAAAAATTCGGAAATCAAATAGAATCTTGTGACTTAATCATGTCTTTCAATTTCGATAGAGCCATTAAACTAATACCGGAGTTTGATGGAACTTCTGAAAAATTACCTAGATTTTTGTAATGTTGCAATTTAGTTTATAAGGATGCAAAAACAAAAGAAGATCGCTCCATGTTCCTAGAATTGGTACAAATTAAATTAGTTGATGCTGCTTATAATCAAACAGTCTTAACAAGTTCATATGAGAATTGGCAACAACTAGAAAAAGACTTGAACCAAAAATTTTCTAATATTAGGGCTTTGGAAAATATTCAAGTAGACCTTGTTCAAGCTCGTCAGCGGTTTGACGAAAATGTAAAAGATTTCGGCATTAGAATCGAGAACCTTCTTGCGGATTTAAATAAATTATGTGCATCTACTACTTCGGATGCTGGAATTTTACAGGAAAATATTAAAATTATAAATTCTAGAACAGCCTTGCGTGCTTTCGAAGAAGGCGTTAGAGACCCATTAAAAATTTTAATAAAAGCTTGTAGATTTGAAAATTTGAAGGATGCTATTTCTAAAAGTATAGAAGAAGAAAGTTTAATTCAATCCAGTAAATTTAAAATTTCAAGATCTCAGGCTTCGACTAGTCAACCTATTAAATGTCAGATTTGTTCTAAATCTGGACATACAGCATTAAATTGTTTTAATCGAAACTCTAATCTTCAACAAATCAATCCATTTCATAATAAAAATTCAAATTTCACTTCACCGTTTAATAACAATCGACAAACACCGACTCGATCTTTCACACAAAACCAAAATCAAAGCAATGGCATCCCAAGAATACAACAAATTTCTTATCCGTGTGCTTATTGTAAAAAGTTTGGGCATCACATAAGTGTATGTCGCTCGCGTGAAAAAGCTAACTTAAGAAAAAACCAATTTGAGAATAAACAAGTATCAACGTCACAAGCTCAAGTCTCGGAAAACTTAAACGAACTTCACCGGGAGCAGAAGGATGTAGCGGTGAAGGTTCAAAACATCTAAATCTACATCCGTCAAAAGATGAAAAGTCAGTCTCATGCTCTTATACAACGAATAAATCATATTGTTTTTCGATAAACTTTTATAACGATAATATTAAATTCGTGAAACTAAATTTAGATACATTACACGAACCACAATTCTTTTTAGTCGATACTGGGGCCGACATTAGCGTAATTAAGAAAGAATTTATAAAACCAGATACCTTATGTTACCCTAACAAAAAACTATCAATAAAAGGGATAACTCAAGAATCAATTGACACATTAGCAGCATGTACTTCTAAAATTTACGTTCAGGAAAACTACATAATTGTACATGAGTTTCACATAGTGCCATCTGTGTTTCCTATAAATTGTGCGGGAATCATCGGAAATGATTTCCTTCGACAAAATAATTGTACCATTGATTACTCGCGCAACATTATACAAATAAACACGAATTCGGAGACCAATGATAACATCCAATTAAATCTTACTTCCAACAATCCTCCTATTATTTTACCTAGCCATTCAGAAACGATTGTCAATATAAGATTTAAATCAAAGCTAGATGATGAATATTTGTGCTCGTCGAAGATGATACAACCGGGCGTGTATATGGCTAACGCGATTATCAAAATAATAAACTCGTTCGCCACAATTAGTGTGATAAATACTAATGAATATACTGTAAAATTAGACGAAATGTACATAGAACCCGAAAGCTTAGATAACTATCAGATTCTTCAACTAAACCATTGGTCAGATACCTTACAAAATAGATTACGTAATTTAGAAAGTCATATAGATACAGCACACATGAACTCAGAAGAAAAATCTTCCATAATTAAAATTTGTCGGGAGTTTAATGATATCTTTTTTCTGCCAGGCGATCGTCTTACAATTACAAATACAGGATTTCATCGTATCCCTTTAAAGTCAGATTCGGAGCCAGTTAATGTTAAGCCATATCGTCTACCTCATGCATCAAAATCTGAAATTAATTCTCAAGTTGAAAAAATGTTTGCAGATGGTATAATTGAAAATAGTAAATCCCCGTTCAATTCTCCTTTACTGGTCGTTCCTAAAAAATCAAACGACGAAACAAAACGTTGGCAAGTTGTCGTCGATTTCCGTCGATTGAACGATTTAACAATAAACGATACCTTCCCGTTACCCAATATCACTGAAATTTTGGAACAATTGGGAGATGCCGTTTATTTTACGACGTTGGATCTTGCGGATGGCTATCACCAAATCCCATTGTATGAAGAAGATAAGGAAAAAACAGGATTTAGTACTCAAATGGGGCACTACCACTTTACTAGAATGCCTTTTGGTCTCAAAGGTGCACCCGCAACCTTTCAGAGAATAATGAATAGCGTTCTTACCTGTTTGAACGGATTGAAATGCTTTGTTTATTTGGACGACGTCGTTGTGTATGGTTATAATCTTTCCGACCACAATAAAAAGCGTATCGATGTGTTGCAATCATTCCGTAAATATAATCTCAAACTACAACCTAAAAAATGTCATTTTATTAGAAAGGAAATATGCTATTTGGGACACATTATCACTAACCACGGAATCAAGCCTGATCCCTCAAAAATCGAAGCGATTCAATATGTTCTCACTCCTAAAAATCAAAAAGAAATAAAGTCTTTTTTGGGTTTAGTAGGTTACTATAGGCGGTTTATTGACAGATTCTCAGAAATGGCCCAACCAATGAATGCATTATTAAAGAAAAATGTACAATTCATTTGGGATGCTTTCTGTGATGAAAGTTTTCAGAAACTCAAGAGAATTTTAATAAACCCTCCAATTCTGCAATACCCTAAATTCCAGAAGCCGTTCTTTGTAACTACGGATGCTAGTGATATAGCGCTTGGAGCAATCCTTTCACAAAAACTCGGTGAAGATGATTTACTTGTGGCTTATGCAAGCCGAGTATTAAATCAAGCCGAAAAGAATTACTCTACTGTGGAGAAGGAGTTGCTTGCTATTGTTTTCGGTGTGAAACGATTCCGTCCTTATTTATACGGTGTTAAATTTACGATCATTACTGATCATAAACCGCTTATATGGCTTTACAAATCAAAAAATTTATCTTCTCGTTTAATGCGTTGGAGAATTGAGTTGGATGAATTTGATTTTGATATTACTTACAAACCTGGTAAATACAACGTTAATGCGGATGCTTTGAGTAGAATTCAAATAAGTTCTGCCGATCAAGGTAACCACATTAGCATAGTTACTTGTTCCCAAACAAAAGCACAACAAAATATATCAAACTCAGTGAATTCCTTAAGTGAAACTACAGCGAATAATGTTAGATCTCAATCGTTAAAACAAGTTTCTAACGAAGATACTGGAAATTCAATCACCTTCCTGGAGAGTGAAAATGATATTGCTAATGTTATTAAAGAATTCCACAATTGTCCATTGGGAGGACACCAGGGTATAGAAAGAACGTTTAAACGGATTAAATCGTATTATCATTTTCCTCAGATGTTGACAAGAATCAAGAAATTTATAAAAAAATGTGAGCTATGCCAGAAAAATAAAATTTCCAGAATTAACAAATGTCCAATGGTAGTAACGACCACTTCCAAAAAACCTTTTGAGAAAATATTTTTAGACATTGTAGGTCCATTAAGTATTTCTTATAATAACAATCGTTACATCCTCACAATGCAGGACGACTTGTCTAAATTCTCAGTAGCAATAGCTATCGAAAATCAATAATCGGAGACCATTGCCAAAGCTTTCGTCGATAACTTTATTTGTAAATTCGGAGCACCGTCATGTATTTTAACCGATCAAGGAACTAACTTTGTCAGTGAATTATTCCAAAACGTATGTAAGTTACTAAGGATCAAAAAATTACAGTCTACGGCATATCACCCACAAACGAATGGGGCTTTAGAAAGATCACACAGAACGCTCGTAGAATATTTGCGAAATTATATTGAGAACGATCCTAATGATTGGGATCGCTGGTTACCCTTCGCCATATTTACCTACAACTCAACCCCACATTCATCAACTAATTTAATGCCTTTTGAAATTGTCCATGGATTTAAACTCAATATGCCATCCTCTGTTAAGAATATTAATACAATTTTTTATAACCCGGATGATTACTTGCAAAATTTACGAATAAAATTAGCAAATGCATATGAAATAGCCAGAAATAACTTAATAGTCAACAAGCAAAAATCTAAAATTTACTATGATAAATCAATTAACGAAGTCGAGTTTCATGTTGGTGACAAAGTTCTATTAAAAAACGAGAAATCTAAAGGTCTAAACAGACACCCCTACAAATGTTAATTCATCCATTCGTATAGGAAGACAAATTTAACTTGTTCATAATAACCGTTTAAAATTATTTATTGAATAAAGTTGGAAATACTATATTTAAAATCATATAATAATTGTAATCTAGTAATAAGATTTATGTTTTATATTTAAAATCTTTATATAAACTTTGTTAATAATTTATTCATTAATATTCAATCTAAAGGAAACAAAACAATGTATTAAAAAGTTTAATTATTATTTAAAATGTATGTAACTAATTTTTGTGAAAAGGAAAAACAAAACATATCAAAATAAAAAAAAAAAAAAAAAATTGTTAGTACTTAAGCCTTAGAAAAGATAAATATCTTTTTTTTATGGGGTGAGGTGTTGTATACCCCTGTCTTCTATGTATTTAGTTCGTAATTATTATTCAATATATACTTACATTATATATATATTTAACCTGTTTCCTTTATACAATACACCTAAATACCGAGGTGAAATTATGCTTTAATCATTTTTAGAAAAGTCAGTTCAGTACAGTTTAATTGTAAAGTAACAAGTCACATCTTGTATAATAAAAGTATATTGTTTATTTAATAAATTATAATAATGAAATGTTTATAACATAAATAATAAATGTTAAAGTTTAAACTTAATAAAATATGGTGCTAAGGTTATTTTATTTAATAAACCCTCAACATTATGTATGTTTGTCCTTATGAAATTCGATAAAACATGTTTTATCTTTTGTCGAACACAAAAAAACGTCACACTTTGTGCACCTACACCGCGTACGACTTTTGCATTCTTGTAATCGACAAATTCTAGAGGCTTTCGAATTATCCCATATAGGCCAATGTTCGTATCCATCGAATCGTTTTCCCAGCGACGGTAATGGTGATGGTCTGCTAAACGACGTAAATTGCATTTCTTCTAGATTTGCATCTTTTTCGTCACTATAGAAGTGTAGCTACTAAAACGGCGTTTTCGTTTCGGAGTTGAAATAAGCGTTTCGCTTAGCTCCAGTTTAAAATCTAAAAGATTCAATTGCTGGTTTTTAGGAATTTATAGTACTTCGCAATCTCTTCTGTACTCCATTCAAGCATTTACACAGGCAAGATCAATCATATGGTGGTGGCTCACTTTGAGAGTCCACTTTTTTATTTTTAAGAATGCCCGATAATATTCGAGCATTTGGTCACAAATGTCCACACGACCCATATGGTTGTTATAATTGGAAATTGCTGCAGGACACTCGACATTCATGTATTTTTTTTCTTGTTTAATCCAACGACGTACGGTTACTTTGGGTTCACTGCCTTCGATAGTTGATACACCAACCACCGATTTGGTATCTTTCCATTTTACGGCAGCAATTTTGTAAAGTCCATCATTAAATACTAATTGGTCATCTTCTCCGCGTACCATTGCGGTGTCAGCTTTAAATGTTACGCCTTTTAAACGGTTTAACATAATTGTTCCTGTCGCTTTGTATCCCATATCGATCAATTCTTTTAATGAAGGCACTGTCGTGAAATACCTTAAAAAATAAAAATTGATTAAATCATAATTTTTAAAATGAAAATGTTTATTTACCGATCAAAATGTAAATGACTGCCCTGAGGAATAGATTCGAGCAATGTCATGACAACTCCTGGGCCAAGTCTCAATTTTTTGTTTGTTAAAGGGGTCGCGGAACTTTTATAAATTTAAAAACCCACTACAACCCCTGAATAAGTTGTAATCATAAAATTTTTGAGACCCACGGGTCGAGGTTTATTTTTTACATATTGGCGAATCGGACAACGTCCTGTGAAGGGTATCATCTGTTCGTCGATCGAATAGTTATCAATCTTTCGATTTATTGAGCGGCACTGATTTCTTACTGCATTTATAATGGGACTAACTTTTCACAATACATCGGTAGTATCCGTCTGGTCCAAATCAACATAATGTAATGCCGAACGAAGTATTTTAAAACGGTTTTTCGTAATAGTCGACGATATCTTTTCAAAATTGTATCCTTTCTTCCAGTACATACTGATTCTGGGATAAGTAAGACAACCCATCATCATGAACACATCATATAATTGCCTTATTTCACGTGCCGAGGTATTTAGTTATTTACCTTGTTTTTTAAGGTAGTATATGTTTGTAAACAATGCAGCGCTATCAAAATGATCGGCATTGAAGTACCTGTCGAGATATTCATGTGCTTTTTTTTATTGTTATTTCAATTGAACATGTGTGAACAATTCGCAATGAATTTTGGTGAAAACTGTTTTGTTTCCAAATGGTATCAAAAATTTCAACGCTGTTGACATCATCATCCTCAATGCCATCACTACATGGATCAACAATTATGTCTGCTGGAATATCATTTATTTGTGTAGCGTCTTCTAAATCGCTGCCATCATCGGTAATATTGTCGATTAAGTAGGCGGTTTAATTCATCATCATTCACCAGCCAAGCTCCATTTTTATAAACAACTGGAAAAATGTACACATAATTAGTATCGTACAAGTAATAAACCAACGCTCACAATCGTGATGGTTATACTTTGTACTAGCTTTTTGTTTATAAATGACTTTAAAACAACCAAATTAATACTGATAACTTAAAATTAAATATTTAAATTAACTTTCATGATAACTTAAATTTCTAAATTTAATTTTTTTCTATAGAAAAATCTACTTACTTTTAGAGTGATCCGCACGGTGTTGCATCTTGATATTTCTATTTAATTAGTATTAATATTCAATAATAGATAGAACCAATAACGGAAAAGAGAAATTAATTTTGAATAGACAAAAACCATGTTTTTTATCTCTCGTTTTTCACCCGCACAATTGTGAGGGTTGGTCTAACATTTGCATACTTTTATATGTGTGCACCATTTTTAATGAATCTTGTAACAAAAGTGAGGGCTGACCCTTGGTTTCGATGAAAAATCAGACCATTGGTTTTTGGTCGTTACCATCACAATTGTAACACTTGGTGTTTAATTATTACTAAAAAATTGCATTTTTGACCCGGAAAGGGTTAGGTTAGGTTAGTCTATGGTGGTTGGCCCAGAGAACTGCCTTCTTTCCTACTCATCGAGTCATCTTGATTTCTCAGGTAATCGTAGGATATATTTGATATCCATTTTTCTAAGGTCGAGGGGAGCTTCAAGGAACTTCAGCTAAAAGCTAGACGGTGACAGGTCGTCGCAAGACGAGTTCATTCGCCTTTTCATTCTCTGTAATATTCAAATGCCCTAGAACTCACATCAGGTGGATGTTGAACTGATCTTCCTTCCAATTTTAAAATTTTTATTGTAAAACTTATGGTCTGAAAATTATAAAATTTTTTGAGCTAAAATGTTTACTGAATTAATTTCATTCGAAGTGAGAAGCCAAGAATGAACATTAAGATTTCTGTCAGACCAACTAACTTTTGATCCACGAACCTAATGGCAAAACTTCTTTTGATTGGTACCAAAAGAAATTTTGCCATTAGGTTCGCCGATCAAAAGTAAATCTAAAAATCCGATTTAGTTCTTAACTTCCTTTTCCAAAGTAAATTTTATACTTTAAAATTTTTTGTTAAATCTGTTCAAAAATACATCAATTTTGTTTACCTGTTGTCCTAAATTATTTATCGTAGTTTGAATTGGAGTTGTGTCGTCGTCTTTTTAGTTTTTATCTACTTAATTTAAAAGCTAAACCAGCGTGCCTTTTATGTTTCAGGTCGATGTTGTTTTTAATACCTTTTAAATGAAATACAATTTTATAAGCAGTGTGTGTGGAATATAATATCGGCCAAGAGGCCGCCTCCGGCAAGGTGAGCTCTTTTCATCACATTTTTCATAACATTTTCGCACAATTCTGGTGTTATGTCAGCAAATATTGCCCTTTAGCACCGATGTTGTGGTTGGATTATTGGTGTACACAATTCCTCTAAAGGAATAAATCGGTATGGTTCAAATCAGTGGATTGAGGGGGACCATCGATATTACCACTTTTTGACATTATTCGGCTTATTCGGTGTGTGAGGGGTACTATGATGAAATATGGCTCAATGATGCCGCCAGCCTAAATATCGCACCACTCAGATACTCTGCGAGGGTGTAGTGGTTTTCAATCTATTAATTGGCGGTTTCAGTGGCCTATAATAGTAGCTATTCTGACAATTGACAGTGCCAGCCAAGTCGAAATGTGCTTCGACGTTCCTAATGATATTTTGTTAAAAATGGTAGTCATCTTTATCGAGCCGTAAAACTGGAGCACTGCAATCTCGCCGCCATTACTGATTTTTTTCCTACAGCTTGTGTATCAATTGAATTTTACACAGGTACAAATAAAAATCTCCTTTGAGCATTTTTAACAAAAATGATGGAGACTTTCCCAATTCTAGCGCTGCGTCGATAGGAGATACCTGGACATTCAGAAACACTCTGCTTCACAGTCCGGTGTAAGTTGGCTAAATTGTCGCCAGTCTTTAATTTATCTCTCAGTCAAATTTTCAAAGTTATTCTTTACACGCTGATTGGTTTATTTGTTCAGATTAATATCAAGTAAGTCTCGTAATTTTTTCCGCTTATTCACAATTGAACAATTATTTAAATAAAATGTTTTAATAATTTATACACGAAGGTTGTGTCATTACATGTTCTCTGCGACTTTTAAATGCAATCCGAAACAAAATGGCGGCCAAACAAAATTGACCTGGAACATAAATACACGCACTGTATGTAATTTTCATTTATATTTTTTAAATTCTATTCATATTTAAATACTTGTTAAAAATCTACTTTAAAAATTTACTTTGTATAGGAAAATTTGACGGGCCTACGTGCGATCCTTGTGAAACACCCGATGAGGCTTTCTAAAATTAGATCTTCGTCCATCAATCTCCATAAATTTGGATCTATCATAGAGGTATGAGCAAAACCAGATGACAAAGTCGGTTGAAAAGCCGAAAAAATACAGACGTTCAAGCGCTTTGCAATGATTGATGGAATCGAAAGCTTTGCCGAAGTCGGTGTAGACTGCGTCGACCTGCTGACGCTGTTCAATGGATTTAACAATATATAACTGATAAATTTAACTAGATTAGTTGTGGTCGATCTACCCGGTGTAATCCCATGTTGACTGTTGGAACTATTTCAAACAGGTTGGTATAATTGATATGGTTGAGATACCTCTGTAGCATGAAATGTCGTTCCTTTTTCCTGATTTGAAGATGGGCGTAACCACATATTAAACAGTAAACATAGAGGTGGAGCAAATTGTTCGGCATATTTTTTTTTGCATACAAGATGGGATCCCATCTGGCTCACAACCATATCCAAGGGTTGATTGCTTCAGTTGAATCGTCTTCACCAATAGTAAGCGTTGTAATCGATGCGGAGCTGTTGGTAGATGTCTGCAGATTTTTGAAATCGTAAATATCTTCCGGCTTTTATGTTGATTGAAAAAATGTTGCAAGCATATTCGCTATTTCTGGAGAGGAAGATGATTTCGGTTCCCCATACATTGTTGCAGGATAACCTTTAACTTCACGTTTTGTAGAAAAATATTTCCAGAAAGTTTTAGGATCGGATTTAATCGAATTTTGAATAATTTGTATGTAATTTTCGTGTCTGTTATTAAAGTAACTTTCAATTTTGGAGTTGATGTCGATGAATGCCATTTTGTCGGTATGTGAGTTGAGTTTTTAAATTTTTTAGATTTATCAGAGCGTTATCGTACCATGAAGGGTTATCATTCGATTGGATCGTTTTTAATGGTACTGTCCTGTCGCAGCATCGAGACAAGATATCATAGAATTTGTTAACATTCATGTTGATATTATCGGTAAATTCGTCATGCCAATTGATATTTTCCAATTGTTGATTGAATTCATTTACATTTATTTCTAAAGTTGTATATCATCGCATCAAACTGATGATTGCTATTAACCGACATTTCCGGCACATCAAATAAAATTTCCATAGGTATGTGGTGCTGATCGTTCAGAGCAAAGGGAGCCAGGGATTGTGATACGCTGATGATATTTAATTCATTAGTAAATATCAAATCCAGCATTCGTTCATTCACATTTGGTATTTATATGGTTAATTTGATTCAAATTGCATCTTAGCATTGAGTCGACAAACAAGCATTCATCAGAGGTCAAATTGGATGGTAGACAACAGTTAACATCCTTATCGAAAATCCATTCGGTACTAGGTAGATTAAAATCGACAATTACAAGAACAAGATCTGACTGCTCTGCAGCATTAAAATGTCACCGATTGAATCGCAACATTTAGCATATAACTTAATTCTGGATAGCGATGGAATATATAGCTAATATATATGAAGGTGTATATAAATTCCTCGTTACTAATTGACGTATGAATGGCTATGAGAACGCCTCCACCACAATTTTTCACGCTTGTCTTACTTGACCGACCAAATCTGTAAACTAAGTAGTCGTTAGGAAAAACTCCGAGCTATGGACACCTGGATGGAACGAAGTTTCACAAATCGCATAGTTAGGATGTTTGGTTTTTAACCCAAAATTGTGAAATTTTGACGTCTTAGAGGCCATTCTGTTGACATTTTGATAGTAGATATAACATTTCCCAGTTAATGCATTCATGGCTGGTTTCTTGGAAAGAGTATTGTTATCCTCCGAGTCAGCTATTTTGTTGTTGTTGAAGTTGTTCTTTTGCTGAGTTACCTTGTGGAGGGCCCGGTGTTCCGTAAAAAAAAATTTTTTGTGAGTGAAATCGAACTCTTTAATCAAGATTCCCTGCAGGCTAATATTTTGATGTAGCGACTGAAGCTAATGATGTTTCATCAACACTGAGACGATAATATATGTAGTCAATTACAGGTGTGGTAGCCGTCTGAGTTTATTCAAATAAAATCCATGATAGTTTCCTGTTTCAACCGTAATCAATCATAAACTTTGAATACTACCGTTTTTATAGCTCAGATTTTTCCAAGAACCATTAAGTTTTGGCTTATTTATACCCTTTGCGTTTTAAAAAATACAGGTTCCAGTTGTGGTAGTTCTCAGCATATATTCCAAGAAAATTTTTGATTTTTAAAATAATTTAACTTTAATCTTATACTTAATGAATACCACCTTCAAAATTTTTCAACAATCCTTTCCTACTTAGGTTTTGAATATAACTTTAATTCTGTTTCGTTTTTTATACACTGTTATTTCTTGAAAATTTGCATGGCAGTTTAAATTTATTATCCGTAGTTTTCGCATGCGTTTATATTTCAAAATTGCCAACATTCCGGCAAATCAAATTGAATTTAAAAGAAGAAGTTTGTCCTAAATTTGCTCTAAATTTGTTTTTGTAATTTTTAAACAAAGTTAGGACATACTTCACGCTTCTTTTAAATTCAATTTCTTGAGAGGAACTTATTTGGCTTGCTATCTTGAGTCAATACTGCACTTGTGGCACTATTCTGGTAATTTCCTGGGAATAGGTAACTGGGGAAAGATTTTATATACCTTTTATCTATAAATCAGTTTTTTCTGACCTACTGAGAAAAAAAGTTGGATGTAAATATTTGTAAATTGGGAATGATTTTGCTATAGCGAAATTACCAGGGAAAGTTATTTCCAATTTTAATTTGTTTTCAAAAAAATTGCCATTAACATTTTAACTTAGTACGCAAGCAAAAAATTATTTAAATATAATTTATATGTAATTTCTTTCCCCAGTTCCCTATTACCGGGGAATTACCAGAATAGTGCCACTGGTGCGAAATTAGAAGTGGTTAATTAAAATTTTTTTTTGGAGTTTGGAAATTTAAGCAGAACTTTGTTAGAGGTAAGTGACTTTATATTTTTTAGAATGCCGAGAGATAACCAATAACCGTTCTTTATTTTTTCTCCTGGCGCATCTTTTTTCTTCGGAACAATCCATTCTGGATAATGGAGACTTGGAGGGCTTAATGATGCCTATCCCTACACACCAAAAAATTTACATATAAAATGAATACACTTATAATATAAATATAATTCCGTACGAATTTTTTATAGATTTTATATTAGTTTAACGGATAACCAAATGTTATAAAATGTTGTATACAATTTATATTAACTCCATATAATTATTCACTGGTATAAATTTGATACTCCAACGTATAAATATCTGTATATAGTGCAAAATATAAAGTTTATTCATTAAATGTTAATTTTTGTTTATAAGGGAGTAGTATTAAATTTATATAAATTACTTATAGAAAATATCAATCTGGTTATCGTATAAAATTTAGTTGTTTTAGTATAGAAATTTGGAAATTTCATATGTTAGAATTGAACTCAGTTTTCAATACTGATGAAATTTAAGAATCATTTTTGCAAAATTAGTAAAACAATTTTAGCTTATTTTTTAAATTCGATATATTTATCAAAATCATATTATTTTTTTAAGTGTTATGTTTATAAAATTTTACTTACAAAAGTGTACAAGAGTTACGATTAAATTAATACATTATACAAGTATGTATTGATCATATTGCGAATTTCATCACTATATCTCCAAATTTTTCAATATTTTTTTTAGGGTGGCCACTGTTGGTTTGGGGGTTTTATATGCGTTCAACTTATTAGTAAGGCCCAACAATGCTCGATAAGGTTTCATTCCGAAGAATTGCCAGGCCAAGAGAGGATGCCAACCTTTTATTTAAGGAGGATATTCTCTATAATTTTTGCGGTATGGCAAGGAACTCCATCATGCATAAAAGTGTAAAAGTATTGGCCTTGAGCTAGCGACCTTATATGAGAAAATAAGACTTCTGTAAAGCACACCTTTTAATATTATTCTTTCCTCATGGTTTCCTCCGATCCATCTCCACTAATGCAGCTCCTTATCATTACTGATGGCGGATGTTTTATGCTCCTGGCTACGCAGTTCTTTCTAAATCTTTCTGCTGATCTCCTTCAGACGAACTTGGCCGAACTGTTATTGCCTCTAGCCTGCATTCATCACTAAATATAACCTATAAATTTAAAAAAAACTTTTTAATTTCAGATTTTTTTTTATTTAATTTTTGAAAATATATAATGAGTGTTAAAAATCCGGTTTACCTTCTTCCAGTCGTCTATTGTCCAGTGTTTATGAAGTTTACCCCAAATAGGATGTTCTCCGCATTTTTCCAGAGAATTTCAATTTATTTTCTTATAGCCTTCGTCGCAATATCATCACTGATATTTTTATCCCTGCTTCACTCAAATGCTTTTGTAGCTCGCTTGTCGTTGTTCTGCGCTTATTTAAGGCCGATTGAGTAATTTTCCGGTCTGTTCAGGGCGGTATCTTCCTGATCCTCTTATAGTTTCTTTTCTTGATCTCATAAAATGTACCTCCAGATTGAAGAATCTTTGCCAAATTATTTAATGATAGCATGATTTTTATCAATGCTTAGGTCTTTTTTCGACTCATTTTTGAAAATAAATGTCTCAGTTAAGACTTTTCAAGCACACACACACACACACTTTAACTTAATCAAAAGCTTTTAATTAAATGATAAAAATTAGTTAACGAAGATTAGTTTTTACTTTACCTCAGTCACAAAATTTCAATTTCATTTACTTTTTCATGCAATAGTTTTGTTGCGACCTTTTAAGAATGTCGTAAAATAATCTTAAAACTAAGTAATCTCTAAAATTATTAACTTTATTTCATAAAATTCGTTATGGTTATCGTCATCACTTCCTGCAGGTCGATTCTGGTTTTTCCTATAGGAAAAGGAATTAGGAATAATTTTTTCATAGTATTTTGACACAAAATTTTTTTTTCTGGCATACTATGGTAAATAGTTAGTGTAAATTTTGTCAAAAACAAAATTAAATTGGGAATATTTTTCCTATCCAATTTTGATACGGAAAAAATATTTCCTAAATTGTAAAATTTTTGGTCAAACATGATTTCTCAGTAGGCCAGAAAATGATATTTTTGACAAAAATACTATTAAAATATTTTTCCTAATTCCTTTTCCTATAGGAAAAACCAGAATTGAGCTGCTGGTGAGGCTTAGAATAATCCAGAGCGATTGTGTGTATTATAATTAATAAACGATATATTCAACGATTTATTAGATAAGAGTCTTAAATTTTTGTTGCTGGTGAATTGCTACGCTTCTGCAAAATTTTTAAAATCCATTGATTTTTATTTAAATTTTTTAAATATTCGTGAAATGACCCACACGTTTTTTTATTCACATTTTTTATATACATGATTTAGCACAGATTGTGTATACATAGTACATTGGTATATAATATACCTACATTATATCAACAATTGAAATAGTAAATTATTCGATTTATTATTATGATATTTCACTATACAATTACCAGATTATATTAATTGACACTATTAACAACTTCACAAATCTACAACACTTCACTCTAAAACTTAAAAACACTTCACTCACTACACGATATCCACAGAACTGAAAAAAATATCCAACGATCCCTACAGTATAAAAATCCCGTTTTTAACAAAAAATATTCGTTTTTTTATTAATTTTATAAGACTAATCGTATAAAGCAAAACTTGTATATGATAAATATATTAATTTCATACCAATCAAGGTATAAAAAGTGAAATTTTATATGGTAGGTTATAAAAAGCATACAAATGGAAGTATAGAAACTGTATGTATACTATGAATTTGTATAAAATATATTACAGAATTATATAAACGAATTATATAGGTTCAATATTTATAATTTTTATATAAAATTTCATATAAATATAAATTATCTGAACAAAAATATAAATAAATTTATAGAATATCCGAAAAATTTTTAGTGTGTAATCAATTATCTGATTTGTCTTTCTACTTTCTCCTTATATGGGACATGGTTATGGTCGTGAGTAGATTGGATGTGTTCTATTCGTTTGAATTTATTTTTTATAGATGTTACGAAAGCTACTTTTTTTAGCAAGCTATTGATTATGAATCGAAGACGTGCTGTTTGAGTATAATTTTAAAGTTCGGGTTAGTTGTCATAAATCCTTCATTGGTGTGTATCATGGTACCAAGCGGCTTTAGGCTGTCGTTCCCAATAATACCATCAAATGATTAAAGACCGGGTAAAATGAAAAATTGAAGTTCTTATCTGGACCGAAAAGGTCTATCAGAGCATGATGTGTGACTATAATGCTTCCTGCTACAGAGAGTGCTATAAAGGTTTAATGTTTTCTTGGAGATCTTTTAGGTATGTACCGTGGTTGAATATAATTTTTATTTGACCTGGTGTCTATTAAAAATTTTAATTCTACCTCCCTACGTGCTTTAAATAAGGTAGTGAAGAGCTGTCATGCTAGAACAGAGTTGTGTTAGGATCAACATGGAAATTCTTTAATAAACTATAATTTTTAAAAGCACTCCGATTGCCGTCAGTTAATAATTATAATAAATGTTTTTGAGATGTAAGTCAAATACGATAAAATTTTATTTTGTATCTACCCATCGATTTCGAGGATGTGGTATAGTTGGAAAAATAGGTTAATGATCCAGAGTTTGAGAAAATGAGCTCACCATGTCCGTCCTATTTCCACATACTCAACTAGGAGGAAGTGCACAAAATCTAGTAATGAGCTATTATAAAGCTATTGTAAAGCTATAATTGAATAGAAAATGTAATTTAATCTAGTATTATAAAATTTGGTGAGCGATTTATTAAATTTAGTGAATGAAACCCAACACCACAGAAACAAGGAAAATAAAAATTAATAATTACAGTATGCGTATTAGAAATTGTGCATTTGAAAATTATTTAAAAATAAATTTTGTACAAATTTAAACGAAACTATTTAAAGAAATACATATTTATAATAGGTTAGCTTATTCAAGGATAAAGCTCGGTGAAATATACTTCTCCAACTCCAACGTATACTTCTCCAATTGATTGAAACTTATACAGTTTTTTTATACAGTTTTATAACTTTATTTGAATTTCTTACAGTAACTATTTTCATCGATTTCAAATCAAAACTTATAAATCATCAAATACACAAAACCTATTTATTAGGACATGAAATAAAAAATTGTACCATTTAATTATAAAAAGGGCAAGCGAATATGCAGATAACTTTTCTCAATAATAAAAGTCATGTTGTAATAGACTCATACACTGAATGTATGAGTCACCTATACAACATTCAAATTTGTAATCTGTTCAACAATGTTCAAAGATTGGCAAGTGGGTAGATTTTCTGGAATATTCATGATACAGTATCCTACCGGGACAAACAGATCGAACGGTTCTTGGAATCGGCGACAAAAATAACGGGTCTTTCACAAATAGATTATAGTTACAACTTTTATTTGAGAAATCTGTTCAACAAATTTCAATAAATTGAGATGTAAGTATGTTTTCTTAGCCAATATTTTTGAAATCGGTGGACATTTCCGTCGGCGGATTTTAATTTGGATTAAAATTCTTTATATATTATTCGGATTTTTCGCCAGCTACTTTAATCGTTTTTTCAAATTTGCTTGCTAGTTTTCTTTTATTTGGGGGAATAAATCCGCATTGATTTACCCAGTCGGAAATTTTCATCGATTTTTCTTTAGTAGTGAAATAGATAATAGAAGACTTGAAGGTAAATTTAAAAAAAAAGCTTAAAGTAGCCAGCGAAATATCCACCGATTTCTTGAATAGCGACCCTGGAATGCTCATGATACGGTCTGTTAATGGGACAAACGAATCAAGCCGTCCATATAGGGTCGTCGATTAACTGTCAAGCGTTAATATTTCAACGTGATGAATCTGTAAGAAGTTATATTGAAAGTGAAATGACAGCGCACTTAAATGCACTTGCATCCAGCTTTTTAGAACAATTCATCCCAAGGCAAATTTAGGAACAGTTTTATTGCGTATGCCAATTGCAAATACGAATCACACGATCAAAAATTTATCATTATTTTTAATAAAATTAATATGGCGGTGGTTGGTGAAAGAAGACGATCAGGACTATCACGATATCGATAAACCAGTTTTTAGGGTTTAATTTTATATTTGAAATAAAGATTCTAAATGAAATCGATTACGAATTAGCCATAAAAAAGAATACGCAAAACCTGGCGAGTAATTCTGTGCCAAGGCGCATTCGATCAGACAAGTTAAAGTTTTCCGATTATGTCACCAACTGTGATGTATTTGTTGTAAATTATAAAAAATTCCAACAACTGAAAAAACTGATTTTGATTATAGCTAATTGCTGCTATAACCAAGTGCAAATAAATTTCGGAAGTCAATCAACTATATTCGAATCATTTATTCATATATTTTGCGCCACATTTTTACATAAATATGTAAAAAAAGTTTCATCAGTTTTTAAAATGTTGTAAACTGGTGAGAGCGATAAAATTGATGATCGTCAAACGGAATCAGTCAACATCTATGCATTCAACCTTAAAAAGTGACTACGTTTCTAGTCGATTTTATAAAAGGTATATGAGAAAATAACTACAATGAAATTACAATAAAAATTGACGGTCAATATAAATCTGGTAGATCAGATTCATACTTTTAAGAGATAGATCCATACTTGAGGTTGAATCCTTTTTCAGCCTTAAGAACCATTCGAATGGCACTTATGGCATGTGAAATTTGCTCATGATGAATCTCTTGAACTGGACATCAGTGACAGAAGGGTCAATCCTGGTTATAAATAACCATCATCTCGGTTTTACAACACTAATGGTATAATAGTCATCCGGAATGCTTGGTTCGGGTTTTTTTTCCTATTGACGAAGCTTGATGTTCAGTAACCACTACTGAGGGACTGTCATTCGTCTGCAGCATATTTTTCACTACATTGAAAATTGTGTCTTGGTCATCTGAAATGCTTGGGGTTTATCATTGTTTATCATCGGTTTCGGTACTTTTACTGCATTTTTATTCAGTAACTTCTTATAGAATGTAACCTAGTTACTCGATATTAGGTAATTTGAGGAACCTGTTGTATGTGTATTTGAGAACTTCTTGTGGAATTAGAATTTCGCTGGGATAAAGCTGTAGATATAACAGTTTCGGTTGGTATTGTAGTGGTCGCAGCTTTTGTTAGCGACCGAGTAACAACACGTTCTTCTATATTCAACGGCACACTTTTGGTTGCGTGTAATGCGTTTACGGGATTCTTTAGGTCATGAATAGCATTGAGCTTTGAAATTCACGCAAACATTCAGAACAATCAGGACAGAACCATTTCAAACCAGTTACGCCATCCATCAAATATCTGACCTCTTTCTTAATGTCAGAGGATAATTTGCCAATTGTCTTTTTTAAGCGCGATTTACATGATGAAAAAATGTTGGACAGCAAAAAAATAAGAGTTTGGTATAATAAAATTTTCGTGTGTATGACAAGAAAAGAATACCATCGTGCAAAAATTTTGCTGTGCGTTTTTGTCTTTTTTTTGGGCAAATGTTGCCATAAAATAAAAATACTGCCATAAAATATAATCGACCCGAGTATATTTTATGGCAACAAATATTATTTATGGCAGTTTATATTTCTTTCTCAATTCAACTAATGCAAAAAATTTATAATGTGTGCAGCTCTAAACACACAGCAAATATTTTACTGGGACAACATTTTTTTATCATGTAAATCGCGCTTTAATTTAGTTGCAACGCAGCAATAACTTTTATAGTGCGGTTGGCGTAAATAAAACTTTTCGTCACAAAATATTCTCCATCATAGTTGCTGCGCGCTGTAAAACAATAATAGAAAATTGTCTCATTTTTTTTCATCCAATTCGCTTGTGTTGCGTTATTATCAGATCTACGTAATCTATTAATAATCTACATAATCGATTAATTTTCTAAACAAACATTTGGGTCTAAAAATATTCAATTTTTTGTCGCTATATCATTTTCTAAATTTATACTTAGTGACATCTTTTGATTGGTTTATTAAATGCAAAAAGCTTTATAAAATAATATTTTTATTTATTAAGCTCTGTTTTGTTTGAAATACAGTGGCCCTATTCTGGCAATTCCCCGGGAATAGGGAATAATTTCTTTTTGTAGCAGCTATTCCCCAGACATTTCCCCAATTCCCCGTTTTTCCATACATAAAATTGTATTTTGTTATTGTTTATGTATAATTAATTAATAACAATTAAACATTTTCTGAAACAAACTTCTCATTTTAGCTTATGACATATAGACACCAATCTGACTATGCCGATTCAACAGCGCATGACCATAAGTAGATTTTTATTATAGGTTAGGGGTGAGCCTAATAGGGTTATAGGAGTGAAATTTTGATTTTCCCCATTTTTCAACGATAAAATCGTTAGTCATTCGAGATTTTGGCATATGGACACCAATCTGACTATGCCGATACGATAGCCCATGACAATATAGGTAGATTTTTATTTTATATTAGGGGTTAGTCTGATGGGGTTATCAAATGGTCTATCAAATCGGCATAGTTAGATTGGTGTCTATATGCTAAAATATCGAATGACGAACGATTTTATCATTGAAAAATGGGGAAAATCTATATTTGACCACCCCATCAGACCTACCCCAACCCTATACTCAGAATCTATCTAAAGTCATGGGCTATCGAAATGGCATAGTCAAATTGGTGTCTATATGTCAAAATGTCGAATGACGAACGATTTTATCGTTGAAAAATTGGGAAAGTCAAAATTTTACTCCTATAACACCATCAGACCGACGCCGAACTTATATTCGGAATCTACGGCATAGTCAGATTGGTGTCATCCCTTTAATCCCATCAGACCCTTCTCTAACCTATACTCCTATGGTCATGGACTATCGAACCGGCATAGTCAGATTGGTGTCCATCTGGCAAAATCTTGAATGTTAACAATTTTATTACCAGGAGTAGGGAAAAAACAAAATGTCACAATTGATATGAAACAATAAATCAATATCGGTTAAATTGAAGAAATCTTCTAATCTAATTGTTGTTTTTTATAAAAAATATATTCGGCTGATTTGGTAGGTTAATCACTTTCGGATGCTACTGCAGCTAGCCGAAAATTTTAGCGGAAAAAACCTGTATTATCGACATATTTTGTATCAGGTGGTAATAAAAAATTCTGTTGATATAAGCCGAAAATTACATGTAATTGAAGTTGGTAGTAAATTTTCGCCGAAAAAAAAATTTGCAAAAAATTAATATCACATAATTCGAATGATTACTGATAATATGAACTACCTAGGTGAAGTTAGACCAATTCGTAAACTATTGGATAAAATCTATATAACTTGTCAGGCCAATCAGGCCATATTTTATGTAGCATGAAAGTGAAATAAATTAAAAGCTATCGCGACCAGTTCGTAAATAGGTGGATATCCCGTATTTATAATTTTGTCGTGCTAGGGGGCAATGAATTTGAGTTGTGGCACTAACAGTGAATATCTATGCTAAAACTCAGGCCATATTTTATGTAGCATCATAGCATTATGTAGCATCATTTTTATTCGAGACAGAAAATCATTGAGTGTAATGTGAAAATTCTTAAAAATTTGAAATTATTTATCTCGGCCCCTACGGATTGCACAGAGATGATCGAAGTGGTTCTAAACTAGAAATTGTTGTAAGAAATAAATCTTATGTATCTACCCGCTCGGAAATCTCTCGGAAATTACTAGTTCAGAACCACTTCGTTCATCTCTGTGCGGTTCGTAAGGGACGAGATAAATAATTTCAAATTTTTGAGAATTTTCATATTACACTCAATGAGTTTCTGTCTCGAATAAGAAAAGTCTCAGAGATCTCCGAGCATGTGGATAAATAAGATTTGTTTCTTACATCAATTACTAGTTCAGAACCACTTCGATTCATCTGGTCCAAATTTCCTCTAAACATGCGACCAGATTTAAAATTTGTTTCACTTTCATGCTACATAAAATATAGCCTGATTTTTGTCACCGGCGTTCACTGTTAGTGCCACAACTCAAATTTATTGTCCCCTTACACGACAAGTTATATAGATTTTATCCAACAGTTTACGAATTGGTCTAACTTCACCTAGTTCATATTACCATTAATCATTCGAATTATGTAATATTAATTTTTTGCAAATTTGTTTTCGGCGAAAATTTACTACCACCTTCAGTTACATGTAATTTTCGGCTCATATAAACAAAATTTTTTATTACCACCTGATACAAAATATGTCGACAATGCAGGTTTTTTCGGCTGAAATTTTCGGCTAACTTCAGTAGCATCAATTTAATATTTAATTTGTTTTTTTCGGCTGAACTAGTCAAGACTCTATCTGCATTATCGATTTTTCACTTTCGGCTGGCAACTTCAGCTAACTTTAACAAGGTTATTTTGTTGAATAGAAATGGTTTTGGTTTGCTTTGTGTTTGTTAGTAGTAACTACATAATTCGCGTTAAGCGTACGATTGCTTCTGTTTGAAATCATTTAATTGAATTTATTGTTGTCTTTCGCGAGGTTAGTTTTGGTAACCGTGTTAATTTTGGTGAGTGAGATTTAAAGTTATTCTTGTTGTTTAAATTGATGTTCTCTAGAATTCTTTAAAATTTTTGTTGTTTCTTCAGTGTTTAATAAGCAAAAACCATGGCAAGCGGAAATAAAAATTAACAAAACGCTTTAACGGTAAAAAACTGAAATTCTGGAAAAAGTTATTCTAGGCGATCAATCAAAACAGAAATTTGTAAAGAATTTGGAATTCCAACGATCAACGATTATAAAAATGCTGGATGGCTAGAACGTTTTAAAATAAGACACGGAATTGTCTTTAAGTGTATTAGTTCAGAGGCGAGACAAATATCAGATGTTATGACTTCTGGTTGGGTATCTTATATTTTTTCGCATATTTTTTCGTATGCATGTCCCACACAATTTTTACATTTAAAGGAGAAACTTGTTCTGGTGGTAACAAATCTAAGCAACTTCTTTTAGTATTTATTGGATGTAATTCCGATGGAACAGAGAAACTTCCTCTTATTGTTAAAGCAAAGTTTCAAAATCCGAGAGGTTTTAAAAACGGTAAAAATATACCCCTTGCATAGACCGAAAAAAAGCCTGAATGACAGCGGACTTATTTTTAAGTTTGTTGAAATCGTTAGATAGAATCTTTTTAAAGGAAAAGAGAAAGGTAGTTTTAATTATAGATAATTTCCCAGCACTTCTGAAGATCCAGCTAAAAAGTGTCAAATTAATTTTTCTTCCTCCAAATACTACCAGTGTATTACAGCCTAATTAATCATTAAGAATTTAAAACTGTTTCTCCTTTAAAAATATTTAGCATGTATTGAGCTTAAGAAAGATATGAAACTGGTGTCAGTCTTAGATGCTTAAAATCTTCCGACGATGATCAGCCAGAGATAATAAGTGTGAGTACTGTAAACAAAGATTATTTGAGTTTAGAAAAGTTTCCAGCCAAAAGATAATGCAGATAGTGTCTTGAATACAGCAAAAATCACTCGAGAACGCGAATTTAGGATCGGGTTGATATTCGGGTGAAGGAGAAATAATTTTAGTTTATAGGAATTTAAAAATCGATGTTAGCGAGAGTATAAAGAGAGTTTAACTTTCGGCTAAAATAGTCAAGACACTATCTGCATTATCTTTTGGCTGGCAACTTTCGGCTAGCTTTAACAAGGTGAAATTTCTACCTTGCTAAAGTTAGCCGAAAGGTGCGACCCGAAAGATAATACAGATAGTGTCTTGACTATTTCAGCCGAAAGTTAAACTCTCTTTTTACTCCCGATCCTACCGATTTTTAAATTCCTATAAACTGAAATAATTTCTCCTTCACCCGAAGGATATAACCTGATCCTAAATTCGAGTTTATGACTGTTTTTTTCTGTATTCGAGACACTATCTGCATTATCTTTCGGCTGGCAACTTTCGGCTAGCTTTAACAAGGTGAAATTTCTACCTTGCTAAAGTTAGCCGAAAGGTGCGACCCGAAAGATAATACAGATAGTGTCTTGACTATTTCAGCCGAAAGTTAAACTCTCTTTTTACTCCCGATCCTACCGATTTTTAAATTCCTATAAACTGAAATAATTTCTCCTTCACCCGAACGATATAACCCGATCCTAAATTCGAGTTTATGACTGATTTTTTCTGTATTCGAGACACTATCTGCATTATCTTTCGGCTGGACACTTTCAACTAACTTTAACAGTATTAAATTAATTCTAGTTAAAGTTAGCCAACCGAAAGTGAAAAATCGATAATGCAGATAGTGTCTCGACTACATGAGCCGAAAGTTAACAAAATATGTATTATAATGAAATATCCCAGCCGAAAGTAATAACTTAAGAAATCAGCCGAAAACAAATGTTTCATAAGAAAAAACAAAATTTAAATACCGACAATAATTTATGTGAATATACGAGTACCATAAAGTATATGAAACGTATATGGGAAAATTTCAAAAATTCAGATAAAGTTTTATGTTGAGAGTCCGGGAAAATTGCGGGGAGTGATATACACGTACAAATTTCAAAAATTCGTAAAAACTTAAAAGCTATTTTGGTGAATAAAAATTTTCTGGAAAATTGTCCAGCGATAACCATCGGGAAACAGATTCAAACGAGAACTTTTCCAGACATAACACTTTAAACGTTAAATTTTTACGAATTTTTGAAATTTTCCCATAACGTTTCATATATTTCATAGTATATTCACATAAATTATTGTCGGTATTTAAATTTTCTTATGAAACATTTGTTTTCGGCTGATTTTTTAGGTTTTAACTTTCGGCTGGGATATTTCATTATAAATACATGGTTTTTTTTAACTTTCGGCTGATGTAGTTGAGACACAATCTGCATTATCGACTTTTTCACTTTCGGCTAGCTTTAACAAGGTGTCTGATACTGAATTATTGTGAGTTTGATGTCGTTTCGCAAATTAAGTTTATAGTACAATGTTGAAGTAAAGTAGTCATCGATAAAGAATACTTCAACGGATGTTTGACATCGGAAATCATGATATATCTAAGATCGCAAATTCGCAACCTAGCAACATATTGTTTAGCTTTTGCGTAACAACAGAGTGCCATAAAGCATTACAATCTGCCTAGGCCTACTATAATTATAAAATTCCAATTTCCCAAAGAATTATAATGAAAATAAACACAGAGATATCTACAACACAAGAATTTCGATCAATTTGCAACATCCCTTGAGCAAATTTATGTTAAAGGTTATTTCTTAAAATATGACTGTGATGTTATCTTCGGACGATTTCATAGCCCACATATAACGAAATAATACAAATTATCAATTTTCTAGACATTCATGTTAACGTGAACGATTAAGGAATGACATGATTAACGGAAAATGTGTGTATCTGATAAGCTCAATCTCCAAACACAAGGCTTAGCACACATCAAAATCATTGAAATGAAAATCTATAATAATCCATTATGTGTGGCAAACATGTTGCTACCCACGTTGGTGTAATTGTGTGCATCATGTTGGTTACGAAATTTATAATATTTGTCATTAACTCGTTACATCTAAATGAAATTTATGATCCTACGTGGCATCATATATGTAATCATCTTTATTCAGACAGTTTGAAAGACATTTCTAGAAAATTGCAGTTACGTCATCTGGAATTCGTGTTTATATATTTGTTGTTGTACTCGTTCACCTTTTCAGTAGAAAGTCTTATCTCAATTTGTAAAAAAAACATATTTATATTGCTTTCTAAAATAACTTTAAATAAATTATACGTATACACTTTGTACAGTAATGATATATCTACATAAGGTATTTGGGTACATCAGCATGTGGAATACTTTACAAAAATCATTAAATATGCGAAGGGACATTACGGTCGTACAAATAAATAATGATATGCAATAAATGGACTCATACAAGAGAATAATATATGTGATGCTGGCTGTAATGATTTACGACACAATTTTTGGAAAATTTTAATGATTCACCATAAATTTAGAAGTACGGTCCATTATACTAAACTAAATTATGAATATTTCACTACATACTTAATAGATCTGGAAAATTTATAACGGTGCAGCACGTAATGCATAAATATCGTAAGGGCTATAAATCAAAATGGGATCGACGAGTATCTGCCGGACTATGAAAATGACAAGTTTTTGAGAATCACACTACACTATCATTGTAAAGGCTTATTGAATATAGGTTTGGAACAGTTTGGTATAGAAAATGGTTGTTGAATTCAAAATTGTTCTATGGCGTTTCAACAAATATGAATGCTGCAGTATTCGAACTTGTACAGACAGTTGAAGAATTCTGAAGAAGTTTCCTTGTGGCGGGACCAACTAAAATTAGGATTAGCGGTACCTATTGTACTAGTAATAAATAATAATTTCCTTAAAAGTGTAATTGATTTCCAGAATAAAATACCTAGAGTCGTTTATATTTCAGGGAATTGGCAAATCTTAATATATAAAATCGTTCACGATAAAAAATCTAGTCTAATTTTAAAACATTTTTTCAAAGCTTTTAATAATTTTAAACTAAAACATCTAAAAATAAAAACTTTTTTATTGCAAAATAAATGTAAGATACAAAAGAGCTTGATTTTGAAAAAATTAAGTCTAAATTATAATTTCAGAATAAAAAGGTATGAAATATTGGCCCCGCTTTTCTCAATCCGAATTTTAATTTTTAGTTCATCTCTATCAGATTCAAACAGACCTACACGTAACCTCTCGAACAATGAAACATGCGATGCTTGATAATTATCAATCTTCTTTATCGTCTACTTTCAGCTGTATTATGCAGGTATGCCGTTTCATCCCTACAACCCCATGAAACTCACCCCTAACCTTTATTTGTAATCTACCTATAGTCATGGGCTATTGAATCGGCATAGTCGGATTAGTGTCTTTATGCCAAAATCACGGATGACCAACGATTTTATCCATGGAATTTGGGTAAAATCAAAATTTCACCCCTATAACCCCATTAGACCCACCCCAATCCTATGGCATGGTTCATACATTTGGTACAGTCAAATAGTTTATCTGTCAAAATCTTGATATACAAACCATTCATCAGCTAAACGTAACTGCGTCTCATGGCTATTGTATAGATGCCTGTTCACATTTTCGTTTTAGAAGATTTGTGACTGAGCTGATTTGGTTCTTTTAAATCTATATTGCTTGCATTTTTCGGTTTGAATATTGAAGTAAATCTTCTTTATCGATGCAATATTCATTATAGACATTTTAAAATATTTTCGGTGGGGTATCAAAATTGATATCTGCATTACCATCTTTCGGCTGAAAACTTTCGGCTAACTTTAACATTATAACAGAACAAAATTTAATTTCGGAGAATTCCCTAAAACTAATCGATATGTTTTGCTTTATGGCTGAAAAACTTGTTCGCGTTAAACAAAAATTAAAAAAAAAGAGTGAGTTCGTTTGTACTCTCAAGGAGATGTGTAAACATGGCATGTGTATAGTTTGTGTGTACGGTTTACTTTAAAGGAAGAAGAAATGAAATTTTACTAGCCAGATTTTTTCATTCGTTTATCATCGTCAAACTGGTCTATTACTCTTTCGCTATAATCAACGCAATTGGTCTATGGTAGCTGCAAGCATCAAAGACGCGGTCCCATATCTCGAAGTAGATATATTTTGATCTGAGTTCTTGTGCAAATCGAATTCGTATCGCAGAAAGTATATAAGTGATTCAGCTAAGAGAGCAGCAAAATGACATCCCTGCTCATAATCATCGACAAAAGATGTTAGTCTCCTTGGAGAATTTTTGAAATTCTTTCAGAATACGAAGCAAGGACGAAATGTATGTATTTAATTATGCCTTCGACAGCTTTATTCGGCGAGGTATATACAAGATACAACTACCGAAAGCATCTTATATCGCCAATGGGTTGTGTTGTTACGCTCATACCAGTTGTTTGTCCATCGATGATTTCCTTATACCAGGTGACTGTATGAGTTCTACTTGAATTTTTATATAGTATATTGCTACTCCAACTGTCCGCTGACTATCTTTCTTGAACTGAACGCAGCAAACAAAATTAGGAAAATTGAACATTCTCTTCATTGCTCACCCAAATCTCGGAGAGCAGAAGAATTGAGCTACCCTGCGTGACTGTATCAATTATAGGTCGACGTGAAACGACCTGAGATTCTGACAGTTCAATGTTAAACGCTATATTATGAAACTATTCGACTTCGGATTTTTACGATATCAGAAAAATTCGCCACATTATGAAATTAAAAATAAAATCCGATCTATTATGACACTAAAAAAATATCGCTTCGGATTTATCCGAAAACAAAATGTCAAAATCCGACTGCTATTTAGTTGACGAATTTTCAATTTGTGATATGTTATTGGAGTTTAAAAAAAAAGTTAAAATATAAATTGTTTAATATTTGCTATTATTTTTGCGTTTTTTTAAGTTTTAAAATGTAAGTTTTTATATTATAACAAATTAACTAAATAAGATGTTAGTTATTAGTTTATGTTGTGCGTTTTAAAAATAATAATTTATGTGTATATTAACAGGGTTACAACAACCGGTCAACGATTTGAATTGCTGGTGTGTTTTATGGAGCAAAACGAGAGGATTGCGAAAAATTACTTAAATGCCTCACAGATCAAAGAAACTGCAAACAATTTATGGGAGAATATCACAAAGGATTTAAATATAGTTGGCCCACCAACCAAAACTGTTGATGGTTGAAAAAAAGTGAGGTTATGTCAAAGTAGTAACAAGTTTTAAAAATATTAATTAGCTTTCTTAATAATAATTTTGGGTTGGAAAGATTTTAAATATAGTTTTAAGAATAAAATACGTTTTAATAAAAAATGTATTAGCGGGACTGGAGGAGGCCCTTGTAGGATCAAAAAATGTAGCCCAACTGAGGAGAGAGTAAATGTTTTACTGGATTTGATGGGTGAAATAAATGGAATAGGAAATGCGCAACGTTTTACTTGTACTTCATCAACACAACCCCCTAATTCCCAACACGACGTAAATCTCATCACAAATGAACAAGAAGTTAAGATCAATGAAAACAACGAGACACCGGCTTCGAACTAAAACCGGCCAGCAAATTCGTAATGTTCCAAAAAAGCAGAAGGAAACCACAAAAATGTTACTAAAGGGGCAAATCGAAATGCAGGAAAAATCTCAAATTAAAAATGACAAATACCAAAAACGAAAACTTAGAGTTCTTAGAGATTCGAAATTCAAAAAAGGAAATGATTAAATTTATGAAGAATAAATGGCTCGAAAAACAAAAAATCTTTCATAAACAAAACAAACTAAAAGTGGAAGAGTTGGCACTAAAGAGAGCAGAATTGGAAGTTAAAGCCAAAGAATTAAACATTGAGATTTGATTATTTTATTGAATACAAAATGATTACTTTATTGTTTTATTGTATGTGTTATGCGATGCCTTAACAATTTTTATATTTAGTATTAAAATATAAGTATTATATAAGTAGTTATAGTTATGTGATAAGTAATGAAATGAATTAAATGAAGTGATATTTTTAAAATGCTAACTTGTTCCTCAATTATTATTATTGAAGTATAATTATCTTAAATATTACAAACTATCTCTAATTTCATCTCTGGTCCGCCTCGCTTCTTGTGAAAAATTTTCGTTGTCTACTTCGTTCGAGGATTAGCTGTACAGTTTCTTCACTTGTAATGCTCGACTGATATGGAATAAGGGCTTAACTCGACATAAGTGAAATTTGAGATTCTAATAAAACTTTTAAGAATTTCATATTTCGCTTATGTCGAGTTAAGCCTTTATTCCATATCAGTCGAGAATTAAACTTACATCAATTTGTACGCATACATTTTTAATTTGTGTAGCTTTCAGAGGCTGGTAATGTAGCTCAGGAGTGTGCAACAAACCTCGCTACCGTCTTTTAAGGATACCAAATACTCGTTCTATTATAGCACGAGTTATTGAGTAGATAGTGTTATAATGTGATTCAGGCGATGCTTCTGTAGCTGTTCTGTAAGGTGTCATTAACCAAGGTTGTAATGGGTATCCAGAGTCTCCTAAATAAAATGAATATAATTATTTTGTTATGTACATAGCTTGGCATATAATTTTTCGTCATATTACCGCGTATCCAAGACGATTTATCACCAGCTCGCCATTTTTGTTTCAAAAGAGTTAAGTTGTCGCTCATGTTCCAAATAGCGGCGGCATGCAAACAACCGCCATAGCGTGGATCAACCAAAATTATCTCCATTTTGTAATCACATATCTAGAAATAAAAATCAATTAATGTTGGATATAGAATATAAAAAATCATATTTGCCATCATTACGTTTATACTATGGCACCCTTTTCTATTAAAAAAATGATGTTCATTTTTATTAGGGCGTATAATATTTACGTGGGTACCATGATCTACGCATCCTATAATACCATGGAACCCAATTTTATTTAGGAAGTATTCTTTTGATCTTGCTTTCACGTCTTTGGTTAGATAAAAGTTAATATCTTTCTTGCACATCTTGGATTCTAATATGTCTAGTGTTTCGGCAATCACAATCTAAACAGTTGCTTGTGCCATTCTAACCCTTTCGTACGTATTGGGTTAAATTTAACCCATCGTTTTCAAATCATATTTAAAACGAAACCGTTATAGAACACCTGCATATTTTTTTCGTTTTGTTTTATAATATGATATATATTTTTCGTTACACTTGTGTTGGTTTGTGTATTTATTCGATGTAATTTAGTAGTTATCAGTATCTCAACTTGTGTTCACGTATTTAACAAGTAAGGGAACGTGTACAGTTTGTGTTTTTAAGTTTTACAGTTATTTTTTAGTGCAAATTCCAAAATTTTAACATAAATAGGTAAATAAATAGTTAATTTAAGAATTTATCCAGTTGTATTATGCAATAACATAATTTTATATACGCAATATTTTATTGAAATAGCGTGGGTTGAATTTAACCCAAACCGTTTCAAATGATGTGGGTTGATTTTAACCCAAATAATAATTCTATCTGTTTTTCCTTATAATTTTTTAAGAATGAGTGATAATCCAGCAAAACGGCTGCATAATTTAAAATCAAAAAAGATTTTTACGATAACTGAGTTAGCTGAAATAATGAATGGTGATGATTCCGATTTTATTTTTGAGGATGACGATGTCCTAGAAAATGAGGACATTTTTACACGGAATTCTACAAATGAAATGCCCATGGAATTAACTAATGATTTTCCCGACTTAAATTTAGTAGATGTTGAACATATTGGACCCTCTGCCCGAAAAACTTCAATAGATGTACCTAGTGACTCTGAATCGGAAACAGAGCAAGAGCAACCCTATTAGTATGTAGTGTTAGCAACAGAGGCAAACCCTGCGATTGATAAAAATGTTCAATTTGGATTCATCAATGAAGTCAACTCCGACAGTCGCATATTTACTGAGAGGTCCAACATCCAGTGGCGCCGGGGGAACAAACCATTCGAACAAAACGAAATCCCATTCATACCTCTTGGAAATTCAGATGAAAATTTAGAACAAACGCCGCTACAAATATTTGAAAAATATCTTACCAACCAATTTTTCGAAAAACGTCATTTTTTATAAATCTGTATGCTGAACAAAATAATGTTCGAGGTTTTAAACAAACTAATACAGATGAAATAAGGAAACTGTTCGGCCTTCACATATTAATGGGCAACTTAGGATTATGAAGAACCAGATTGTACTGGAACGCCAATATACAAATTGAATCGGTCATTAATTGTATGACAAACGACCGGTTTCATCAACTTCGCAACAACTTGCACTTTGTGAATAATTTGGAATGTGTAAACAACTCGAAAGATAAATTTTATAAAGTAAGGCCGATAGTTGATATTGTTCGAAGCAGATGTTTACAACATCCTCTAGAGGAAAATTTGTCAGTCGACGAACAAATGATCCCATTCAAAGGTAAGCTAAATGTGAAACAGTACGTTAAAGGTAAACCGTATCCATGGGGTTTAAAAAATGTTGTACTATCTGGTAAAAGCGGCTTACCATACGACTTTTTCCTTTATCAAGGCAAAACTACTGAAATATCCGAAGTTGACTCAAAAAAATTTGGTTTTGGAGCTGCTGTAGTGCTTCATTTTTCGAAAAGAATAACTTTGCCTGGACATAAGCTGTACTTTGATAACTTCTTTTCTACGTACCAGTTGTTCGAAATTCTGAAACACAACAATATCAATGCGATTGGCACAATTAGAGTCAACAGATTTAAAAATCCACCTCTTTTAGATTTAAAGGAAAGAGGAGTTAGTGATGAGGTTCATAGTCGGGATGAGAAAGTCGTTGTTGTAAAATGGCAATATAATAAGCCTGTGCATGTAGCTTCAAATTTTATTGGTATAGGTAATGAAGGTGATGTGCAACGTTGGGATAAATCGCAAAAAAATACATTTCTATAAAACAACCACAAATAATAAAAATGTGTAACACAAATATTTGAGGAGTAGATTTTATGGACCAGCTAATAAGCTATTATAGAATATTTATGAAATCCAAAAAATGGACTTTGAGAGTTGTAACCCATTTTATAGACTTTGCTGTTTGTGCCAGTTGGATAGAATACCGAAATTATCAAAGACAAGCTGGAATTCCAAATAAAAACATCCCAGATCTATTTGAGTTTCGTTGTGGCACGCAGTTTAATGGTTTCCAGCACTTTATCTACCCGCAAGCGTGGCCGTCCGACGTTATCCGAGCAAAATGATTCACCTTCGTGTGAATATAATACAATTAAAAAGCAACGATTTGAAGTAAGGCCAGTTCGAGATATGCAATATGACCAAATAGAGCACTTTCCGGATCATAATCAGAAAACTCTCCCAATGCGCTGTAAATTTCCAAATTGTACAGCGAAATCACATTTTTTTTTGCATAAAATGTAAGTTCATTTATGTTTAAACAAAGAACGGAATTGTTTCCTTAAGTTCCACAAAAAAGGTACCTAATTTTGGACCAAAAATTTAATTTTTAATGAAATTTACTGTTCCTAATATTTTAATTTTTATATTATAAATTTAGTTTATTTTATAATTTTGTTTATTTTATAATTTTATTTTTATTTTTAAATGATATGATTGAATTGTGATAATTTGAAATGAAACATGTGATAAATAAAGCAATGAATTTGAACCAAACCAACATTTTCTCTTATAATTTGTTTTAATCGATGACACGAATTGGGTTGAATTAAACCCATAAGGCTAGGCCTTATTCCGGGCAATTGAAAACAAAAAAAAAAATCTAGAAATAATTCAATAATACTCCTTGCCACGAATAATGTATAAAATATTTTTTTACACCAGCGGAAAAACTTGACGACTGAAAGGGCTAATTATAAAATCCTACCCAATACCATGCTGGTAAGATCCTTCCGCCAAAAAACGCAAGGTCGCTCTTATTTTCAATATAGGCGGTATCGCATCACTATTCCTCCATGAAAGAAAATAAGACTCCGCTTGGTTTAAGATAAATTTAAATAAATCTTTTGACACCCGAAATAATTTTAAAAATTTTATGTATGTATTTTATTGTTTTTGTTTCTTTTTTTTCAATGAAGATATTTTTTAATCGATGAACATCGTTTCCATTCGTACATTTGAAAGTTTACTACCATACAAAAATGTTTGCCATACGCGCGTAAAGATGTTTACACATCAAAAAATAAAAACTTGGGCAAAAATCACTGGGATTCCCAGTTTATTTAAAAATCTTAAGTTTATTCTGATCAAACAATCTTTATGGGCTGTATAGGGATCGATTTTTTGTTGAAAAATAATTTCTTGCCAAAAATCGTCATCCGGGGAATTTTGGAAGACTGATATAGACCAGATTGTTGCAAATTTAATTTATAATCCTTTAGGTCCTACTCGTTTTTCTCGTAAATGTTATAATATTCAAAAAATTTGCAGAAAAAAAACGAAACCGCTCTACTGGAAGCTGCCATCTCTTGTGGACCGATTTTGGCGTAAAATCACTATGATCTCTTAATTTATGAAAACAGCTTAAGTATGAAGTCCCACCACGATCAGAAAAAGTACATTCTGCGCTGTAGTCACGATTTTTTTCCAAAATCTCGAGGTCGGTATACATGATTACTATGCATTATTTTTATATTGATAGTAGAAATTAATTCGGTCCGTTTTTTCAATTTTAAAAATGCTATTATTTTAAAATAAAACGAATGAACAGATTAATTACAATATTGCCCATCGCTACTTACGACTTTTTCCCACCACTCAGGCAATTTTCGAATCCCATATCGGAAAACGTTTCGTCTTTCGAGGCGATTCAAGTTTGAAGTCAATTTTTAATTTGATCGAAACAAGTGAATCGGTGACAGTAAACAACCAGTAATCACACTGAGCAATGTCCGAAGAATTTAGCGGAAGCGATACAATATCCCACTTAAGCGTTTCCAAATATTTTTATACGACTTTTGCAAAGCCACGCGTTATACAGGGTGTCCCAAAAGTAGTGGGCCAAACGAAGCAGGGTGATAGAGGAGATCTTTCCCAACAAAAAAAGCCAAATAATTTTTTTTCGATTTGTTGATGGTTAAAAAGATTTTTTTCCCAACAGAGTTACTTAAATATCCAGTAAAAATTTTGTTTCAAACGAAACGGCTTCACAAAACCATGGTTTTAATTTGACAAAAAATATCAAAGTTAACAAAAATGACTTTATTTGAGAGGCACACGTTCCAAAATCATATTGAAAAAGTAAGATAAACAAAAGGACTGTTAGCTTTTTTTAAATTAATTTTTTAGTTTATACGTATACGATTTCACCAAAAAACACTAAAAGTGGAAACTATAGTGAAGTTTCCGACAAACTAAAAATGATAAAAAACTTTACAACAGCCTAAATGTAAATCTACACTTTCAAAAAAAAACTTGTGTTGTAAAACGAAATAAACTGTTAAAAAAATTCAATTTACAATGGCAAGTTAATTTAGCCACAACCATGAGCCATAATCTTTCAATATTTATTTAAGAAGCCAAAAAATGTATGTGGTGGGGCAGTCATAGATTTTTTTTACTTTTAAATTTTTGCTATAGTAAAAAGTGTAATGGGGTTCGATGGTCAATGACAAGGCATCGTAGAGATGTCTAAGGTTAACGGTATATGAAATCATGTTATTTAGACAATTCTTAATGTTTTCTAGAAGCCAACATATTTATGCGGTGGGGCAACCAGTGAGCCAAACTTCTATCCTTTTGGTAACCCCAGCTTGATATATTTAGAGTAATTTGACTTCAACTAAGTTTTTAGAATTTTTTTCCATCCCTTTTAGTATTGGCGCTTTCTTCTTAGATCTTTATTATACCACGGACGACTTGGGGAGATGATCTTTTTGCGATTTTCTGAATAATGTCAACCAGTCTGAATTTCAATGTCATTCTTTTTATTCAATGAAATCAATGTAACCCAATAGATTATTGATTTTTTCGGAATAAGCACTCCTTTGTTCATAACAAAATAAAATTGAGAAGGGGATGATTTATAATGGATAAGACTAGATTGGCTTCTATAACGACAATGTTAACTGCTTTCGAGGAAAATACATAATCAAGCTGTTTTTCTTAGTCATTTTGAATATAGTAGATCTGAAATAATTCTGAATTAAACTTACTATCCATGACTAAAACTCTCTTTACAGTGTGTGCGTTCATAGCATGTAATGGTTGGTCCAAGCGCGACCACATAAGATACGGCAAATTCAAGTCACCAGCTACTAATAGGCCATCTTCTATGCGACAAAAAGGCCATCATATCAATAATGTTAAACACAAGTAGATCAACAGCCCCCATTATAAGCTGATAGGTGCCAACTAGTCTAGTCGGGCGAATGTAGAGCCAGAGAACTAAAATATTTATCGTATTAGTGTTATTACTCACACAAGGCAGCTTATTGTTATCGATGTTGGAAATAGGAGCTGAACTGCCAAAGTCCACATGTAACTACAATGAAAACTCCTCTTCCACTTAAGCCTGCAAAATGATGAAGGTATTCCATTGTAAGTGTTTTTGTTAATTATGAGCGGAATTATATGAGGTGGCGATGTTGCTTTCATTGTTTGATTTGGTGGGAACTGTTTCGAGTAAAATTTCCTGATCAAGGGTGCGACACCTTGTATATGCAGAAGAATTACAGTATCATGTCTTTCCTCATGTTCCGATCGTTTTTCTAGCAATGCACGGCTTAAACGAACTAATTGCAGTCTGTACCGCTTACCCGTAATGGAATCACAAGGTTATAATAGCTCGTAGTATACAACGCCTCTTTGGTCCCACCAGATATAGTATACAGCATAACCTTCGAACCATGAATGTTCGTCTTTCGTGTTGATGTTAAGGTCGATGGCAACGATTGGCTGGGCAAAGCGTAGTATTTTTCCCTCTTTGGGTTATCGTTGAAAACCCATTTCTCGTGACCAGTCACTATCCGATGTAAAAAAAACCCTTTCTTGTTTGCCTTTGCAGCAGCTGTTCACAAGAAAAAAGTTGCATTTCCATGTCTCTTGGTTTCAATGCATAAGGGACTCCATTGCCTTGCTTTTGAATCATGCTCATAGATTTCAATCGTACGGAAACTATTTGTTGGGTCACCTCTAATGTACCGACAAGCTCTTTTTGCGTTGGAGTTGGATCTTCATCTAGCAATGCCTCTAACTCATCGTCTACGAATTTTTTCTCTGTCCTAAGCGAGACTTATCTTCAGCACTGAAATTATCATTTTTGAAGCGTTGAAACCATTTTGTACGTGATTTATCGTTTGAAATATTGTCACCGTAAACTTTAACAGGCATTTGATGTGTTTCAGCTTCCAATTAAAATGAAAAATTATCACTTCCCGCAAATGCTGTTTAGTTATTATAAAATCCGTCATATTCATCACCGTGAAAAACACGTTTTGTATAAAACTCAGAGCAATAGAAACTGAATGGTAGCGGCAGATGTATCATCTGGCTGAAAGAATGAAAATCTGCTGTCACTATAAAAAATTATTATAGTCAGAACCACTTTTTGAAAACGGACCGAATTAATTTAGTTCCAATAAGTAAAAGAAAGTTAAACTTTAATGACCCCGAACCGGATCAGTACCATAAGCAATTTCTTAGAACCGTCTGGAATTCTTGTTTTGGTGAACTAGAGTTTTCGGTACAATTGTCGTTTTCGGTTTACAGCCATTTTCGGTGATTTGTAGTTTTCGGTTTACTGTAAATTTTCGTTTTCGTTAAACTGTTGTCAGTTGATGTTTTCGGTAAACTTTTCTAAAACACTTCATCGAAAGTAATTCTTATGTCGATTTCGATTGAAAATAAAAAGTTACACTGAATTAAAAAATGCTGTCAAAATGTTTGATTGAAAAAAAAACTACTCTTAGGATAAGTTTTTGCTACCCCCAGGGTAATGTTTTTTTACTCTAGATTTTTTGATTGAGTATTGTAAATTTTTTGACATTATGTGCCAACAACAACAATTCCAATACATGTTGACATATAAAATATTACAAATTTTGGGTTATTTTGTGTGAAAGCTTGGTTTCGAACTATAATGAAACTTTGATTTTTTAAATTAAGAAAAATTGGTTTACTATTTTTTATTTTTATTTTTTTAAGTTTTTTTATTTCGAATCCAAGCTTCCAACGTCTTAGTAACCTCACTTCGATATATAAAATAGTGCATTTAATTTTTCTGTTCGATTGATAAACCATTTTTCAACGTATTGTCGTGTCACACTCCGTAATTCGAATTTAATAAATAATACATTCCCGCATAACCCCACAAAAATTATTTTAAATCATCTTAATTAAAATTATTTTACGTTATTTGTTTATTTTCAGCCAACCGGAATCGACAAGCACCTGGAGCTCTCTAATTGGAAATGTAGGTTACATCATATACAGCCGCATGATCTTTCCGAATCGGTAAGTAATTAAAAAGATTATTTATATGCTCACATTATAATTCTGTTTTGTGCATTACATCATACATTGTACATTGATGCACTGTATCTGACAATTTAAATTATAATTTTTATTCCGACAAAAACTATATGGAGTACTAAAGTTAAACTTTTTAATCGGGGAAACGGATTATTGAGAAAAATATTAAATCAGTATTACGGTTTTTGAATACACGTACAGAGAACTACCTATAAACATAAACTAATTAGAATCATGATTACATTTCATATACAACAAAACTGTTTAACAACTCAACTATTTTATAGAGTATGCAAACAACCAATCAACATCAATCAAATTTTCTATACACAAAATTTTTCATAAAAAATAATTAAAATATTTTGACATGCAATGTTTTGTCATGACTCATGTACGAGTTAATTGTTACCCATCGGCAAAAAAAACAAAATTTTAAACAAATTTTTATAATTTAAAACTTGCATTCAGATCTCATTCCCGAGCTGATCTACAGAGTGTCCGCGACATGCAATATTATATTGAATGGAGTTAGTTGCTCTTTCACCATAACTACCGTGAGTCCCGGACACGCTGTATATACTATACACTCCATTGTGTACAGTTCGGTCACTTTAAAGTACTAAAACAATTAAAAATTAAAAAAATTTTAATGTCTATTCTGCACACTAGACTAACAACATCCAGGATCTACACAAATTTATGGTTCTGCATTTAATTTATAGATGAGTAGCTATAACGTTCTGCATATAATTTCGTGGATGCAACGGTGTATATGTATATATACGAGCATATAAGAGAAAACGTCATATACAGTTATAAAAATATTCGTTATCTCAAGTGGTTGCTATAGAGCAACTTTCCTTAACTTTTGTACGGAACACAAAATTTTCATAAGAAAATTCGTTCGCTTGTTGTGGGACTAAAAATACGAAATTTTCTGTTCGGATAATTCAATTTAAAATTCGAGATACGAATTGATAAGAAGAATTATGCTTTTCTTCGAAAAAAAAAAATTTCTATTTTATATTTGAAAAATTGTTAAAAGGCAACAATAACAAATTGAATTTGATTTGTTTGAGTTGAATAAGCAAAGTATTTTGTTGTTCTGGATGACTTTCATGATGACAGATATCAATTTGATTTTTTGTTTTTTCTTATTTTGTTGTCGGTGGATTTCAGAATAAAAAAATTGTATTCTCGTTATTGAGGTAGATGTATGTGACGTAACTTTTACCCGGGGGGATGGGATTTAAAATTTTATTTTTTTCGTCGGTTGAAACTTGTTGAAATGTCTATAGGGTTTGAATTTCGTCTACAGTATTTTTTCATCAATAAAAATTATTGAATTAGTAGAGGTGGTAATGGGGATGCAACTCTACGCACTTGGTTAATCGCTCCTAGCTTGTCTAGACATTTACATTTTTAGTGGACAGCCACGTAATAGTGATAACTGTACTCCTTTAGGATTAAAAGGCGAATATGCGTGTAATCCTCAAACTAATAAAGCTCTGATTTTCACTATTCTCTTCAAAAGAATATGTTAACAGCATTTTCAGGATTACTTTTTTTCAAAGAAGACGAATACCAAATTGTCCCCATGATGATAATAAAATTTGTCTAAAAAATTATTAAAAAATTACACTGCTAAATTTGTTGTTTTCAATTTTAATTTTTTTTCAAAAGAAAATTATTAAATTGGACGCGATTCTTAAAGTTGTGCCGTCGAATGTAGAAATATCTGTAGATTTTAGCTGACAGTTTTAGGATTTCGGTAAAGCATAGACCTACATATTTCTAAGAATAACGAAAACTTCATTTTTGAGAGTCGTTCTATTAAAAGTTATTTTTAGAAGTTGGGGTTTTTTGACGGGTTTCGACCAATATTCCAGCCAATTCTGGCGATGACCATGTCGTATTTGTCAAAAATAGTTGTTGTTATCAAGATAAACACGGCCGATTAAAATCCAGAATTTACTTAACGGGGACTAGAGACTTATATAAAATTTCGATTGGATGAAATTAATTCAAATCGTTGGGATTTGTGTTTAATTTTATGTGAATCACAGTAAATTTGTTGTATTTGTCAAAAACAGTTGTTGTTGTCAAAATAAACATGGCCGATAATAATCCGCAATTTACTTAACGGGGACTAGAGGCTTATATAAATTTTCGATTGGATGAAATCAATTCAAATCGTTGGGATTTGTGTTTAGTTTTACGTGAATCACAGTGAATTTGTTGTATTTGTCAAAAATAGTTGTTGTTGTCAAAATAAAAATGGCCGATAATAATCACGAATTTACTTTACGGGGACTAGAGACTTATATAAAATTTCGATTGGATGAAATTAATTCAAATCGTTGGGATTTGTGTTTAGTTTTATGTGAATTACAGTAAATTTGTTGTATTTGTCAAAAATAGTTGTTGTTGTCAAAATAAGCATGGCTGATAATAATCCGCAATTTACTTAACGGGGACTAGAGGCTTATATAAATTTTCGATTGGATGAAATCAATTCAAATCATTGGGATTTGTGCTTAATTTTACGTGAATCAAATTAAATTTGTTGTATTTGTCAAAAATAGTTGTTGTTTTCAAAATAAACATGGCCGATAATAATCCGGAAGTTACTTAACTAGAAACTCAAATCGTTGGGATTTGTATTTATTTTTATGTGAGTCAAATTAAATTTGTTGTTGTTGTCAAAAATAGTTGTTGTTGTCAAAATAAACATGGCCGATAATAATTCGGAATTCACTTAACGGGGACTAGAGACTTATATAAAAATTCGATTGGGAGGAATCAATACAAATCGTTGGGATTTGTGTTAAATTTTATGTGAATCACAGTGATTTGTTGTATTTGTCAAAAATAATTGTTGTCGTCAAATTAAACATGGCCGATAATAATCCGGAATTTACTTAACTAGAAACTCAATTCTTAGGGATTTGTGTTTATTTTTATGTGAATCAAATTAAATTTGTTGTATTTGTCAAAAATAGTTATTGTTGTCAAAATAAACATGGCCGATAATAATCCGCAATTTACTTAACGGGGACTAGAGACTTATATAAAATTTCGATTGGATGAAATCAATTCAAATCGTTGGGATTTGTGTTTAGTTTTATGTAAATCACAGTAAATTTGTTGTATTTGTCAAAAACAGTTGTTGTAAACATGGCCGATAATAATCAGGAATTTAATTAACGGGGACTAGAGACTTATATAAAATTTCAATTAAATGAAATCAATTCAAATCGTGGGATTTGTGTTTAATTTTATGTGAATCAAAATAAATTTGTTGTATTTGTCAAAAATAGTTGTTGTTGTCAAAATAAACATGGCCGATAATAATGCAGAATTTACTTAACGGGGACTAGAGACATATATTAAATTTCAATTGAATGAAATCAATTCAAATCGTTGGGATTTGAATCTAATTTTATGTGAATCAAAATAAATTTGTTGTATTTGTCAAAAATAGTTGTTGTTGTCAAAATAAACATGACCGATAATAATCCGGAATTTACTTTACGGAGACTAAAAACATATTTATAATTTCACAAATTGGATGAAATCAATTTAAATCGTTGGGACTTGTATTTAATTTTATGTAAATCACAGTAAATTTGTTGTATTTGTCAAAAACAGTTGTTGTTGTCAAAATAAACATGGCCGATAATAATCCGGAATTTACTTAACGGGGACTAGAGACTTACATAAAATTTCGATTGGATGGAATCAATTCAAATCGTTGGGATTTGTGTTTAGTTTTGTGTGAATCATAGTGAATCAAATTAAATTTGTTGTATTTGTCAAAAATAGTTGTTGTTGTCAAAATTAACATGGCCGATAATAATCCGGAATTTACTTAACGATGACTAGAGACTTATATAAAATTTCGATTGAATGAAATCAATTCAAATCGTTGGGATTTGTGTTTAGTTTTATTTGAATCACAGTAAATTGGTTGTATTTGTCAAAAAAAGTTGTTGTTGTCAAAATAAACATGGTTGATAATAATCCGGAATTTACTTAACGATGACTATAGAGACTTATATAAAATTTCGGTTGAATGAAATCAATTCAAATCGTTGGGATTTGTGTTTAGTTTTGTTTGAATCAAATTAAATTTGTTGTATTTGTCAAAAATAGTTGTTGTTGTCAAAATAAACATGGTTGATAATAATCCGGAATTTACTTAACGATGACTATAGAGGCTTATATAAAATTTCGATTGAATGAAATCAATTCAAATTGTTGGGATTTGTGTTTAATTTTATGTGAATCAAATTAAATTTGTTGTATTTGTCAAAAATAGTTGTTGTTGTCAAAATAAACATGGCCGATAATAATCCGGAATTTACTTAACGGGGACTAGAGACTTATATAAAATTTCGATTGAATGAAATCAATTCAAATCGTTAGGATTTGTGTTTAGTTTTATGTGAATCACAGTGAATTTATTGTATTTGTCAAAAATAGTTGTTGTTGTCAAAAAAAACATGACCGATAATACTCCAGAATTTACTTAACGGGGCTTAGAAACTTATTTATAATTTCACAAATTGGATGAAATCAATTCAAATCGGTGGGATTTGTATTTGATTTTGTGTGAATCACAGTGAATTTGTTGTATTTGTCCAAAATAGCCGTTGTTGTAAAAAAAATGACCGATAATAATCCGGAATTTACTTTATTGGCGTAAATACAGCGTCACTTTATGGATATGGATTAAAAGACAGGCGTCCATATATGGATATGGATTAAAATTTTCTAATTTGAAATCGGGTGGTACAGTTCTGGTTCTATAGTCTTTACGGTCTTTACTTTAAATCGTTCCTGTTGGTTATAATTCCGCATTCGTCATTATTTCGTAATCAAATTTATTATGCCTAATTTTTTTGGTTTAGAAACGTTCAAATCACGTTTTTTAACCGAGTGTATAATAATATGGCCGTAAGAAATTGAATATTGATGAAAAATATTATTTTCTGTCAATTATACAAATTTTTCGAATCATTTTCATCATATTTAAAATTGACATTTAAGATTATTGTTGTAAAATGTGTTTAATATTTTCTGAAAATTTTAAAAGCCACCAAATTTTAAGGACCAATTTCGAAAATAAACAGTAATTTGATTGAGTAACCGAGCCTTGTTTGATTATCACCGTCCTCATCAATTACTAAAGTCTAACGGAGCCCATTTTTATTGAATAATAAAAATGAAAAAGTAGATCCTTAAATGTTAAAAGAAACAATTTAGTAAATCATGCGCTGCCCTACTCTGTGCTACACATAAGACTTACACAAAACACTATACATATGTGAAGTTTGTTATGTATATTTACTTAATACGAAACGTAAAATGTGTGCTTTATTATATGGAATACATTATACATACTTATATAAGTGATGTTGAATTATCAAAAGACTTTGTGGTATGTTAAAAATAAAATATAAATAAAATAAATAAAAAGCTATAAGAAAGGAACTCATTTCTTTTCATATATAGTGTAGTATTTTTTGAGAGCGTATTCGTCTACAGTAGAATGAACTTGACAAACTGGATAATTCGATGGTGATTATTTCGAGCTTAACGAAATTCTTGGTGTATGTATATATATGGGAGTATGTACTCGTATATACACGCAAAATATTCACAGAATCCTTTTGGCGTTGTTCTCATTTATAATTATTTCTAGTGGCATTAAAAATGAACACATTCTTAGAATTTCTCCTTTATTAAAATTTAAAGTATATGAGGTTTTGTGGTTTGTAATATTCAAAAAAGAATATAATTCTAAAATAGTATTGTGGTTTTGAAAACGTAACCACTTCAGTCGGTTGTTGTTGATGTTCTACTAATCTTGAAATTCTTTTTATATTTGTCAAACGTTTCTGTATCATTATTGTGGTGAACTAACCTTTGTAGGGGTTGCACTACCTCCAGTACAGAATTTTTGGAAATCTGCTGTCCAATTCCATATGTTGTAGTTTTATCGTTAAATATTTTATTACGGTCAGCCGGGGCAAATTAAATGCATATCACTCCAGGAGTATTAACAAAGAATATACAAAGTAATTAATTATAGCCAGCAACATGTATACGCGAAAGTTTATTGTCCTATTGAACCTCATCTGTTATGTATACGTATTTAGTTACAAATCCCATACGTTTGTGATTGAACAGCCAATCCAAGCCGAACTATTCAGGAAAGCTTATCGCGCTGAATCCAATCATTGTCACATTCAAATCTGCGATTTTTCTATTCAAGGTGAAACTATTTCTAATTTAATTAGAGCAGAACACTTTAACGCAGAGGAAAAAACACCAATTTCAAAGTTGTGTCATCAACACGAGGTTTTATTTCTGAAGACGGGACATCGTTTTCCTTAACAATATAGCCGTAGAATATGAAATAAATTTTACGGATGGCAAACCTGTTTTTACCACAAGTTATCGATATTCTCATATTCACAAAGAGGAAGTGAAACGCCAAATAGACAAAATTTTACATGACGAAATCATACGGCCGAGCTTTTTTCCCTAATTATCTCCTATTTGGATTTTACCAAAAAAGGAGGACGCCAGCAGAAAAGTTAGGTGGCGGTTACTTATAGACTACTAGAAGTTAGAACAGTTTATCCCTTAAACCACACTTTCCGGCGACCACAGACATTATGAATACATAAGGATGCCGTTTGGTTTAAAGAATGCCCGTTCAATATTTCAACGGGCCACGGATAATTTGTTAGGTGATATTCAAGGTCGATCTTGCTTGTGTTACATGCATGGCATATACTATTCTCGATGTCACTCCAAGAACACAATGTAGATTCTCATTCTCATGTTAACTCAAGCAAGTGTTTAACAAATTACGAAAAGCCAATCTAAAGATCTAAATGGATATATCAGAATGTCTACATAGAGAAATTATTGCCTTAGATTAAGGACTTTCCCGTCGCTATAACGGAGAAACAAATTTTTCCGACGTCACAAAACCACTGGCAGAATGTCTACGAAAAGACAAAGTTATAAATTTGAACACAAAGTAATTACAATGTTTCGAATATTGCAAAGAGCAATTGTGTAATGAAAAAATCTTGCAATATCCATAGAAAATATGCTTTCGGCTCCGTTTGGCTCGTTTGGTCCACAAAACAATTTTATTAGGAAAAAATTCAAAATTGCAACGGACCACAAGCCATTGGCATGGCTTTTCAACCTCAAAAAACTCAACTCAAAGTGAATCTGAATGAGTACGATTACGAAATCGTTCATAAGAAAGGTGCAAAAATACAAATGTGAATATATTATCACGTATTCAAATCGAACCTCCTACAATTAGTATATAGCATTAACACTTCCGACATATCTGATTCCTCCATGGATGCCGAAATTAGGTTTGATCCTCAAAACATATTTCCAACAACAAACTCCTCTATAAATAACTTCAGTTCACTGCTTATAATGACAGTCGATCCTAAAATGTTAGGATCTAACATCATACATAAATATCCGTTTGGGAAACACAATAAAAGCAATAATAAGGATGCCCAACCATCACTTACCGAAAGATGGTAAATATCGTAAAAAACTGATAAAATAACCTATTCCCGTGTATTTTAATCGCATGATCCAAAATCTCAAGGTGACCACTCCTGGAGAACAGCAAAGGCCTGATAACGATCAGGCTATAGGCCAGGCCCGAGAAATCAGTAGTCATGCACGAATCATCCACGTAATCGATATCCATGATCCATGCGGGATGGTATGTCGGTAATGAAATAAATTTCATTATTGGTCAGTAGATGTCAAATGAAATCAGCCGCTGTGCAGCCAAAAATTTAATACCTAAGCTTTTTCCATAAATTTAGAAGGATCCCGTGACGTTCAGGCAAAACCGGTTCACCAGAAGTGGCAACTTCCCTAGGAGCGTCCTTGTTTATCCAAATATTTTGAAACCATTTCATTTATGAAAATATCGATTATGAATTAAAAGAATCTCAATTAAATTTACAACAATATCTCTTTAAATCAGTTTTAAATTTTTTTAGCGGAAATGACGGTTTTTGAGAAAAAATCTGTTTTACATTTCGGGATATCCCAGTAATGTTTGGCTGTAATCGGTTCAGCTGATGTGGCAACTTCCATGGGAACTTTATCATTCTTTGCAAATATTTTGACAAGATCAGTTTTCCAAAATTTAAACGGAAATGACATTTCTGTATTCGGGAGAGCTTAGTGTATTTTGGCCATGATAGATCGACTGAAAGTTTATCGTTTATTTGGCACCTCTAAAGGTTAAATAACTATTCAGAATAAAATAAATTACGAAATTTCCTTACGAAATTTTTGTGGAAATTTGTTTACCGAAAGTGGCAGCTTTTATGGGAGTTGTTAAAAATGTTGCAATGATATTGAAAAATATAGCACTTACAAATACGACAAGGAACTAAAAATTCAAATTAATTCAAAGATTGCATTTTCAACAAGGGTTGGCCTAGTTGGTTTTCTGAAACTGAAGAAGAATTAATAACTTTTGACTATAAAAAATAGGTACCAAAAGTTCGGTAAGTTTAATCCTTCGCTTTAAACATCAGTGTGGTGTATTCGAGATCTACATATGTATGTATATGTGACGGTGGAAGTTCAAAATCGGTAAATGTCCAAATAAAAATTAATTTATTAAAACCAACTGTTTTATTGGTCCGAGTTCTATGACATGGTAGTCATATATACTTGAAATGATTCACCCTTCTGCTGTGGAATGAAAGAAATTACATAGATTTAGGAGGACGGTATTATGGACTTTGACCGTAATTTATTGCAGCGATTTCGCCAATTGTTTTTTTAATATTTACTTGTGCAATTACTGACATCTAAGTTTAAGAAGTGACACTAGAATTAGTTTTATAGCAGTTTGATTGAAGCGTGCCTTATAATTAGGACGTGGTATGCAATTATAGTGTAAAAGCAATTATAGTGTAAAATTGGATAGTAATAAATATCGTAAATGGTAAATTAATAAGTACTTGTACAAATATTTAGTGTAAGTGAAACGTAGTGGGAAAATAATTGATGCAATATTTCTGGTACTTTCAAGAGTATTCCAGTATGGGTAAGTGTTCTGTAAATATTAGAAAATTATTTCCGGTATATCGTGAATATTCCGGATGTGGTATAAATTACAATATTTGCTATTGTAACCGTCAAATTTTTTAACGGTTTTCACAATCTAGTGATATGGACTTTGTTATACCACGATCGTACATTTACACAGATCTCGAATACACCACACTTGATTTCTAAAGCGAAAAATTAGAGTTACTGGATTTTTGATAAAACTGTCTTTTAGCGCTCAATAGCAGGGTAAGTATAGGGCTCCATTATTTGGGGGTCCCGAATTTAATTCCCGAAGATGACCATAAAAAAATATGCGACTGTGTTTTTTTTTGTCAGATCGAGCAATAATAAGGAACTCGAGGGATATTAGCCACTGTCGAGAACCTGCAGTTTTTCAATATACAGCTGCTTCGATCAAGTTTCCAGTTTTCGACTATGAAAACAATAACTGGATTGAACTGGCGAATATATTCGCCGACCTCGTCCACAGCAACAAACAGCTGGCTAACTTTCAGAAGTTACAATACCTAAAGGCGAATTTAACTGGAGTCGCAGGGTTTTTACTTGTTTCTAATCATTACCAACAATAATTACGAGAATGCATCGTGCATTCTTCGAGATCGATATAATCATCATTAGTCGATCATCGATTGTCATCTTCCAAATCGATTGTCATCGATCGACAGCGTTCTCTGTCTGAAAGTTTATGACGCTACGATCACCATTTGGGGAATATCATCTTATTGAATATCATACAGATAAGTTGGACCCATAAACCCATCGACAAGGGGGGATATCATTAACCCGAGCACATTATTCATCTTACCAAAACCTTATCGATTTTCTGAGAAAAAAAAATCGATTTCATGTGAATGGCATAAAAAACCTCTCTTATCGTCGTAAGTCTATTGAGAACTTTCGCAACTTCACCTGTCAATCTTGTTCTATGGTGAGCTTTCTAAGCTATGACAAAATTGTCTCCAAAACATATAGCAATATTTTTGGCCTCCCATCAGTAATTGGTAGTCCATTGAATATAAATAGTTCAATAGTTGGTGTGGCTGGTCCTTATACTGTAAATTCTATAACACACCATTGCGATGTTACAGAAACTCACGTTGTCACTTTGTCAGATGATATATTAATTAGTGAGGTTGAGAGTAATATGAAGGTTTTATCCCCGCCACCAAAAACAAAAAAATTGCAGAACCAAAAAATAAACTTGCAAAATGAGGAACGTTATCATCTTCTGCAAGTACAAACCAAATTTCTGCTAGAGATTAAACCATTTAACAAAGAGTTCGCACGATATGCTAGAAAAAGGTTTGAGCAGAAACAAAGAAAATTTGAAGTTTGTGCATTGACCGTTTCCGAGATAAATGGACCCAAGCGCATTTAGAATATTGAGTTTCTGTGTTGTATGCCGGAGAGTACAGTCCCTGCATTTACACATGAGCGGGCGGACAAATTATTCAATAAATTTGTTAAAAATTTATATTTTTCTCATGATTCAAAAATCATGTGAAAGAGGAAATCTACCGCTATCATACCCTGTGACTTGAGTTACATTTTGACTCTTTGGCCATATTGGAAAAACGGGTCAAACTTTCTGCTCCAGCGCAATTTTGAACTAGCAAGGAATTTGTTCCTATTTTTTTTATTGCACTAATTTGCTCCAAATTTTCTTGATTATGGGTCCTCAAAAGGTCCTTTGTCGTCTGTAAAATTTGTATAATCTAATTTTCTTCCATTTTGATTAAAACTTTGTTTGTTGAATCCCAATTTTTTACTGTTTTTGGAGCGCGTGGAAATTTTGTAAACAACCACCAATTAAAAATTCATACGTGAATCGATTGGTCTCTATGACATATCATTTGAAAGCTGTCTACTTTTCGGCTGTGCAATTATTATTTTTTTTCCCACAAAATAGGCCATTTTAAAATAAATTTGGAAAACGCGTGCTCAAGGAGAAACCGCACTTTTTCTATTCGTTGCTTTTTTCTCCCGACTCTTTATCTGATGTTTTGACTAGTGTGAAGGTGAAATTCTCACCTTTCCATCAATGTATAAAAATTCATCTCATTAATACGTGGGGAAAAACCCAAGTCCTAAACGTAATGCTATATAATTGCATTACTTTCATTTCTTTCGTCGTTCCAAAAAATATACTTCCGCTCCAAAAAATATTGTTTATTCAATTCCTGCTTACATTAACATTTGCTTGACTTCCTCCCGTTTATTTGTGAAAAAAAACACAGTTTTCCAAACCCAAAAGGATGTCACGAGAGTCGGTCAAGAAAATCCATTTCCAAGTATTACGGGACCATTTTTGAGCTGCTGATTAGAAGTATTGTATCTAATAGCTAAGAATTTTTTCTTCTCAGGTGATCCTCTTATGATTCGTGTAACCCTGAATGTTTGACAGACGAATTCGGCGAGGACCGTATAGGTTTTTGTTCTGAGAATGGTAGTGGGCCAATGATGTACTTCAAGGATAAAGAATATAAAGTTATGAGGGGAAAATGGAACCATGATGGACTTAACAGCGAGGATGAAGAGACGAAAATACTGGACAAAGCAGCGGAAATTATTCGACGCCACATGCTGGCATTTCCACGTAATAGGGCCATGTAACTGCCTCCTGGCCGAAGTGGATGAAAGTGTCCCAGATAAGTTACAGTATTTAGTTAAGAAGATTGTTTTGACCGATAAAAACAAAGATCTCGCTTCTCTAAAACAAAAATGCACTAGCATCAGTCATGCAATAATGGTGACTGCTCGACCGAGGTTTTTTTGTCGCACTTGCAGATCGGATTGGGTGTAATGCTTTCCCGAAAATTTGGTTAACGAAATCTTATCGATTTCTTTCTCAATTAGGAAATTGCGTGTCTTATTCGGAGGTGATGAAGTACTAAAATAGTATAATGTACGTTAATCTCCCAAAAATCAAGAAAGGTTCCGTTGCTCAATTTATTTTTGACAATTGCGACTTTAACACAAATACGATTGACGAAAAAAATACTTTTCATGAAATGGGAGGAATTCTAGCTGTCACACCCGAAGATTGTTACGAGGCCAAGCACCCCTTAATACGCGATGTTGACAATGCCGATGAACAAGTCATTGATGAGTATAAAATAAGCTTAATAACCTATGATGGAGGCAACGAGATCGGGTAAAAAATGTAATTACCACAGTCCTTGATATTCCAGATTTCAGTATTGTCAATATTGATGATGCAGATTTCTTGTGGATGTATGGTACAGCTAATATCTGGAAAACTTCAGGGTGGAACGGGTTCATGGGAAAACTAACTGAAAATATGCCTTATCAACGAAGTAAAGTTATATGCTTGTCGTTTGTTAATCATTCGCCAAGTAACGAAGACACAATTTTTACCACCCTGACATATGCTGCAGAAAAATCCCAAGAATTGGGTCTTCATACCTGGGGTCCATCCTGCTGGAATTAATCTTTTTTTCTGCTTTCCTAAAAGGTATAACTTGAGTCATTATCTCCGAGAAAAACAAGACGCTGGAGAACATTTTAGAAATAAAACAAACAAAGCTATTAGGAAAGCTAAACAATTATTTTATTTTGGTAATGTTAATAACTCTAAAGTATTATGGAATAAATTAAAATCACTGGGTGTTTCATGTAAATCAAGTGATACACCTATTGTGTTTTCTGCTGTAGAAATTTTGAATGGGATCCGTAAATTAACTGACAATAAAGGTGTTCTGCCTTTACCTCATTCTGAATTTTTTTGTACCGGTAATGATGCTTTAGTATTTGATTGTGTAGATGAACCTATGGTGTTGAATGAGGTTCAAACTATCAAATCGGATCTGATAGCATTTGATAAGGTAAATTTCAAATTAATAAAATTATTTATTGATTTATTCTTACCTCAAATCACTTTCATTTTGAACCATTGTTTGACGAAATCTGTTTTTCCTAATTTTTGGAAAGTAGCTTCTATCATTCCTCTTCCTAAGAAGGATGTTATTGGCAGTACTGATGATATTCGGCCGATAAGTATATTACCTGCTTTATCGAAGGTACTTGAGAAGATAATGAAAATTCAAATCAATCAACACTTGCACAGGTTTAATTTTTTAAGCAAATTCCAATCGGGGTACAAATCTAATCATAGCACTACTACCGCTCTTGTGCATATTGTTGATGATTTATCAACAATTTTGGATAAGGGAAATTCATTTGTTATTTTAGTCCTGTTAGATTTTTCAAAAGCATTTGATTGTGTTAATCACATACTCTTGCTTCAAAAATTACATTTATATTATAAATTTTCGGGTTCTGCCATTAGTTTACTTCATTCTTATTTGAGTAATCGTAAACAATTTGTTAAGCATGGTGATGATGTTTCTGATATGTGTGAGGTAATCACTGGTGTACCTCAAGGTTCTATATTGGGGCCTTTACTATTTTCTATTTATATTAATGATCTTCCTTCGTATATTGTAAATTGTCGATTTCATCTTTATGCTGATGATTTGCAACTTTATATTGGTGGTGACTTTTCAAGGTTAAATGAGATTGTTATGCAACTTAATGCTGACCTTAGAAATATTTCGGTGTGGTCTAAAAATAATTCACTGTTTATTAATGCGCGTAAAAGTAAAGCTTTATTCCTGACTAGAAGTAATTCATTTAATATGATGCCCGAAATTTTCTTGGGTAATGATATAATCTCATTTGCTCCAAATATTAACAACTTGGGTTTAATATTAAATTCTAAACTTAGTTGGAATGATCACATTAACTCATTGTGTCAACGTGTGAATTATAGTTTGTATTCACTTAGATTAATAAAAAAATTTGTCCCATTAATCTGCGGATATTCCTGGTTAAAAGTTTAATTATACCAATTTTTACATATTGTGATGTAGTATTTAATAATTGTGATAGTTCTGCTAGGCGTTTACTTCAGATGACATTTAATAATTGCACACGATATGTTCATGACCTCCGCAAGTTTGACCATATTTCAGCTTTTAAGGATTCTATTTTGGGATGTGACTTGTTTGAGTTTTACTGCTACAGAACTGCTGTTTTTATATTTCGTATTATTAATTCAGGACTTCCGACATATTTATATGAAAAGTTAAATTTTTCTACGTCCTTGCGTACGGGTAATATCAACTTGCCTATAAATAGGACGAATATTTATAACCATTCTAGTTTGATGAACCTGATTATCACATGGAACAGCTTGCCTCTGGAACTAAAACGTGTTAGTTCAGTTAATATTTTTAAAACTAAGGTTTTTAACTATTTAACAAAAAAAAATTAAAATTGATTTTGTAAATAATGTATATAGTGTATATATATTTGTATATGTATATATATGATTGTATATATTTTGTATATATTATGCTTATAATTTATATTATGTCATGTTTAATTGTTGTTATGTTGTATTGTTATTTTTGTTATTTTGTTCTGTTTCTTTGTTGTACAAAAACTTTATAGTTTATACACATAAATTAATAAATAAATAAATAAAAAAATAAAAATAAAACATAAAAATTCTTGAAAATTACATGGTTTACGGCGTTTCCCATTAATGGCCCCGAGGATTTTCCCAGTGGGTGGATTGTAGTGGCGCCATTTACAATTTGTTTCCACAGTCCAAAACATTTGAAAATAATGTATTTGCAACACCCCTCATCTCAAATTTTGTAAAAATAATGCATATTTCATGAGTCTGAAGATTTTGGATTTTTCAACCCGACTTTTTCCAAAAAATGTTAATGTTCCGAAAAAAATCTAGAGGACCGTTTTTGTAGAAAATTAACTGTTCTTCAATTCTTATCTGAACAAAAATCTCTAACTGAGCCATATTTTGGGAGATATTCACCGAAAACCGATTTTTTGGGTCTTTTGGGGCGATTTTCTCCCCCTACAACAGAATTTTTTCTTGAAAACTCGGTCTCATTTTTAATGAGATACCAAATGCCTCTTATCACCAGAAAATGAAAATCGCAACTAATAACTTGCAGATTGGCCGTTTTTTCCTGCTTCATTTACTGGACTAAATATATTGTTTTGACATTTAAAAGCGGTGTAGTTCATTTCTGTTCCATTGATTCAAAATAAGGGTATAAAGTGAGGGTACTATTTTAAGAGTAGGAAAATATCAATCGAAATCAACGTTAGGCTATATGCCAAACTCAAGTTAAATCGTTTATTAAGTTCAAAACCGGTTTTAGGACAGATTTTTTGGTCAGTTTGCCATATAGAGTTTTTAAAAAATAATACTATATTTAACATTAAGTTTGGCACACAGCCTTAGTTGTATTGAAAATTCACAATACTGTAGGTATTATAAATTCTTATTTTTATTTTTGACAATCGAATATCCAGTCTAGTTTTGAGGCATGAAACATATGAAACGAAACGACTAATAGAATACGGTGCAAAATTCCACTATTATCAGATGATGTCAATATCCTTAACCTTGCAATGAGGAAGGTTTTATTTCCAAACGGATTGTTTTAGTGAAAGAATTTTTTGGAAAAAATCGTTCATTGAATTCGTCGGGTGGGATATTTTGAATGGCAAAATTCTATTATATGCAGGTGACACCTATGTAAATAACCTTTCCAATGACATCAGAGGGGCTCTAAAACAATTACAAGACTTTTCAGATTCTTTTACCCCAATGCCACTATTATCGAATTTCAATAAGCTTACACGGTTAGAAAATACACGTGATTTTTAACGTTTATTAGCCTACACCAGCGCGAACTTAACCTAGAGACGTTAAAAAATTTAAGACTCTTTTAATGGTAGGTAGTTTATAACGAATATGGGACGTGAAAAATAATTTAGCTATTATTTATTGCTAAAATTACTATCTAAAAATTGTAATATTTGGAACGAAAATACAATGAAAATTAACTACCCAAAATAAGAAAACTATTGACCGCAACGAATATTAACTGAGGTACTTGGTTAAATACAAAATTAACTCCCTTAGAGTAATAAAATTCGAAAAAGTACTTTTATTTTCCGTCAAAACCAAATTATTTTAAAAGTTAAATAAAACATCTATTTAGTGTCAAATTTAGCGATGTTCGTATCGTTAGATATAAAATCAGTTGACCGTCATTTTAAACATCAATTTGTTAACAATTTCGTTCTACTTACAGTAGCTCTACTTAGATTCATAGAATACTCAGTTATAAAATTTAAAATTTTATTTGGTTTTTAAAGTGCAATTCTTTATTTAATTAAAATTCATTACATATTTGATTACATTGTTAAATGCATAATTATAAATAATAATTATATAATTATAAATTTAACGAGGTTATATTATTAATGAAAATTATTTAATTTAAAAAAATATTAGGAACAAGTAAAAAATTAATCTAATAAACCTAATTTATTTGTACGAAAACATAATTGCAAATTTATATACCAGGGCCCCTATTTTGGAATTCGAATTCGAATAAACGAAAGACGTTTTCGAATGATCGGTATTTGTGAATTCGAAAACGTATTGATCTAATCGAATGTCACAAAGTAAAAAACGAAAATGAATAATCATGAAACGAACGAAAATTACCCTTATCGCGCAATCCGTTTTCGAACAAGAATTGTTCGTTCATGAACAAATTTTTCTTCGTTGATAATTTTATTGACGAATCCAAAGAATAATTACGATTCTCTATAATAAATTAATATGTAATGTTATTTTATTGGTGTAAAAATTATTTTGGTAAGTTGTTAAAACAAGTTTCAAACAAATTTATTTATTATTATTATTAATTACTATTGACAATTTGAAACATACACTAAACGAAAATTACAATACAAAAGCAAAAAACTCGGCTGAGAATGCTGATATATTTTAAACTTTTAACACAATAAAATACTCCAAAATAATTTTTTTTATTATTATGATTTAATATTTTTTATTTAATGTAATAATATTGAAAATATTAATTACAAATCCAATTGACATTGTTCTCTAAGACATTTGGCACTTGTGCCAAAGTTCTCTAAGGTCTCTAAGTTTGCATTCTGATAGGAAAATATTTTATTCTTTTTAACTGCTTTGGGTTAGAGCCAACAAATGGTTGGTGATGGTTTTTTACTGCCGCACGTCGAGCACGTTCTTTTATACTTTGATTGTTTCGTATCCTTTTAAAAAGTCTTGCCCATTGAGTAAAATTTTTGTTTGTTCGAAGTAAATTTTTAAATTCTATAATCAAAGATGATCATACTTTCCTTGTTAAGATAATAATAATTGAGACTAGATTCCATTCAGTTTCAAAGCACCATGATAATTGAAACAAAAGTTAATTAGCTAATAAAAAAATTAAATTTTACCTTCAAAACTTGGTCCTCTAAGAAATCCTGATTTTTCCATTCTTCTCGTCCAGTTGTAATAATACAATTTGCACTATCATTAGTAACAGTAGTTGTGGTGATAGATCCGTATGGACTATAGGGGACGAAAACTTGGCCTGACTTCTATCAAGCCTAAATTGTAGTTGAATCTAAGTACAAACTCTTTATACAGAGTTTACTTAATTTTCAAATCCTTTATAATCTACAATTTTTAATTGTATTTCCGGAGCAATGTTCCAATTTACTCGAGCTAATAAATAAATAATGTAAATAATATTAATGGAAAAACGCTAAATTATTTCACTACTAAATCAATAATCAAACTCCTCTCGATTGTAGTTAGTTAAACTACGTCACTTCACTACAGAAAAATTAAACATTGATTTATACGATTACATTTTATCTAAGTTATTTGTTGTTTGTTTTAACTTTGAATATTACCTGCATCAATAATAATCCGATCTGTCGAGAAACACCAAATTTCAAACATCGTAAAAAAATATACAAAAATTATCACACTCTCTGTATTTGAATAAGGCTGAGGATGGCCTTATTTTTATCATTCAATTGTTCAAATTTAATCCACTACATCCACTAAAAACCACTAAACACCATTTATCACATTTTTGTTTATAAATCAATTTTAGCACCAGTCTTGCTGTTATAACTTTAAAATTCCAATTGCAACTGAAAAAATTACATTCCAATTTTAGTAACCGAAAAAATTAAAACAAAAAATCAAAATACTCCACAAAATTGCTCAGAGAAGAGGCAAATAATTTTAAAATGACAATAAAAATAACGTCCAATGATCGTTAAAATTTTATATTTATAAGTACTCAAATTTAAGATCCTCGGTTTCACTGGGTCGTCAATTTGAACCACCATTTTTGTTCAATTTGAACCATGTGTTTGCGTTGATCTAAGTAAAATTTTGGTAATATAATTAACGTTATTTAAATTAATATGTTACAATTAATATTTTTCGCTAGTGAAAAGCTATCGAAATAAAACTTTATTTTCAGAATTTGACTAAGAAAGAATATTATTGCATCGTATACTGGAAGAATGTTAAAAATAATGTCTAATTTTTTTTTTACATATTGTTTGACTATCCTTATTTTAACCCCCGGAATAGGCAAGACGTCCGAATTTTTACCGTGTAACCTTTCAAATGGATAGTTTTGATTTCCAAACGGAATGTTTACGAAAGATTTTTTTGAGAAAAAATCGTTCATTGGATTCGTTGAGTGGTACACTTTGAAAAACCATGTCGGAAGACTTTTGAGTTCAACTTATTTAGTGCACCCATATATGGACTCTTAGAGAAATACATTTAACGGCCAATACTATTGTTGGTCAAGACATCGACGGACCAATTTTCGGTTTCGTTAGTTTTTTTTTTATTTCACTCAAAATTCTTATAAGGCCGACTTATTACAGACTAATTGACTTATTTGACGCCATCTCGAATTAGTCGGTAAGTCGTTCCAATTCATTGTACCGACTTATTTGTGACGTAATAACATAAAACAAAACGCAATTTCTATTATATGGAAGAAAAACAATTTCTTGACATGTTGGTCGTTGCCACTAGATTTAAATATTAAAACTTTATTACGTCATAGAGCAAAGTATACATGTATTTTCATTTCACATTTTGGAGACATTCCTGTGTAGACGTAATATTATATTCAAATAAGTTTCCTCGCGAGGTGACTTATTTGAATAAATCGGTGTCCACAAATAAATCGGTGCTTGAAAACATCCTAAGAAATATTTTAATAGGGTACTTACTAATACATATTTATTTTGTTATTTATTAGGAACGGCACTGCCATCAAAAATGACTCATCCCTTTCATATGGCTCTGCCGCGTTTATGTTATAATTGTTATTTTTTGAATGTAGAAAAATTGATCGTTCTGTAGTAAACTTTCAACTACTTAAAAATATTATTTGTCTGTCTTTATGTTACAATAGAGCCAAATCAATCGAATAACTGCATCCATTTTTGAAAATACAAATATGGGGGTTTAATATTGTAAAATATAGAGTATCAGTGAATATGAGAGGTTAAATATTTATTTCTCTCTCTCTCACTCCAAGTAATGACTGATCGTGCTGTATTATAACAACTGCACACAGTTAAATTATCTAGATCGATGGTTCCCTTTGTTGACAACTTCTTTGTAAGTCTAGGGTCGACATTATTTTGCTTCAGATGCAATAATTTTTAGATCCTTTTCAAAATCTGGAGAAGCTCGATCCTCACATATGAATTATATATAATACGCAGTTTATTTCAATTCAAAAATAATTTTCGATTTATGCCCAGATTTATTCTGAAATCCCACAATAAAATCCACCTTGTATCAAAATATCCGGTAGTATAATTTATAATGGTATGGTAAGTACTTAAGTTGAAATGTCCTTTTAAAATTTATGTAAGTGTTGCCGAATATACCCATAAATATTATTATGTCCTTAAAGTATATAAATATATTTCTTTTGTCAAAGTTAAACAAAAAATAAAAAAAAATTATGACACCCACCCGTATATATTGGCATATAAAATAAATTATTTAAGAAGCCATTATTTTCGTATACTAAAGAGCCATTATACAATATGGATTGTATATGCGTACATAAAAACGCAATAATATTATGTTTTTGTTGTTAAAAATCCAATCTTAAGTATTTCTTATGACTATAATCGCAAAAACAAAGCTTTCAAAAGCTCTTAAATATTGAATAAATCTTTTTTTGTTGTATATCCTTTGTGTATTCCTTTATTGTTGGCCTCATTTCCGTCGCCCTCATTCAACCGACTACCAATACCATGCAACACAACATTTTAATTGAGCTTTACATTGTGTTCGTATATTGTAATATTGTTTTGTGTAAGTATGAGTGTTCACCGATATAATCTTAAATATACAGTTGGAAAATAATTAATTAAGTGAGTAAGTTGAAGAAAAATTTTCCGTGAACTTTTTATATTTTAAGTACACATACAACAAGTTATAAAGCGTAAGAACTTGGATTAGCATAGTGGAAAATTAAAATTCAAACTCATGGAAACACAAAAAATTATTAAACTTAATTTGTGCTTTAAGCACCTTCTTTAATTTATTATCGTTGTTATTCATATACACATGTAAATAAGTAAAACGAGTCTTATCTATAAAATTAAATTAAATTAAAATAAATTAAGGATTTTTTGTTTGTGTGTGAAATTAATGTAAACGAGAAACACGAAGAGCTTTTTAGACTTCCAAATAAATGTTTTCACATTTTTGTACAAAATTTAAATATTTTTCTTACACATTTTTAGAGTTGTTTAATTAAAACATATTTTTTGTATTAAACATATTTTATTCCTTTGTTTTTTATTTATTATTAAAATTTTATTAACATATGTAAACGGAAGATTCAGAATAATTTTGCGAATAAAACATTTTTCTCAGTATTCTATAGTAGAGTTTTTGAAATCGTTCGTTAAAAACTTCATTCTGCTACAACTAAACCAATTAGGGTACACCGCACCATGATATATCCTCATTGTGAAAATCAGCAAAAATGTCATACTAAAACATCTAACAATTTTTTTAAATTTAAAAAAATAAATAAAATATAGATCATAGATCTCGAATACATCGGTTACGAAAAATTAAACCTGCCGGATTCCTAACAAAAACTGTCTTGTAAAGATGATTGTGAAATACATACCAATAATAACACCAAAAATGTACACTGTTAAATTTAAAAATATTCCAATTGGATTTGTTCTGTAGTGAAATTGAAACATTTTTAGATAATCTTTAACATTTATATAAGAGAAGCCCCTGAGTCCCTAATAGTGTCGCTGTAAAGATCAACTAATTTTCTAACAAAATGAGATAAATACAGTGATCAAAAAGAAAAATCAGTTCGTTCTTCTATCGCACTACGAAGTACGATAGAAAATAAAAAATAAAAATATTCTTTCTGTACGGAACGAACACAGTAAAACAAATTGTATTCTTCCCAAGTACAAGCACGGTTTTTTGTCGTTTTGCAGTTTTGTGCTCAAACACAAGAACGATTTTTTTGGTTTTTAAGTTTTGTTCTTCTTCGATTTTAAAAATGCGTACAATAAAAATTTTTTTAGCGCGATGACAAAAAAATATATTTTTGTTTTTTGCTTTGACATACGAAGACAAAATCATTTTTGCTTCGATGGTGTGATGTATGAACTTACGAAGTAGTTCTTATGTATATTTTTCGTAAAGGGTTTTATCTAAGCATGAATAATACCATATTAAAATGACTGATAAATACATATTATTGTAAATTATGATTATAATTCTATAAGTTAACCGAAAATTTGATTAATTTAAGATAATGGAGGCTTTTAATTTATATGAAATTTAAATTATTAAAAAGTTTAAAACCAGAATAGCTTCGTGCTGAGGTTCAGGATTTACCTATCGAATTTGTTATTTTCTATATCAAACCTTATGAAGTTTAAAGTTGCGTAAGAAATGGTAAACCAAATGATTTCATTTACCGATATAGAAATTACAGTAAAACCTCGATTTAACGGACTAATAGGCGGTCCGTTAATTCCGAATGTTTTTAAATTTAATCGAATCGATCGAATTTAATCTGGGACGGAACTCGGGCATTTCTTAGCCGAATATGTTGGGATTCGGTATGTTGGATGGAAATGGGTTTATTAAATTATTATTGAAAGAATTTCTGGAATATGGCCATCGCGGACGGAACTCGATCAGTTCTTAACCGATTATGATGGGATTGAGTGTGCTGGATGGAAATAGGATTTTCAAATGATTTTTGGAAGAAATTCTGTAATATGGCCACCAGGGAAGGAACTCGATAAATTCTTAACCGATTATGATAGGATTGGATATGTTGAATGGCTGGGGCGGAACCGGCTCAGTTTTAACCGATTATCATATGTCGGATTGAAATGCGATTCTAAAATGTTATTGGAAGTAGTTTTGGGAAAGACCACCTCCGGCCATTTATCTCCAGAACTTCGTTCAATAATAATTTAAGAATCCCATTTTCATCAAATATACCCAATCGCAACATAACGTGTTAAGAAATGGCCTCCCATGTAGCAATACTTAACCGAGGTTAGAATATAATGTACCATATTATAAACTTTTACGTAACATTTGAGTTTTTATCAAACCCGGATTCTCAAACCTTAAAATTCTATTGGAAAAACCTCCATATTTTACTTATTCGTTTAATGCAAACCATTTTTAAACTTTTCATAACCTAAGGTAAATTTAGGTTAATGTTTTTCTTTAGTATTTTCTTTATTTTGGTTGAAATTAACCTCTAGTAAACCCCATACCTTCAAAAGTTGCATTTGAGGTAATTTGGAGTTAGTAATTTACGTTTTTGTTTGTTTTCAACCTTATTTACTCGTTTAGTAACAAAAATTGAAATTTGGATCCATGCGAGGTTGGTTTGAAATAAACCTTTACTTAATCCCTTTCAACCATAGTTAATTTGAAATCCATAATTTACTTTTAAGTTTGATTTCAACTCCAGTGAAACCTTATATCAACTGTAGTTGGATTTTGGAGTCAAGCGTACGTGGGTGCCAGTGGGTTTAAAATATACCTTTCTTGAACCAGTAGATCCAAACTTATTAGTGGATTTGATGTACATCCCTAACTCGTGAAGTGAATAACTTCAATGTTAAATATGGGTTTAGGAAAAACCACGAATTATTTCCAACCCTACTATGCTTCTGCGGTTAACGGTTAAACAATAACCTTTTTGAAATTAGTACGTTACACCCAAGTTAGTTGTATATGGTTGTTCAACCATAGCGATGCAACTAAGGTTAATAATTACCTATCCAAACGCCTGTCGATCGACGGTTAGTGAAACGTAATCTAATGGAATATAAACCACTTTTAACCTTCTGCATTATTTGAAGTTAAGTTAAATTATGGTTTATAAACCGTTCTGGAACTCCAAATTGCTACGTGGGCTGAGTTCCGCCCCAGGTGGTATTATTTCAGAACTTCTTCCAAAAATCATTTAAGAATTCCATTTCCATTCAGTATACCAAATCCCATCACAATCGGTTAGGAATTGATCGAGTTCCGTTCCAGGTGGCCATATTTCTGAATTTCCCCCAAAAATAATTTAAGAATCCCATTTTCATTCAGCGTACCTAATCCTATCATAATTGGTTAAGAAATAGACGAGTGCCGTCCCAGGCGGCCAAATTCCAGAACTTCTTTCAATAATAATTTAAGAATCCCATTTTCATCCAACACACCCAATCCCAACATAGTCGACTAAGAAGTGCCTGAGTTCCGTCCCAGATCGCCATATTCATGAACTTCTTCCAAAAACTGTTTATGAATCTCATTCTCATCCACCATACTCAATCCCATCATAATCGGTTACGAAATTATCGAGTTCTGTCCTAGGTGGCCGTAATCCAGAACTTCTTCCAAAATTCATTTAAGAATCCTATTTCCATCCAACATATCCAATCTCAGCATAATCGGTTAAGAGTTGGGAGCACTGAATTTGTTTTGCAAAAAGTTGATTTTGAATTGTAAAAATGTGCGAACTTGAAATCATGTCGATTATAGAACTCGCGAGAGCGAATCGATAACGGATTGGAAAAACATATAAATAAAATGTAAAAAAATTGCTATTAATCAAAGTACCCAAGAAAATTTATACTGATTACCATATAAATCGTTTTTTATGACTCCCCGTGCAAACTCAATAAAATAGTTGCAGATCTAAAACAAATTTTAGTGTACTAATTGTACGAAAATCCATAGGAATTTCTATGATACTACGATTTAGAATTTCGATCGATTCGCTCCCGCGAGTTCTATAATCGACGTGAACAAAACTTGAATTTGTTTTAAAAAGATTTGAATTTACTTAACATTTAATTGAAGTTAAAATCACGAATTTGCTTTGCAAAAAATTGAGGTTGATTTAGGAAAAATTGACAATGAAGTATAAAAAATTATGCTTGATTTGAAAAGGTGAATAAAATAAAAAAAATTGAATATCATTTGCAAAATCGTGAATTTCAAGTGCAAAACCTATAATATCTGTATTTCATTAAATTAATAACCTATATTAATGGATAATTGTTCATAAATCTATGCCTCGTTTCCAACATTTTAAATTTATTCGTAAAATTTTGTTGCTGTTTATAAATTTTTAGGTTTATTGCTTCTATTCTTAACCATTTACTTCAAAATAGCATTCTCACATAATCGTAAATGGACAATATGGAAAACTTAATAAATAAATTAAAATTTTAACAAGAAAGTTTTAGCCTATTTAATCAATTTTGTTGCCGCATTTAAACCGTACTTCAAGTTACACAAACCAAATTTTCATTTATCTTAGATATAATTACAAATTTAAATTAATAAGATTAAGCCAAGAAAATTAAAATGTAGGTGTATAGTAAAATATGGTTTAATAATTGGTATTTGATATCTTTGCTAAATCATTACAAAAATCATCATCTTTTACACCATTCTTTAATCAAACGTTATAAATATTATATTCTAATTCATAACTGCATATAAACTCATCCATTAATAGAAAATAAATAACAAATTCATCGAAGTAAAAGTATTTTAGTATTTAGGCTAAGCGAAACAAAAAGGGACAACAATTTTTTGTTTTTCGATGCACACAAAATGTATTATTGAAATGCATTTTTCAAGTCTCTTCTATATCATCAGAAGCACAAAACTGAAAAACCAAAAAATATCGTGCTTGTGCTTGAGCACAAAACTGCAAAACGACAAAAAACCGTGCTTGTTCTTGGGAAGAATACGTTTTGTTTTACTGTGTTCGTTCCGTAAAGAGAGAATATTAATATTTTTTGTTATCTGTCGTACCAGCGAGATCGTAAAAACGAAAAAAAAAATTTGTTTATTTTTTGATGAACGCGAAATAGATTTAGAAAATAAAAACATTTGGTTTGTAAACGAAAAATGAGAAAAAGCACAACAAAAGAACGACAATTTCGATCTCTGGATAAATAGTTTTTTAATTCTATAAAGAAGATATTTTAGACAATATCTCTACTTTTATATCTCCGATCCTAGAGATGTTTACGGGGTCTCATCTATATAATAGCTAAATCTAAACCCCCCGTAAGTGGTGAACAAGATTTAGTTATGATGATTTTTTACTAATCCAGCGTATTTTAAACAAATATGGTTTTTGATTTCAATCTATTTTCTAGTTTTTCTATGACTTCTCCTAGAGACGTTCACAGTTTTTAAAATGTATTTTAGAATAGCGTAGACAAAGTTGTAATACTGAAATGAACATGGTTAGTTTATGATGATATTTATTCTAACATATAGGCTAGGTAAAGGCACCGACCCTAGAGGTGTTCACGGGGTCTCACCTACATATTCAGGTAGAACACTCAAAACCCTATGAGTGTGTTGAACGGGATCTAATTATGATGAATTTTAACTTGTCCAGAGACATTTTTACGTTAACAATTGTATCCCATGCCCCTGAACTATACCCTGAATATTGTGTAAACGAGACACACGTAACTTTACAACCGCAAAACAAATTTAAATTTAAAAAAAATGTGTCAATTGGCATGGCAAAGTAAATCTAGTAACCATATTTCGGCTCGCAGTTAAATATTTTGCGACCGGATCGAGGATATACCCCTTACGATCTTTTTTATGCAGCCAATTAAACATAACAGAAACCGAGGTTGATTGTCGTTTGCTGGTTCCCGCCGCAATCAGGACGTGACGCAACTCAATTTCGCGTCTTTCAAAATCGTGGTACATCTGGAGATATTTCCAAAACAACTTCAACCAGAAATTTGGCAAGTGCGTGTTCCAGTGAGAGAATTCACTGATCGCCCAAAAAACCCAAAATACTTATATCCAATAGTTCTGCAATAAACTTACAATTATTATCATTTAAAATATTAAATAACTGCTGCTCCTCTTCTAACATCGAAAACAACAATAATTATAATTACAATAACAACAATAATTACAGAAAACCTGCCTCTTCAACAATTTACTACCATAACGTTTCCAGTATTCGAAGCAAGTCTAAAGAGTTTCAGTTGGGTGTCCTAGACAATAACTATGCAGTCATAATACTAATTCTATGAATAGCGAAGAATTCTTCCCATTGGATTATATGGTCTACCGTAAAGATCGATACAACCATGTCACAACAATGAAAGGTGGGTCAAGCCTGGACACTTATATCGAGATCATCAACTTCATCGACCTTGCTATAGTCCCTTTTGTTCATCCTGATGAGCAGCTGATGATTTTTGGTGACCTCAATCTGCCTGAGGTGAACTGGTCTGATATCAACGGTATTTTCACACCATCTTCCACAGATATTAGAGGGATCACTACTGTGGACTACTTCGCTAGCATCTCAACAACCCAAATTAACCGAACGAGCAATACTCAGGGTAAATATCTGGATTTCATTTTTTCAACCGATAACATGTACTCAGAGGTCTCACCGTGCGAGGACCTTATAGGCTGTACGAGCGTATACCCCACTCCAGTTATGTTAAATATTTTTCATGAAAAATGCAACACTAGTTTTCCTATTGATAATTTTTTTTTTTGATTTTAGAAATGCCGACTACGCTTCCTTAAATGAATTTCTGCTCAATTCGGATTGGAAATTTCTTCAGTTCGGAGGAAATCTAAATACAATAGTTTTGTCTTTTAACAAACTTGTTAGCGGAAAAAAACTAAGCCTTGCTTCCGCGAACCGTGGTATAACAAGCAATTAAAGGACATAGAGACACGCCGTAATAAACTACACTCCCTATATAAAATACACGGTTCGAAATATAATCATGAATTCGAGACCGCACGGAAGGAGTTTAAAACATTAAACTGGTATATGTATAATAATATTATTCTGCAGATCGAGGAAGATTTAACTTTTACTCCAAAAAAGTTTTGGAATTTTATCAATATGAAAAGAAAGACCGTTGGGTTCCCCTTACCTATGACGTATCTAGATGCCTCTGCAAGTCATTCTTCGGAAGTCTGCAATTTATTTGCCAATTTTTTTGAATCCGTTTACGAATCGCCATCCATCGATCCAGCAGTTAATTCTTGCAACGGAGGGGAATTTACCCAATTACGGTTCACCGAAGATGACGTTCATGACAGCTTGTCTCAAATTGATGTTAATAAGGGTGCTGGGCATGATGGATTTCCGCCGATTCTTATTAAGAATTGTGCTGCTAGTCTGGGTGCTCCTATCTCCTTTATCTTTAACGAAAGCATTCGAACTCAAATTTTTCCATATCCCTGGAAAATTTCGTATATACATCCAATTTTCAAGTGCGGTAAAAGAAGTGATATCTGTAATTATCGTGGGATAGCTATTCTCTCCGCCATTCCTAAACTCTTTGAGCTTATGGTACAAAAGATTTTATTTTTTCCATGTTAAAACGGTTATTTCACCCGCACAACATGGTTTTTTCACCGGGAGATCCACCGTTACAAATTTGATGACATTTTGCAGACACTTATTCGGCAGTATTGATTCGAAAGTGCAACTGGATGTTATTTATACCGACTTTTCTAAAGCGTTCGATAAAATTAATCATTTAATTCTAATCAAAAAGCTACAGCGGTTAAATTGTCAAGCCATCCCTACTAAGTGGTTGCTGTCCTACCTCTCAGATAGGTGGCAGTTTGTTAAAATTGGTGAGTCATCTTCTCGTCTATTTCGGGTTATTTCTGGAGTGACGACGTGGTTAACTGTTTTGTCTCTGCAGATTGCCTGTTTTACGCAGATGATATGAAAATATTTGCACGAATATCAAACGTATCCGACTGTATAAATTTCCAAGCGGATTTAAACAGATTTTGTGATTGGTCGGTTGAAAACAAACTGTTGCTGAACGTGAGTAAATGTAAGGCAATGTCTTTCTGGCGTACCCGCTTTCCGATTATACATCAGTATTCGCTTTATAATGAAGAAGTCGTTAGAGTTAAGTTCATATCCGATTTGGGTGTTATTTTCACTCGAGATCTCACATTTACAAGGCATTTTGATTCGATAATAAGCCGAGCATATATGATGCTTGATTTTATTAAACGGACTTGTAAGGTTTTCTGTGATCCGATAACCTTGAAATCTCTGTTTGTCTCATTTGTTCGATCAATTTTGGAGTATGCCTCACAGATTTGGTCACCTTCTTACCGATGCCATTCCGAGAGAATTGAGAGTGTTCAGAAACAGTTTCTTATCTACGCGCTTAAAGGTTTACCTTCAATGCGGGCACATGAGCACGTACTTCCGCCTTATCGCGATCGTTGTGCTCTCTTAGGATTACAACGGTTAGATCACCGACGTGTTTTTAATCTTGTTATTCAGAGGTTTGATATTAACATGTCAAGAAATTCATTGAGGAACAAACTATTTAAATTTTATAATAACCGTTCTTAAATTAAATAACTTTTTCAATTTTGTCATGTCGCTTATTTTTAATAATTGTAATAATTGCCGATTGTAACCCTGTAGGTAAATTATATAAATAAATAAATAATAAGGGTAAGCTTAAAACTGTTTGAGTAAGTAGGTGTCCATACCTCATGTGCGGACATATGACGTGAATGCGTATACAATATTTCGAGAAGGAAAGGACATGACAGTGTTATAACTTTATTAATGATAGGTCTGTGACACACTGTGAAAAATATGAAAATAATGGCATACAGGATACATCAAGGTTTCTGATAAAAGTTAAATCAATGCATTAGCTAGCGTGGTTCAAGAAGTTGCGATGTAAGATAAATTAAATTCGCTGAGCATGAAGACGGCCAACGAGCGGTTTGGTGAGACAAAAACATTAAAGTCTCCGACCATCATGATTGATGTATAGTGAGATCCGGCTCGTGTTCTTTTATAATCTTAACGATGTTTTTCGAACACAGATATTAGCTTTGTTTGTTACGATGGCTGTTAACATCGTAACAAACAAAGCTAATATCTGCTAACGCTGTGCCCGGATGGATGTAGACACATTTGTTTGATCCGCAAATTCATCTCAGAAATGTCAATATTAAATCTGTCACAATCAGTGAAGCTATTGATGTTGCGGCATATGGCGACTCTACCGGCTATATGACTTGTTGATGATGATACCGCCGCTGATGATGTATAAAGTTACAATATTTCTGCTGTGGCCATCGGTTGGTTTTTTTTTTTTTGGAAGTAAATGTGTGACACAGCTGGTCCAAAGTATTAACTCCTCCTTTCGTTGAATTATAATGTAAATTAATATCCGATTTAATATGGCTTTTTTTAGATGACAGTAAAATCGCAGCCCGATTTTTTAGGAACGTAACTGACGATTGTCAAATTTTTTCGATATCCAAATATTTTATTGTGATAAACGTTAACGATTAGAGGCGCATTCGATTGGACTGAATTAACTGAAGTGGTAGCTACATCTAAAGTAACTGAAGTGAAGAGAATGTTCGATTCACAGCTCTTCAGTTTAACTACAAATTGAGCTGAAAGTTAACTGAAGAGATAGTTTACTCGTGTAGATACTTCAAATAGGTTTTTGTTTTATTTGACATTTTAATTTGATGATTTTCAATAAGACATGAATTAGTGAAAATTTTGTGTAAATACTTTAGAAAATACAAAAACGTATAAAATTGACAACTAGTTATTTTGACATTTATAAATGTCAAACGAACATCTTTTCTCTTCACTAAATCAATTAAAGGAAGAGTAACTCAGTTGTTGCCCTTCAGTTGACTCGAACGCGCCTTAGGTAAAACATTTTGGGAATACAAGTTTTATTTTTACAAAGTGTGCCAACACATGTCAATCCAACACTCAAGGCGGATTCATTGTTGTAGCTCGTTGTGTTCATTCCGTTCGTTATGCTTTTTTGTAAACCAATAGGAAGTTGATCTATCTTCAACTATTTTACCGAAGGAATATGGCAAGAAAGAGACGAAATGATATATACACACAAAAAAATAAAAGGTCACCACAACACCGAATCGGTGTTACATAGTGTCCCACCGATCGGATATATATATAAATTGAATCCAATCGGATGTTATCATAAAAATGACAAAAAATACTATTGGATAAAAACTTTTACACCGAATTTGTTTATAAATTATATCCTTTAAAATAATTATTATATTAACACCGATTTGATGAACTTCGTAACACCTCTTTTATCTTTTAGAAATATCCTTTTGGACATTTTAAAGACCCAAATTGGGAATTTGTGAAATAAGTAAATAACATAAATTTTAATTTTATAATTCTTTTTATTTTATTTTTGTAAATAATATATGGTTTACAATTTGGTAAATTGCCTTGAATAACGTTGTAAAGACATTAATGGTTATAAAATCAATGATAGCGGAATTTCCTTACTATCGATAATAATGCTGTACGACAAAACTAGATTTTTTGATGGATCTCGAAGAATCAGGTGTGGCTGCGTAATTACATCTGTTATATTTGTTCCATTCTGAAAATATATGTTATTATTTTATTTTACGTTTTAATTTATAAATATGAATTACTAGGACACTTACTTTTTCAAATACTAAAAATGAATATGGCTGTAGGTTGACGTCAGTCGTTCATACATTTTTTTTTCTCTTAGTATCTCAAAGATGTTTCAATACATGCAGCATACTGAAATTGTCATCAAATTCTAAATAAATTAAAAGAACAAAAATTGGAATTAATTTTTCATTCACACATTTTTTTCATTAATTTATTTGTTTACCATTTTAATAGATTACCAATTTTAATAGATTTTAGATTTGTTTACCATTTTAACAATGATGATCTCACATGAATATTTCCACATTTCACAAATTTAATATACAGTATTATAACTTTTTATGTTAAATTTACAAAAATGTAATGAAATTGTGAAGTGATATCCACAAAATTCAAATGAACACTGAAATGTAATATATAAAATCGTTAATCCTTGAAAATTTATTTACAAAAAACACCATAAAAGGATTAAATTTTATCCAAAAGGAGTTAACCTGAGTTTTTCGGGGTTTCCCTTGCAATATAAAACATATTCACAAACGGTTAAAAATTCCTTAACACCAAAAGAGGTAACAAATTTTATTTTCAAAAATAGTTATCCCATCGGATAAACTTAAATATTTATCCGATGATGCGGTGTTAGATTTTAAAATAATTATCCGATTGGATAAAAATAAACTAGTCATTAGGATAAAAAATCTATTAACACCGCTTATTTTTTTGTGTGTAGTATAATAGTAGAAAGAAACAGACAGATTTTCGATATTTTTATTTTGTAGTCAAGTACGTTGTTCATTTTGTGTTTTGATGTTTTTTTTTTCATCAACAATGAAATCATTAAAATAATACTCCAGTAAAAATACCGAACGGAACGAACACAAAGAACTACAACAATGTATCCGCCTTCAGTATTCGTTGCGCCAATTCAAAACTTGTGAAATAGCTATCAAATGTGATGTTTCCATTGCTGTAGAAAAATGGATACTGTTAAAGTTAGCCGAAAGTTTCCAGCCGAAAAATGGTAATGCAGATAGTGTATTTGCTATCTCAGCCGAAAGATGGTAATATAGATAGTGACTTTGCCGTCCTAGTGAAAAGACGGTAGTGCTGATATTAATTTTGTACGGAAATATTTGTATATGTCGATAATGCAGATTGTAGCAATAAAGAAAATTAACTTCAATATTCAAATTGAGGTCATGATTGGGGTGGGTTTGATGGGGTTATAGGAATGAAATTTTGATTTTCGTCATGTTTCGTCGATAAAATCATTCGTCATTCGATATTTTGGCATATAGACACCAATCTCACTATGCCGATTTGATAGCCCATGACCATAGGTAGATTCTGAGTATAGGGTTGGGCTGGATCTGATGGGGTTATAGGAATAAACGTTTCATAAGGTGTAGGAGAAGGAGAAAAAAAATATCAAAATTCCACCCCTATAAACCCATCAGACCCACCCCAACCCTATATACTCAGAATTTATTTATAGTAATGGGTTTTTGAACCGGCACAGTCAGATTGCTGTCGATCTTGCAAAATCGTGAATGATAAACGATTTTATTGCCAGGAGAAGGGAAAAAACAAAATTTCACAATTAATACGAAACAATAAATTAATATCGGTAAAATGAAAATTTTAATTATTGTTTGTTATAATATATGTTTTTGACTGGTTTTGTAGGTTAGTCACTTTCGGTTGGGATAGTTCAATTTAATATATAATTTGTTTAACTTTCGGCTGAACTAGTCAAGACACTATCTGCATTATCAATTTTTTTCAATTTAGGGTGGCAACTTTCAACTAACTTTAACAATGTGAAAAATGGTGTGGATAGTTCATTTATAATACTCGACGCCAAATTGGTTCCTCTTTGATGACCCTCCTTTCTTGAATATGGAATACGAGGGTAGCTATTCAAACTATCGCAGATCCACCAAATTTTCATTGCATATTGGCTGGTTTGAACGGAATGTATTTTTTGAAGGATACTCTTCTACGAAAAGGCACCAAATGCTCGTCAATTGTAACGTTTTCCATTAGAATTTATTGTTTAAAAAAAATAGTATTTATTATTTCCAAAATTTCACGGAAAAGGGCCAAATTTACAGTGATTTCTTCTGGCAGATCTTTGTGATTTATCATCAAATGTCACGTACTGAAAGAGAAGCAAGAATCTGTTACAAGACATGCTCACTCTAAAGAAAACATGACCAAACAGAGGGTGCCAAAATTCTCGGAGGTCTGACACTTTTTGCTTGTTCGTTATTTGTTTTTTACGGTATTTGCCGTAGGCACTTGGCAAAACACATTTACACTTAATAAACACATTTTTACTAACCACTTGTTTTTTATTTCGCTAGATTATATTTTTTGAATACTTTAAAAAAGTTTAAAAAATCAATTGATCGGTTTCGACTTGTAAGGTCATCATCAGGAGTATCTACTGAGTATTTACATACTCCTGATCATTACCTAACAAGTCAAAATCGATCAAGTGATTCTTTAAACCTTTTGAAAATATTCAAAAAATATAATCTAGCGAAATAAAATACAAGTGGCTAATAAAAATGTGTTTATTAAAGGCGGATTCATTGTTGTAGTTCGTTGTGTTCGTCCCGTTCCTTTCGTTCGGTATTTTTTCTGCAGTATTATTTTTTATTTTTAGGTTCATTGTTGATGAAAAAAAATACATCAAAACACAAAATGAACAACGTACTTGACTACAAAATAAAAATATCGAAAATGTGTCTGTTTCTTTCTACTAGTATACCATATATCATGTCGTTTCTTTCTTGCCATGTTCCTTCGGTAAAAAAGTTGAAGATAGACCAACTTGATGAAAAAAATACCGAAGAAATAAAACGTCATTTGCGACAAATCCTATTGGTTTACAAAAAAGCATAACGAACGGAACGAACGGAATGAACACAACGAGCTACAACAATGAATCCGCCTTAAGTGTACCTTATTGGCATCTGTTTGGTTCCAAAAAGCTCTGCGTTTTTCAGAACCATAAAAATTGGTACTTTCAACTATTATTTGAATCACTTGGTCGGGTATAAAAAAGGAAAAAGCATCGAGCCTCGATTCGATATACATTCCAGGTGGAAGTTTGACTTTGCTAATAGTGCCTCTGATTAATTTACGTGCAGAAGTTTTTCCTTGAAGGATACTTATTCCAATTTAAATTTTTATCTCGCTTTAGTTTTCTGGTCAAAAATGCTATTGGTGGTGGTATGGTGTTATACAATATTATACAGCTCAACTGTGTTGATGTCTCTTTCTAACTAAATTCGATATAGTTAGAAAAGAAAAACAATTTGACATCAGAACAATAGACATCAGAAATACTTAAAACTAATCAAAATGAAAAATATTTTTGTCTGTAAGACTGAACGCATGCTTTAGTTGGCTTTGTTTGTTTTTATAAAATGGTTCAGTTAGGCCTTATTTATAGAAAAAATTTAAAATATGACTAGTTATGTCCTCTGAATCTTAAATAATTGATCTTGGAATACATACCGCATAATTCACATAAAAATAATTTTTTAAATGCTTTGTTAGCACCTAAATTTAACATGAGTCTCCGAGACTAAACCTATGTGGATTAGGGTTAAAGCAAGCAGATTTGAAACAAGTGATGAAAAAAAAAATTAGAAAAGAGAGATAAATAAAAAATAAAGATAAGCAAAGTAGAATTAAATGAGCGCAAATAGAGAGAAAAAAAAATGTTTAAATTGATAAATACTCGATAGAGTATTTAAGTCAACTATAAACAATAGTTTCTGCTAATCTTATCTCCCCATACCTGCAATGCACGCATTGTTGTAAGCAGTGAAGATTTCTACTAACCTTACGGTTGATTTTGTACTCACTATTGCTTTTAACGACTGGAACATTCTCTTCATAATGTAGGAATCTCTCATATATTTGGTATTTCTCCTGGATTAGACAATAGCCTATCTATAATTCTGAATATTTCGTTTTTGATTACAATGAACGTTACAAGTAATCCGAAAGGGGATGCGCAGCCACTCTTGTGCAACATTTCCTTTGTCGTTTACGAATTGATGTAGTTGATAGCACTTCCAGTTTTAAGCCGGTTCGAAAGTCTGACCCGTTATTTTATGGTGGATGATTAGCTGAGCTGCACTTTTCTGTAAACGCGACTTAAGATACGATCCATTTTTACTGTATTGGAAAAGATCCTGTAAGTTGTTTCGTTGGATGAGCTCCAAGTATCGTACTGGTCGGTTTCTTGATCTGTGGACATTCCGTTTTGAATGGTATTTTATAAATACCGGCATTGTTGTAATCTATAATAATTGTTGTTCATCCAGTAAATACTAGATTTTACTGTCCAATAGTGATACGTACAGTATCTAGTTCATTCCTGCGTTGTAGGATTGGTACCTTGGGTTACATTTGGTTGATTGAAATGTTTATAGTTGGTGATATTTAGCATAAGTAGTCGGAAAGAAAACAGTGCTCTGCGTTTTGTATGATCAGAAAGAAATCGTGTACTATGAGCTGTTGACACATGGCGATACTGTCGATGGGAAACGCTACCGTTAACAACTCATCAAACTGAACTATGCATTGCCCGAAAAACGACCAGAATGGGACACGAGACACGCACCAGTGATATTGCAGCACAACAACGCGCCATACCATCGCACTCCCATCCCCCTACCGCACCGCCTTTTTCGTCACCCCTCGGATTATCACTTGGCCAGTTTCGAAGAAGTGTAAAATTGGTGGATGAATGATTTTGGTCCAAAGACGCGCCGTTTTATCGTCGTGGTGTTCATGTATTGCCAGAGAGTTGGCAAAAATGTGTAGATAGCAAAGGAAAATACTTTGAATAAAACATTTTTTATATTTCTATTGAAATTTTTCATTTTTCAAAAAAAAAATCGGAAACTTAGTTGCGCACCTAGTAATTATCAACGTCGAAAGTCCGAAATTGATAAATGTCAGAAAAAAATAGAGAAAAACTCTTTCAATGCTTCGAAACAATGAAATCTTACGGACTACTTTTTGTGGTCATAGTGCAAAGTCATTTGGAATCACTGATTTATATACATGGATACGACATGAATGTCAGAAACCATATAAAACAACTGCAAAAAATGGGAGCACTTTTTTTTCATAGACATAATACTATATATACAGAGACCGGTAATGTGCTTTTTCTTCATATAAAATCGTCTATTTCATGCGTGGACAGTTAGGACGGGATGCGTATATAAAATTATATTTATTTCTCTGTCTTTAATTTCTATATCATCCACAACATAAAGCTTTTGTTTCTGGTTGTTTGCCTTTCAAAATAAAATTATTTGAAATTTGTATATAATTTGTGATGAAATTTGTGAGTTGAATACAATTTGTGATCAAATTTGTGTGTTTCTAATTTGTGCGTTATTAAAATAAAATCTATCGGAAAAAAAAATTATTTGTTGTGGATGATATGAATTATGCAATAGGTTTCGCCAGGCCCGTACCGAAAAAGTTTTCATTTGAAATATTTTATAATAAAATATGTATAATTATAGTTAGATGTGATTCTAGGGTTAATTAATTATATTGATAATTGTTAAACAGTGAATAGTTCGGTTTTATGAATTATATGGAATGGTTGAATAAATTTTTTGAAATAATTTTATTGAATAAATTCGATTAATTATTTTGTGTAATATTCATGAACCAGTTGTGGTTTAAAAAATTTTAGGGCTCGTCACGAACAAAGCGTATTTGCGTATTTGAGTATTGTGTATTTTTGACGTATCTTCTGATTGGTTAAAATTTTTTAACCACAGCAATACACAATAATCAAGAAACGTCAAAAATAAACAAGCTCATCACAAGTTGATTATTTGCGTAAATTTTATTGAGTTGAGATTTGGTTGTGATATTAAAATTAAAAGTATTTTAAATTTGGAAATAAAAATATGGAAATTAATTCTAGTAAAATGATAATAAAGAGGGGTAAAATAACAACAAAAAAATGGCAAGAAGAGTAAGAAACTGAAATATTGAGTTACATTCTAAAAATTATTCAAAATAATTTGGAAATAGAGGTTAGTTTATTGATGGTATTTAAATGGATTAAAATTAATATGGAATAAATTTTTGTTTTAGAAACCAAGCGCTACAGTATTCTACGATAAAATGATTAAAGAAATGAACCTGCAAAATGTGTCGACGATTCAGTTAAAAAATAAAATGCGAAATTTAAGAAATCTATATATTAAAGCTAGCGATTGGCAGAATCAAACGGGCCAAGGAGTTGATGCTGGTTCAGTACGAGGTAATAATAGTTTAATTATTTGTTTGTTAGAAAATTAAATATAATAATGTCCACATTGATATATGTTGGACGAGATATTTTCAACTAAAACGAATATAACTCCACCATATATCCATGACACCAATTCGTTTGATGAGTTAGACGATAATATTATTTTTGATTACACTGGTTCTTTTGAAGAAACTTTTGTTGATGAAGCTGATGATGTAATCGACGTGCCGGGTCCGTCTAAACAAATTGCGTCAGAGCTTGTTGTGGTAAACAGGAAGCTGAACAACCACTAGCAAGATTTCGCCGATGCCTCTCCACAACACCAGTTAACGTTAATAAAAGAGCCAAAACACCGTCAAACCCCACATCAGCATTGTCTGAGGCCCAGAAGATGCATGCCGAGGCTATTAAAGAAAAAATTAAAGCTGATGCGAAGTGGAGGGAAGAGAAAAAACAATTTAACAGAGAGAAATTTGAATTTGAAAAATATATTAAAACGCAGCAAATAGAATGATAGGACCGTATTAAGGATAGATTTAATTTCGAAAATTTCTGAAATTGGTTTTTTATTATTATAGTCAATGAACAAATAATAATATTCAAATGATTTAAATTATAAATCACATTTTATTCATTTAATTCATGTGGTACCGTTTTTGTTTGCAAATTTGCGTATTTATATTTGTATGCAAATCTTGCGATTTCCCTTGATATTTCAAATGCGCACCTACAAATATTTCGAATAAAAAAAAGAGTTCGTGTCGTCAAAACGTCAAACGTCAAAAACTCATTGAAACCAGTTTTCTGTTTACTGAAAATCGAATAATTTTCGAAAATTCGGAATTCAAGAAAAAAAGAAAATTTTTCTGTCTCTGTCACAAACGTAGAACTATTTTTTCACTACCATATAGTTTTTGTCAAGTCGTATCCATGTATATAGATCAGTGTTTGGAATAGTAAAGGCTAACGGCTTGTTGTCTGTCATTCGTTTAGATCACTGAAGGCTCACACACCATAATGATCCTTTAATTATTTGTATGTCAATTGATCTTCTTCTGCGATATAATTTTGGCTTTGGTCCGATTTTCGATTTCAATTCTGCTAACTTTAAATTAAATATCCTAATGCTTGTTCAAGAACGAGTGGAGCCCAAAATTTTTTAATGTGTGTTTGATTATAAAATAGTGAGCCCACTATTTGTTTGTCCACAGATATTGTTTTGCGTTCTAATTTCGGTTTTGGCCAGATTTTTTATCTGTGCTCAGCTAGCTTTGAAGTGGGAAAGCTTTTAATTTTCCATTTGTTTTTAAATCATTTTTGATATAGGTTCTTTTAATTTTACTAACCCCCCGATTCTAACGTACAGTCACAGATGTATTTTCAGTCTTAGCAAAAACTTTTGCCTTACCGAAGACTATAAACTTTCAATTCTTATTCTGCACTTAGTCTTATCTGTCAGTAGTCTTAAAAAATTGTCTTCGTTAATATCAGTGAAATAGGTGGTCTTAGGAGTCATAATTTTGACATTAAACAAAAAAAAAATAATTATATGTATTTCGAATTGAACTGTCGCTTTTCATTCATAAATTTGAAACAATATGATGTAAATTTGGTTTGGCAGCTCTACAAAAGTGTTTGGAGAGTTTATAATATATTATTTAAGACTACTGCCTTCAGAATGTCAATGAAGACTTTAGTCTTAAAAAAAAAAGTCTTCACAATAAAGTTTTAGCTAAGATGGTCTTAGTAGTCTTATCGTCAGAATCGGGGGGTAAGGCTAGCAGAACCTAACGTTTTAGTTGGAAGGGAGAGCCCAACATTTTTAATAGAGTATTTAAATAGTCATAGTATATCTCGTAGATGGCTTCTGATAGCCTCAGGAATATTGTAAATGATACAGCCCACCTTGAAATGTTATCAAAATGATGGATCATGGATATGTGTGGTTATGCATCCACCCTTCAATCTATAATATAAATACAATTTGGTATTGTCAATTACGCATGCCAATCAAATTAAATTTAAATCGATGAGGTTGTCAAAGTAACGATTTCACACATGGGTAATTAAACATGGGAAATTAAATCAAAAAATTTCACCTTGATTCGGTAAAAATTAGAACAAAATTTTAGCATAAAACCAGCATAAAAAATTAGACATTAAAATTTCCATGAATATCATAATCGGATTATTGTGTTATAGTTGTGGCATAAAAAAAAATGATTCATGTATATTTTGCGCCATACCCGTAGGAGGTTATAGGCATGTACAGTGTACGGTAGCGCAAATATTATTACAAATGAATTGGGATCGAATTTTGTGGTCGTGCGTACTATTAATGTTCATTTGATGTGACAAATTTATGTTTTGTACATACACATAAACATAAAATACAATGTAGAACATAAACCAGATATACGATATAACATAAATCATTAACTTTTATATCTTAACCGATTAAATCCATTGTTCTTATTATTATTTTATAATATCGTTATGCGCGGCCAAAGAATGAACCAAATCTTTTGGATAAACGGATGATGAACAGATAAATTCCGCTTGTATTTCTTTATCTTTTTAGTACATAGTATATAACTGTATGTATATAGATAGACATTGTCTAAATACCAGTTTAAAAACTCCTCCGGTTCATCTTATTAACAAGAACAACGAAATTCTTTTGTAAATTACTTAAAGACAGTAAATAATAGAAATTCCATAGAAAAAATCTAGCAACATTTTAAGCGGTCAGCATGTTTCGTTTTAATATCAAAACATTTTACATGGTCAAAATTTTAAATTTTCATTTAATTTACCAAAATATTAGGGAATACAGCTTATTTATATTCATTCTAATGGCTGCTAAATGCAACGGCTTCATCCAGAGATAATATTTACATATATTTATATTAAAAATAATAAATAAATTTCAATTATGCTACACCAAGAAAATATGTACGGAGTAGAGGCAAAACAGTGAGCAAGACGAGAAGCCAGAGCAACGAGAAAAAATTGAATTAAAACAGAATTCTTCGTATTTTTTTTTTATCCAAAATGGAATTTGGTTTTTCATTGTTGTAACATAATTAAATTATTTATGCTGATAACAGCTTTAAAATTAATGAAATGGATAAAATTATTAAATAGCGTACACACACACATTGTAGATTGCTAACACTAAAATCATATTTAAAATATTTTCTGTACCTTTGTTACATAAAAGTACAGGCAACGCTGAATTTTCTTTGTGGAAATTGTTTTTAATGAAAATATTATTAAAAAAAAAAAAATTATCAAGAAGAATTTAAAATTTTATGGTTTGTATATTGCGGTATAAGAACATTGTTGATTTATATTATTTTGTAAGTTTAGTGAGCATAAATAGATACTTATATCGTTTGGGAATCTCAGTACACAGTATAATGTGTATACCAGGGTAGGGGGTTGTCGAATAATTGAACTTGAGTGCACGACCCCATTAGTGTGAAAAAAACGATTATTGTTTTTACAGAATCATCCATAATGAGATTGTCCAAACGAGGTTAATTTTAAAATGGTATTGAAATATTTAAAATGTTTTCGCAAAATTTCTAAAAACAAGTTTAAAATAAATTTCTTATGAATTTGCCAATTTTATTCGTAGGTTTTGCAAATAATCGTCAGTGAATAAGTGAAGATGGTATACGTTTGGTTAAAATCCGTTAACGACTTCAAACGGCATTAAATTAGTAGAAGAATGTTGAATTGTATAGGTAAACATTTCAAAGGGAAACCAATAATCCCAGTTGTTAGAATCAGTATCGATATAGGATCGTAAAAGTGTCCGATGTGACCTTTCTAAGGCATGCTGTATAATATAGCGGAGATATGACAGCAGAAAATAATAGATTACGTTACTCGGCGCAGGTGGTAGCGCTATCACAAAAGATTTTTTTTTATATAATTACTAGCGGAATATTTTATTAATTTTGTATCTCTTTTATCACTTAAGGGGAGGGGTGGCGGGGGATGTTTTATTCCTAGCGAAATAAAATGTTAAAAGTGATCCTTAATACACTCAAAAAAATCCTGCATCTATAGAGACAAAAACTGCATTAATAGTACGAAAAATACGTGAAAACAGCGCCAATGCAGGAGTTCTATAATATTACGAATTACGTTCATTGATAACAAAAAACTGACAAATTATAAAATTGTTGTATTTACGAATTAGTCTGTACTATTTATGATTTGATTCATATCTCTCTCTCTCTCTCTCTCTGGCACTATATCCCATCAAGGGATTTGGCCGCCTCATATGAGGTTTCATAATCATTTTTTCATTTCGGATAATGAGTGATTAATTCATTGATCCTAAACCAGCCGTGAAATTTTTTTCTTGTCACCACCGGGAATCGAACCCGGGACCTCCGGTCGCTGGAGCAAGCATGCTAACCACTTTGCCACCGGGGCGGATTTGATTCATATACGATACGAAAAAGTTTATAATTTGGATGCAATTGCAAGCGTTTATGGATGAATAATTTCTTATTATTAACGTAAGGCATTGTAAAATAGTAAAAAAATGGTGATTTATTGAAAGACTAAACTCATAGATAGCACGAAATTTTTCATAACATTATGGAAGTTAAAATTTTAATTAACGTTTAATTCATACATGTAACTAAATAAATTCTTTTTATATACGTATCAATACTGATATTTACGAAATTAATGTTATATGTAGGTTGACAATGCCCATAGAATGTCAAATAAGTCAAAAATAAAAAACTATTTTCGTAAATATAATGATGACGATTATTCAAATACAGGGTTATCCAATTCGAGGTTGATAAAGTAGAAATCTGTATACCGACATCTGTCAAAGATAAACGTCAAGTACGCTGTCATTTATTTAGTTGACATTCTGCCATTTAAGAATATGGAGCATTTAACAATCGACCAACGCGTTAAAATTAAACGCGGAAAAACAGGCCGTCGATGCTGATTTTTCGAACAAAATTTTCTTCAGTGATGAAGCTCATTTTTCGCTTGGTGGATACGTTAATAAGCAAAACTGTAGAATTTGGGGCTCAGAAAATCCACAATTGATTGTAGAGAAGCCATTACACCCGGAACAAGTCACTGTTTGGTGCGCATTGTGGTCTGGTGGTGTGATTGGGCCGTATTTTTTTGAGAACAACCATGGACGAACCGTTACCGTCAATTCTGAGCGCTATGGCCGCATGTTAACCGATTATTTTTTTACGAAAATCGAAGATTATGATCTTGACGATATGTGGTTCCAGCAGGATGGAGCAACCAGTCACGTAACACGAGCAATTCGAGATCTTTTGCAAGAGAAATTTCCTGGACGTTTGATTTCGCGATTGGCTGATGTCAATTGGCCTCCAAGATCCTGTGATTTAACGCCTTTGGATTTCTTTTTGTGGGGCTACGCGAAAGATCGTGTTTACGCAAACAATCCTCAAACTTTTGACGAATTGAAAACTAATATTCGTAAGGTAATGGCCGAGATACCGCCCGAAATGTGCCGAAAAGTCATTGAAAATTACCTCAAAAGAATCAAGGCCTGTAAGAAGTCCCGTGGAGGACATTTGAATGATATCTTGTTTAACTAAAAATGGCAAGGATCAATCTGTAAAATGAAATAAAAATTACAATACATTCCGAATATTTTGTGTGTTTTTTTTAAGTTTACTTTATCAACCTCGAATTGGATAACCCTTTATAAGATGCAGTTCATGAATAATAAGCACAATTATGTTTTTCTTAATTTCATACGACTAGAATGTTTTATTTATTAAATCATAATTTAAAACTTATAATATTTTTACAAAATTTTCACAATAAAATATATATAACTTTTTAAAATTAAAAGATAATAAACACAAATTATTAATTTAATTTTGGTAAAAACTTATTAAAGTATTAAACTTTATTAACGTGAAAAAAATATAAAAAAAATATACAAAAATAATATTAAGATTACTTAATAAATACTTTTATTATTATTAAACGATCGATTTCGGCGTTTAGCAAATCGCCATCATCAGGTTAGATACTTGAATAGTAAATAGATTAAAAATAAAATGAAATAAAAATGAAAACGGATTTAAATAAAAACCTTATTTACTAGAAATTGTTATATATAAGAAACGAAATTATATATAACAATTTCTAGTAAATAAAGTTTTTATATAAATCCGTTTTCATTTTTATTTCATTTTATTTTTAATCTATTTACTATTCAAGTATCTAACCTGATGATGGCGATTTGTTGAACGCCGAAATCGATCGTTTAATAATAATAAAAGTATTTATTAAGTAATCTTAATATTATTTTTGTATATTTTTTTAAAATTTTTTTCACGTTAATAAAGTTTAATACTTTAATAAGTTTTTACCAAAATTAAAATAATAATTTGTGTTTATTATCTTTTAATTTTAAAAAGTTATAAAATTTGTGAAAATAAGTGCACTAAAATTGACCATGTCTAATAATAATAAAATATAATTTAATGCATAATTAAAACTAAGTAAAATAATAAATCAAAAATTACTCAAAACTATTACACTTATTAATTTAATAACACATTTAAAAAATTAAATAATTAATTAATTTTAACTATTTTTGTATTTTTATTAGTTTTATTTGATTCGTATTTTTATATTTTAAATTATAAATTTCTGTTTTGGTTCACTTTATGATTTATTACTTAATTATGTAACTCTGTAATTATGCAACTTAATAAAATAATAAAAACATAGAAATTTATTCAATGTTTCCTACAAATACACGTTACACGTATTAATCAAATGATCAATATTATTTTAATAATATACTTTGAATAATACAAAATAAGTTAAAATGTCTAGCAGGTCAGCATTAAAATAGAAAAAATAATCAGTTAGGATAATAAAAAATATAAACCAACAATACTCTAATTTGTAAGCTCTTGTAATATCAGACTGACTTTAGAGGATTTTTGTTTTACAATATGGTTAGATTTGTAAAAGAAATGATAGTACAAAATTTCACACAAACTCTGCCGTTGTGGCATATTTTAAAATAAAAACAGAAAGAACGATGTGTAGCAGATATCTACTGCTCTAATTAACTTATCGAAAATAGTTCTGTGGTCACAAGTTAAAAGTGCTAAAGTCGACTTTACCAAATATTGGTATTGTTAAGTATCTAAAATCTCCACGAAAAAATACGTAAACTGATATAATCAGATTTGTCAAAATGTTATTCTATGCTAAATAACAAAGAAAACCCCAATAGATAAACTCAAATTAATTTACTTTTTATTTTGGAAAAACTGGTAAACTCAAAAAAATCTACCTAAGCAGGAACATATTTAGCAAATTTAGTTAATTTGATTCATTTATAATTTGGAAAAAGTGATAAAGTGACGAGTTTAGTAGTTATGTCCTTATTAACTTCTTTTTTGTAAAAAGTTAAACTCAAATTTAACAGTTATTAGTGTTTTTTGCATTAGTATTTTACTGTGAAATATAATCGGAGTTAATTAGTTATTCCAAACGTACTTTTAAACTGTTTTAATAAAAATAAATTTGGAAAAATTGCTTGAATAGAATTTGTTAATGGTGTCGTACCATATTTCCCATAAAATCTAAAATAAACTGTATTTTACTAATTATTCCTAGTGCTGTGAATTATTTTTTTTAGTTTTTGCCGATAAAGTACGTTATTTCTAGTTGATTTTTTTTGATTAAAAAGTGCAATGTATAGATCTAAGTTAATGGTAGAAATGGCTCTAAAAAAGCCGTTCAAAACAAACGGACAACCCGCGATCAAACGGTGAGTAAATCTATTTTTTGTGTATACGAATACATATTTATATCAAAATTAATATTATTCTTGTTTAATATTTTAGATCATCCACCAAACAAAACACCAAGATTTGAAAAAATTGATGCAATTGATAATGAAAGTGAGCCATATACAGAATCTTTATGTTGTGCAAAAACTTTGCCACAAGTAGAAAACAATATTTTAAATATACCAGCTCTCCCAAACAATGAAACGGTTTCAAATATCAGTAACTCTATAGTTACTGCAGAAGTACGTGATTTGACAATTGATGAAACTATTGAAATGGCCGAAGAAGAAATTTACGATAGTGATCGAGATCCCGAATATGAACCCTCTGATGAAGGTAATAGCGATGATTCTATTTTTGAAGCAGAAATCGAGCAAATGGCTACAGAAATAGAAAATAATCTAGCCCCATCGTGTTCAAGTAAAAAGGAAAGGAAAAAAAACGAAATTTCGGAGCAGGATACACAACTAAATCTGGTAAAGAGGTAGCAGAAAGGACAATAAAACCATTGCAGTACTGTAGAAAAAAATGTATTGAAAAAATAAAAAACACTGAGCAAAAAGAATTATTCGACGTTTATTGGGCTTTGGGTGAATATAACCTTAGAGTTATTTATATAGCCGGTTTAATAGAGGTTAATGAGAAAAAAACACAATCAATGACCAAAAGTAATAGTAATCCACGAAATCGTACGCATAGTTCGTCTTACTTTTTGGAATGTAATAACAACAAAATTAAAGTTTGTCGTACATGTTTTGTTAACACTTTTGGAGAAACACAAGGTTTTATTAACTCAGTAATACACAAAAAGTTAGGATTAGAAAGCGGCATGCTTGATAAATGTGGAAAAAAGACTCCTCCGTCTAACAAGATCTCTGAAGAGAACCTAAAGAAAGTTGAAAATCATATCAACTCGTTTCCGGCGAGTCACATTACACCGCAGACGTGACCCGGCACAGAAATTTTTACACAGCGATTTAAATTTAACAAAGATGTATAATCTATATGCCGAATCTCATGACAATGCAGTTTGTATGTCAAAATACGCTGAGGTTTTCAAAACTCTTAATATCAAATTTAAAAGTCCAAAAGCCGATACGTGTTACAAATGCGAAGTATTTAAAACGAAACTATGCTTTGTATCTGGAGAAGAGAAAGAATGTATAATCAAAGAAAAAGAAATTCATCACCTAGAAGCGGATATGGCATATGAAGCCAAAAAAAAGATAAGGCTACAGCGCAATCGACAAGCAATATGAAAGTTTACTCTTTCGATTTGCAAAAGTTTCTACCGACGCCTTATCTCAACACATCTGTGGCGTTCTATAAAAGACAGTTATGGACGTTTAATTTGACTATTCACGATAGTACTACTGGTAAACCATACTGCTACATGTGGAACGAGAGCCTAGCGAAACGTGGTGGGAATGCAATTGCCGCTTGCTTTTATAATCATCTCACACAAATACCCCAAAATATAAATCATATAATATTTAATAGTGATAATTGTGTGGGACAAAATAAAAACGGAATAGAAGCCATAATGTACAGGATGTTTGTCTGTTCATCTAATTCAATACAGCAAATCAAACATAAATTTTTACAAACCGGACATACACACATGGAGTGTGACGTCGATCACTCCACCATCGAAAGATGAAAAAAACGAACAGATTTCAAAATTGAAATCCCAAGAGATTGGAGTCAATTTATAAGAGGAATAAGATCCACCAATCCATTTGAGGTCATTGATATGATTCAAGATGACTTTTTGAATTTTTCTCAAGCAAACACACAAAAATTCGTCTTGCGCAAACTTGACCAAGAAGACAACAAGTTTATTTGGAATAAAATAAAATGGCTAAAGTATACAAAAGAATTCGGGATTATTCAATATAAGAATTCTCTTGATGAAAACTTACCTTTTAATACTTTAAAAATAAAAAAATGTGGTGTTAATAATTTGGACATGCAGCAACTTCCGAAATGCTACAATGAATCAATTAAAATTAGTCATGCTAAAAAACGGGATCTTATGGATTTGTTGCCACTAATTGACCCAATATTTCACGGTTTCTACAGAAACCTATCATCGGAAAATTCATTAAATTTTCATCCCGATTTAACAGAGGGGGATGACGAAAATGTAATTGATACTGAAAATTGATTTAAAAGAAATTTTTGTAACATAATGTAATGAATTGTTTATCTTTGTTTTTTTTTACAAATTTTTTTTTTATTGTTCAATTAAAACTGAATTTTTTAAAATACATAATTAAAAACTAATAAAAATTAAAAGCAAAACTAAAATATATTTATTTTAAATAATTTTAAATAAAAATATATTTTATTTAAAATTATTATCAGCTCACAATGGGTAAAGTAAAGTTAATTTCGGTAAGTTTTACATGTGTACTTATGGCTGTTACAGCAAAACTGACAAACTGCAATTTACCAATCTTAATTAATTAAAATATATTTGACAAAACTGGTAAATTTGTTCTTTTGGTCATAGTGCCGTTATTATTTGAGAAAAACTTAACACGAATACTTCATTAAAAACACTGTAAATTAAGCCATTATTTTAGTGTGATAACTATTTTCTGTAAATTCCATATTTTTTCAAATTCAATTTTTATATGTTATTCTGCTCTCCTGAATAATGGAGAAAATTGACTTTAGCAGTTTTAACTTGTGACCACAGAATTATTAATACCTTCTAAGAACATAAATATTTTTCACACTGCTGCACGTTTCCCATGCCCAGTACTCGGATGAATGGCTGAATGCATTCTAATTTTTCTTTTAACAAGTTAATATGCTCCACAATTTGCTGAACAAATTCTGTGTAAATCATCGCTTCCTTGTGACCCTTTTGTTTGTACTATTTTTGTAACTACTTTTTCCTCATTATTACCCTTTTTTATTATTTTTTGAGTAGGAGTTAGGAATCAATGGAAGCACCAGAGAAGCTGAAGAGCGGCATCGTCTAGGATTTTTTTCCTTTAGAAACTTTAAAATGGTCATCCCAATCAGTCATAATGTCCTCGGAAGATGGATGAATACATTTAAAATCGATGTTTATCTGCAAAAAATAATCATATACTATTTAATATCATGTCGTATTCAAAATAAACGTGATATATTTTGATTTCTAATTATAATTTAATTGGGAATCACCATAGATCAGTTTGTTTTAACAGCTATAATATTAAGACCACCAATGCTATCAAGATTACGTTTTAAATTATTAAGCATTAAATACATGAATCCTGGCAGTTTATGAAAACTAAAGAAACTAGGTGAACTTTTTTAGTTTAGTTTTTCATAAATCAACAGCCTCTAATAAACAAACTATCGACTAAATATTATTAATTAATTTAATTATTCATTAAAATTTGTGGTGGTAGTACAATATTTTTTCACAGCAAACATTTATCAACGATTTATTACAAAACGTTCGAAAAACAAGAAAGTTTATGTGAGTTAAAAATTATAACATAAAACAGTTTTTAAATATCAATTAAATGCACGGATCTGGCAAACTTTCAATGGAAGTTTTTTTAGTACATATTTCTTAAAAATTAAAATGGAAGATAATATAAATATTATATTTTGCTATTTAATCAAATTCCAATAAACAGTATTTAATCTAATTACCGCAACAAAAATTGATTACTTCTGAATATGCAATGATTTGAATAATTCTAAAATAATTTTAGTATAGTAAGTAATGCTTACCAATATGTAACCACTTCGCTTTTTATATTCTCCGCATTTATTAAAATATTTTGAAGCGATGTTAGGTCTTCTTGTATTTCCTTAATTTTGTATCGGCTACAAGCTTGCCAAACGCTCTCGAACTCATTAGCTGATAGTTTGTCGCACTTAATGCTTTTTAAGCAAACTTCAGCGCCAACTTCCGAATCTATAAAATTATTTAAGAATTATGTTATAATAAATGACTATAAATAAATAAATTTGTATGACTAATTAACACACGCAGAGAATTAAAAATGAATGCTTTTCTATGCGGATGATCCAAAAAAAAATTCCTTTAAATATAATACTTACCTGAATGCAACTAAAATTATCACTATTTTTTACACAATCAAAATAATAGTTGTTTTTATTATATAATTGTTTATAAAAAAAATAAAACACTATGATTTCAATAAATTATTTTTTAAATTTATCACCAAGAAACATAACAAGTTTGCAACAAATTTTAAGAAGGAATGAACTAAATGATATAATACGTATAAAATAAAAATATTACGAAGTTTTCGTATATATTATGAATATTTTCCTCTCTTCATCTATAATACGAACTAATTCGTAGATCTACGAACTCTTCGTATATATTATGAATATTTTTATCTCCTAACCTATAATACGAACTACTTCGTAGATATACGAACTTTTTGTATTTATTATGAATACTTTTAACTCGTCTTCTATAATACAAACTTTTCGTATATGTTACGAATATTTTTATCACTTCATCTATAATACCAACTAATTCGTAGATATACGAACTCTCCGTATATATTATGAATATTTTCCTATCGTCATCTATAATACGAACTAATTCGTAGATCTACGAACTTTTCGTATATATTATGAATATTTTTATCTCTTCATCTATAATACGAACTAGTTCATAGATATACGAACTCTTCATACATATTATGAATATTTTTATCTCGTAATGCATAATACGAACTAATTCATAAATATACGAACTTTTCGTATATATTATGAATATTTTTCTATCGTCATATATAATGCGAACTAGTGCGTAAATATTTGACGTAATTTATAGAAACCCGAACAGTTATTTTCTTTTTTACTAAATTGCTATGACGATTATGAAATTTAATTGGTTCATCGTTATATTATGCTTGTTTAAAATTTTGATTTTTAAAGGCGATGGAATAAAATTTAGATTTCATAGCAAAATTTGACACACGAACGAGGAAAGAGCAAATTTCTGGTCAATGTCAACAAGTATAAAATATAAATATATTTTTATTTAACGTTGGGGCGGTGTATAGAAGGATATCTTTTCAAAAAAATATGTCAAAAATGGATTTCCCAAAATAAGATATTTCACAGAAATTAAAGGTTCATACGCGGATTTTAAAAGCATCAGAAAGGCACAAAATATTAGGTTCATAAAGGGATTTTTCAAAACAGCTTTTTTCAAAACGGCAATTTAATCGCACACTCCAAAATACATTTGTTACAAAGCCTAAAGCTCTACTCGCGGTTGTGGTATGTAAATAAATCCTCAACTTACATCGTAAAAAGGCACACCTTCCAAATATTGTTCTAAAGTTTAATCATGCCCGTGCTTCTCGATTATTTTATAATTGTGGATGGGTTAATTATAAAGAGAGTCGAAGATAAGTATAATGGTCAAAGAAAATGTTGTTTACGCACGTTGAAGACGAATTTAAATAAAAGATGAATCGTTTCGATAAATATGTTATGAACAAGTTCCATCATTTGAATTACATCTTCAATGAACTACATACCAGTAATTAATATTATATTGCATACAACTTCTACATATATTCAAGTCGTTAATGATAAAAAGAGACTGTTTATGTAAATAATTGTGTGTTCGTTACAGCCTTATATCTTTAATAAATATTTTTAAACATGTTCTATAAATTTTTTATATATTTGTCATAATTAGCTATATTATAATTCGTAATATTAATAATAAAATTCGTAAACGTTAAAGTCGATATAAATATCAAGATACTCGTATACCATAATTTTCGAATTTCGCTATTGTATCCTTGCTACGTATAATTTCATATTTTTAAGGAACAAAAATTCATTATTGCGAACCTATTCGTATAAATACTTTTAATACAATTTTACAATTGAAAGTTATCCTTAAACAACAAATATAAATATAATGCAAAAATACAAAAAAATTTAAATGGAACTATTAATTTATAAACTGCGATTCTTACTATTAATGCATGCAATTGTAGAATTTGTTTTGTTTATTTTATTTTCTACGTTTATATAAAGATTTGTACATTAATAGTAGGAATTCGAGTTAACGAATGTAATTCGTAAAAAAAATATACAAAATTTTTTTGAGTGATGATAAATTGATTGATCTCCGATAAAGCAATTTATCAATTTTCCATCTTTCCGTCGTTTTCTAACGAATTACGATAAAATTTGGTTAGTAGTATTGATCAGGCATTTTAAACTAAATTTTGGACAAAATTCTAAGATCAGATCATGTTGGACTAAACTTGGCCATTTCATGACCAATCCTTATGAAAATGGTTTTCTAGATTGATTTTTATTGCAACATAAATTTTAGATGAAAATGTTATCTCTTCATTCTACACGATTGAGAGCTACTTAATGAAAAAAAAAAGAAATTCTCTTTTGTGATAATGCTGCCACTTGTGGCGAATAGTGTAATCTCTTATTTTCCGCTGTCAAAATTTTGCTATTTGTTTGCACCGTTTGTTTGTTGGGATAACTTGCTAACAAAGTTAGCTCCTTGATCGGTAGGAATACTTGACGGTTCCGCAAATCTGCATATTATGATTTCAATAAAAAACCTTAGCGGTAAAACAGGATTTTGCATCGGTACACGTGACAATAGATGAAAAATGGATCCATCACTATACTCTGGAGTTTTAGCCTCCGTATTTTGGGATTCGCAAAGTATTTTATTCATTTTCTTATTTCTAACGACCTCGAAATGCAAAAGAAAAAGTGCTATTTCACCAAAGCAATGTACCGTGCTGGCTACTATTTCAGAATTGCATGTATTGAAGTTGTATTTTGTTTATAGTTTCAATTGCTTCCTCATGCACCGTATTCTTCAAACTTGGATCCCGCAGCAACTACTTTTGAAGTCAAATATAAATCCTTCTATACACAAGGCGTCGAAATGTTGGACAACTATTGGCCATCCTGTGCCATATAGGAACATTGTGAATCTCTTTTAATTATGTTGTCGTTAAATTGTTAATTGTGTTGTCGGTAATGGTCTGCTCACAATATTAAATCAATCTCCTGTTTGACCAGGAATCAGCAACCCATTTATGCCCAAAGTGCAAAGAATCACTCCTCAATTAAAATGAGGTTTTCTTCCTATAAATCGACTATATTTCTCTGAAAATTAATTTACTATAAAGTAACCACAAAGAGGAACACAGAAAAATTTAATTTAGCCAAAAATTATCTGTGATAGTGCGTGCACGTTTAATCGAAATTTGACTGTTGGAAATGGGTTCCAATTTCTATATGTAAGTTATATAATAGGTTATTTTAATGCCAACTTTTTGAGTTATTAAGCTTAATACCGCACTTATTATTGAAAAACTATATAATCCTTTTTTTGGAAAGTACCCTTTTCTAGAAAATAACTGTGAAACTGGTGGAACCGTTTTTGTTTTATATTTGTTTCTTAAAGGCGAAAATAGTTGACCCTTCAAGAAGTTTTAGACGAAATTGAATGCTGGAGCGACGATGAAGGGCCTTTAGAGGCTCCACTTACCATTTTTATAAGTCCACCAACAGTAGATGGTAATGAAACTGACGAAGATTCGGGGGATGAAAACTGTGCAGTTTAGAATAATCTGGGGCCCAAAATGCTAAAAGTAGATGAATTTATAAGCGAGTAGGGCGATAGTGCTAAATTATAAAAGAAAATGGACCAAGGGAGATATCAAAGATATTAGCAATATAAAATTGATAGAATGGGAAAGTCAAACAAAGCACATCCCTTATAGACTTTCATATGTTTTTTTTTTTTCTTAAAAGAACTTATGGATGACTTAGTATAAAGCACAGTGTTACGTGTTAGTAATGATGTATGCACTGTATACATATACGGGAATTTTAACGATAAGTAGATATACTCACCAGTATTGAGACGAAGGATGTATTGGTCCAATGAGTTGCAAACGAAGAATTTCATGATTTCTTTTACAATGAGAAGAAACCGATTTGATAAAATTATGTATAATACTGCGACAACAGCAACTTACCTTCAACTGATAAAATGGGAAAGATTAGACCATTGATTGAACATTTCAGCAAAGCTTTTTCGAAATATTGCCCTATTCAAAGTACACTTTCAATACACGAGTCACTTTCAGTACACGAGTCTATGATCCCATATTCTGGTAAACATGGCTGTAAAATGTTTATCAAAGGTAAACCAATAAGATTCGGATTTAAGGTTTCAATCTATCTAAAACACAGTTACCGATAGTACTTTTGGAAAAGCAAAATCCGTTATCATCCAATTTCAAGAAATTTTGAAAAATAATTATCCTGATTTAAATTTTTCATTATATTTTGACAATTACTTTACGTCACCACGCTTAATCAACCATTAAGGAAAGCATAACTTTGGAGAAACCGGAACAGTGCAAGCAAATCGGCTTGGAATGACTAGCATTCTAAAAGATGCTAAGCAATTCAAAAAGCTTAAGCGCAGGGAGAACGATTCAATGGTAGAGAAAAAAAAACATTGTAGAGGTTAGATTAGGGTTTGCAGTCCTGGTTATCAGGTACCCGGGTACCCGGGTGTTGTTGTCGTTAATCTACTACTCGAATACCCGAGTAATATATAAAAAAGATTCAAATTTAAAAAAAATTAGCGTTACGGTCGATAAGTGGACACACATTAAAATGAGGAGATTTCACGACTACTAAATTTGTTTTCAGTTTAGTTAAAATAAATAGGATTTGCACATCGGAAGTACTTGAAAGTCTTGTACGAAATTGTTTGTTGTTTGCTTCAACCCATGATGGGGCTAATGTTATAGTAAGCTATAACGAATTACTTACGAATAGTAAGTCAGCTCTGCTACTATCATCAATGCATTTAGTAGTTGTAAAGCAATAGTATATAAAAACATCACTTCAGAAAGAGAAGAAATATTATATGAAGACGACGACATTGTGATGATGATAATGGAAGAGAAATTTGATGTTGCAAGAAATATCGAAACATAAAGCCTTTTCTCTAACTTCAAACATCAACTTTAGACATCATGCGACAAAAAATAAGCTTTTTTAAGAAATCAGCAGTTTGAAGCGATATTTTATCAAAGTATGTAGTGTAACAAGAGGGAAAAACCTGAAACTAATTTTGGACTGCAAGACCCGCTGGAATACACTCATTTTTGCTGTTAATTAAAATTAAGTAACTGTAGTAACTTGGCACTAAATGAGTTGGATTCGGAAAAATTTGCTGACGAGGACACTCAAGTTTCTTAAGCATTGGAACCTTTAATGATGGTTTTAGTAAAAGAACTTAGTAAAGAAAATGCCAATCTTATAACTGCTGAGTGTACCCTTATATAAATATTAAGAAAAACTAAAAGAAATGAATACGGGGCTTTCGCAGGATATAATTGAACATTTACATTTTGAAGTTGAGGAACGACGAAAAAATGGCAATTTTTAAGTTACTCATCAAAGACAACAATAAAACTACTTGCTAAACAATTAATAAATAGACTAAATCTAGATCAAATCCAGACCAAAATATAGAAAGCGGATAGCTCCAGCAATGACACAGATCGAGATTGTTAAAAACAGCCTACGATGAGTTAAAGAAGTCCCTTAATTCATTTACATCAACTAAAATCACCAAATTTACAGCTCCGAGTGCAAATATTGAAAAGGATTTCAAATTGATCGAATTGAATACAGGAATGCGAAGTGAAGTATTGGAAAATGTATATCAAGTACTCCCAACAATAAACCTTACTTCAACGGCAAGTGAACGGGTCTTTTCAGTTGCCGGCAATATAATACCAAAACTCCATAGTCGTTTATCTGAGGGCATGAAAAGTGAAATTTAGCATGATTTAATTCTTTCTTCACTATGTTGTGTTATTTAATAATTGAATTTTATTTATTTGTATTTATTTGTCTTTTTTCGGGTTACCCAGGTAGTTCAAAGAATAACTACCCAATACCCGGGTTTTTATTTTTCTGGTATTTTGGAAACGCTAGGTTAGATGGAATGATAATAGTATAATCACACTATTATAAAATCAATATGGTATTTATATTTACCCATAAAGAAAGCTGTTCGATACTCCGCCAGCGAAAGCAAAAAAGTTTAGATACAGTAACCTTACGAAGTTTAGGCGTACAACCAGCGAATGGGCGGCGAGGACCTACTTGATAACAACATATCGAATGATAGAATAGAAATTCGAGGCAAAAAATGGTATACCCCTAAATTTTGGTTGTTTGATATAGCAATAACCAATGCATGGGTACTTAGCAAGTCGTTTGGTGGTTGCTTAGACCAAATAGAGTTTTGAACACAAATCGCCCGCCATATATGGATCTCTGCCACTGGCGCCAAGCCCTCGACCAAGGCAGGCTAAAACTAATCTAGTTTCGAAGATAGGCCGCCACTTAATTACTTTTTTTTTTTTTTTTTAATTTAAAAAAATATTGTTTTTTATATTTATTGTCCTCAAAGTGGCTACCCGAATTAAGAAAAGTTGAATCAAGAAAAGTGAATTAAAAAAAGTGGTATTTGTATGAATGGTGATTTTTTTCACGGTTTGCAAGTATCACTGCGTAAAAAAAGGTTTGGGTGTATTTTATTACGCATTATAAACATAAAATTTACATTTTTTTTAATAACAAAGATATGCACGCTAAATTTAATGTTTTTAAGAAAATGTTCGTTCTTACAGTTTTTTTGTTGAATTGTGAGAAAGATAAAAAACATGCATTTCATTAATTTCATTTGTGAATTATTATTTGTGTATTAATTGTGAATTAAAATATGAATTTTTTAATTCATTTAGAAATTTGCGTTTTTACATATTTTATAATTGAAAGGATTAGTTGAAAATTTTGAAGGGTTTTAATTTTCATATTACAGTACAAGCCCGATTATTCGGCATTCAATTAACCGGAACACTCAACTAACTGAATTTTTAATGTTGTAGGATTTTTTTTGCAAGTGATAATTCTCTTTCACAAGGCAAATTATTTTTGTTATTATTCTCGGGAATTCACAGCAAATATAGAGGGCATTCCGGATAATTAAATGTTTCATTAAAACTAGAAATTTTACAAGAATTTCGCTTGATTTCATTATTTTTTAGGATTCTCGTTTATTTATTTTCAAATTATGTACCAGAAAACCTTCCTTTAAACATCAGTTCATTGTATTTATTGCATATAATAAATACATACATATTATGTATACGAGTACCCCCAACGAGTACCCAAAACTTAATAAAATATTCAATATTTTACTAACCTAACTATAATACAGTGGTACATATTCGTTTAAACGCACAACTACTCAAGCAATTTGATGTGAGAAATGAAAAAACATAAATCAAAGTGCATTTAAGTTAATATATTGCAAGGTTCAATGTATGAGTAATTAATATATAATTCAAACAAACAAAAATATTTACATGCATACTTTTTTCAAACACTTATTTTTAAGAGCAATGGTATTAGAAGAAATATTCGTTTAAACGCACTTAGAAAAAATAGTACAAATATGATATTTAATAGTTTATTGATTTTCCATTTTTTTGAATAACTTCAAATATTCTATTTGGCATCGAATTTACCCGGTTTTGAAGTATTTCCGGATTGATTTCAGCCCAAACTTCTTTAATTTTCAATTTGAGCTCCATAATCGTACGAAAAATGTGATTTTGGGGCTTTTGACCGTAAATCCGGCGAACCATGATGCCCCATAGGGTTTACACGGGATTCAAGTCAGGGCTACGTGCTGGCTATTCCAAAAGAGGGATCTGGTGCTCCTTAAACCACTCCAATGACACCCTTGAGACATGGATTGCAGCGTTATCCTGCTAGAAGACGCAGTCATCTTCAATTTTCTCTTCCATAAAAGTGATAAGAACGTCTTCCAAAATTTCGTTGTACATGGCCGAGTTCATTTTTGGAGGAACAAAACAAATTTGAGCCTTTCCAATTACAGAGAAAGCCACCCACACCATAACGCTGTCACCTCCAAGGTTTCTGTTCGACATTTGAACATCATTACGTCGAAGATCATGTTAATAACAGCTCATGGAGTCAGGAACGTGTAAATTGAATTTCTTCTCATCGGAAAATACTATTTGATTCCATTGGGTTGTCCATTGCATAGGTCTACGAGCAAATTCAAGCCGTGCTGTTGTGTGGTGTTGTTTAAGCGATGGTTTGCAAAGAGGCGACTTCCATTTAATGTAAGGGGTCGATCGCAAAATATGGAATACATGATTTTTTGATATTGGCAGATCAAGCTTTCTTTGAATTTGAGTAACATTGAGTTTATTTTTGGTGGCCTCGTGTTTTATTATCCCAATATGTCCCTTTGACAATTTTCGATCACCTTTTGTTGGTTTCTTAAAACCATACCATTCCCCTTTTTTTAAAAAAGTTGCGGATGACAGACTCATATCGGTTAATTAGACGTCCGATTTTGCGATTTGAGTATTTGTTTTTGTGATAAAAGTCAATTTCAATTTTTCTTTCTCCGACAAGTATTTTCCTTTAGGCATTTTGCTTATCTTCTGGAAAAATATAATGGATTCACTATAGCGTTTTTAATTCGCGTTTAAAAAGAGATAAATTACCAAGCTATTTTCGCAACGAAAAAAAAAATAAAATTCTATTAACTTTAAAAAATACGAACAATATTGTGCTGCGTCTAAACGAATATGTCCGGCACATTGGTACTCCAATAATGAAATGCGCAATAATCATTATTACAACAACAACAAAAATACGAATTTTTCCGTAAACAAGAATGATTAACTTGTACATTAATTTCATGTGGCGAAGGTTACCGAATGTAAACGATTTTCTTTTTAATTTAAAAAACACCAAAAAAATCAAGTGCGACTCAAGTACAACTTTACACATTCATTTAAATAGAATAATGCATAAAACAGGTAAAAAGTAAAGGTAGAAATATTTTCTGTGAATCCCCGATAATAAAAAAAAAATTTCCCTTTTGAAAGAAAACAAAAAAAAAATACAAAAAAAAATCCTAAAAATTAAAGTTCCGGTTAACTGAGTGTTCCGGTTAATTGTATGCCGAATAATCAGGTTTTTACTGTAGTACATTTTTACGTTTTATTTCGATTTTAAATATGACTTATTAAACTAAAATGACTTATTATTTTAAACTAAGTAAAAAAAATTGAAACTATTTCAAAATTTTCCGGGAAAAATTTAATTACATATTTTTTTGAATACTTTTCTAAAATCATTTCCTAAATAAATTAAAAAACATCATATTTTATTTCAGTTTTTTTACTTTTTTTAAAATATTTTGAAAATGAATTAAGAAGTGCACATATTAAATCAATTTTTATTATGGTATTTCATTTCTATCAACTTTTCTTAAATCATTTTCATAATGAATTAAAAACACTTATTTAAATTCAGAAAAAACACTTTTCTTAATTCAACTTTTCTTAATTCGGGTAGCCTCCTAAAGTGCCATTTATGGTTACCCTCATTATTCAGCCCATAGCACATTTTGCGAAATTTTAAAGGAATTTGATGATTTTCAATCTACATATTTTTCCTCACATATGTAAATATCTGATTCCTAGGAAAAAATAGTTCTGAGCCCAAATGGGTTAATTGCGTTTCCTAATGATGTAACCAGCTAATGATTGAAGATATGGTGGTAGCTTGGTGTAAACTGCGTGCCTATAAATGTCGAGTTCACCAATCCTAGTAATCTGAATGTCTTTAGCTTTTTATTAAATCGTTCGGCGACTATTGCCGAAATTATAGTATTCGATGTGATCCATGATCTAAGAATAATTTACATAGTTACACCGGCGATTGCTGATTAAATAAAAAGATGTATGCCGTAATTATGCCGGAATTTGAAAACGAAGGCAGCGACACACTATAAAATTTTACCCGCTTACTACTCTTAATATGTCTAATGTGGACATTCTCAGAAATATTGCACATTTTCCTAACATCTGCCTTATATTGCATCTAACTGCCCAGCACAAGGAGTCCCAGGTTACAGTAAGTATACGTCACGTTTTGTGGCAAGCGAAGCACAGGACTTCCAAAGTTTGAAATCTTCATTCTTAAAAGTCAAAATATTTTTTCCGATTTAGTATTGTTCTAAGATTTACGAAAGCCCTATGTATGAGACAATCTGACTGGCTCTGAATTAATACGTTTTTATCAGTAGGGCCTTCGATTGTTAATTATTATGGAACAGTTTGTTAAGATATTTATTTAACTATCAATAAGCTGGGGTTACTAAATCGGTATTATAGCAAAATCCACGACTTGCATAAATGTCACGTGTTGCTAATACCTAGCAATAGTTGAGGAGCTAGACCGTTTGTTTTAAAACATTCCGTTTTCCGTACAATGGTAGAATTTTCACTATGACATTTGAACATTAGGAGTCCTTAGGATTGTATCTGCACGGTCCTACAACAATCCTTGGTTACTTCCGCTATCAAAAGTACCTCGTTTCCAATAGAAGTGTAGTGTATTACTTATTAATTTCACCCAGATCCTTGGTAAGTTGATAATTATTCAATTTTATGCAAGCATTCAAGTTTGTGTTGACTATTCAAGTACTTCCATATCTGCTAATGGTCGACTTCCGAACTTTGAACTGCCTTTTTTATCTTTGGTAAACGGTAGAGAGGCTGGTTGCGGGTTTATTGACGTTATTTTTGGTGTTGTGGTATAGAAGGCCCATAATATTCACGTGCTACCTAGTGAAACTCTTCCATAAAGTTGTTATTGATCTCTTGTGTGGCGTGCCATGTTGTGGGATATGAACATACGATTTCTCTATTTGCAGCATCTAGCAGTAATGACTTTATCATCTATGTTAGCTAAGGACGCATACAGCTCTTCGTTGTCCATTTTTCCAAAATTTTTATTCTCTGTATTTGTTTCGTGATTATGCTGCCCGTTGCAGGGATTAAGCAAAAATTTTAACGATAGTAAACATTGATATAATATTTTTAGATACTATATCGATAATATTTATCAGTAAAAGTTGACTTTGGCAGCGAAGAACAAGGAAGACATCTCTTAATTGCTTGATTCAAAAATGAATCTCTGGGGAAATGCATTGTTACAAATCCGGTGACTGTGTACCAATCAAGAGGCAAATAACAATCCAACCGAGTTTTTGAATGCAGGTGATGCAGTTGATTTGTCGGGAATACCACCGCATAACTTGATGATCTAGGTCGGCTCTGTGATAATCATGCTGCGTAATCTGAACAATCTGTGAAGGAACTGATTAATCACGTGGTTCAAGCGACGATTATCAAGGGCAAATTCAAAAGGAGAGGATGTTTTAATTCCGAGAATTCCTCTGATTCCAACTGACATTCCGATCGACTACAAGTGCATTCAGTTCCCGACGATTAACAAATCACAAAGTCAATTTACAAAAATCACTAAATTTTCGAAAGATGCCTAAGTTTGAAACGACATTTTATTCACTTTTCAATACATTATGCCGCCTTTACGAAAGCGTTCATTCTGCCAATTTTTTCCATCAATCATATTGCTCAAAATTGACGATTTTTTTCTTTTGGATTTTTCTACAAGAGATTATTGGTCCACCAAATGACCGAACGAACGCAACCATAAACCTGCCTTTAGTGTTGAATTATATGGAAAAGTGAATGGAATGGCCACTCAATTCAATCGTCTATTGAGAATTGAGTTGAGTTGTTTGATTTTTTCTCTTATCAAAATCAATTTTCGTATACGCAATAAGGCTTGACGTACTCTATCATGCCCATCAAGAAATCCGACATACATCCATCCATACTTACACCAAGTCAACTAGAGACAGAGTTACACTTTATGCGACTCAGAAAAATGTAGTAATTGAAATTATATCACTGCTTTCATTCGTATGGGCTATATACAAATATCTGTAGGTCCAATTCCTGAGATCAATCATAGAAGCATGCAAACATACCAATGGACAATAGACGTGATAATTTTTCGTGAATCGATAACAAGTATTCCAGCCTGCACACTTCTAATTCGAAACATCACGAAGTGATCCAAATGCAATGCAAGGTAGCGATCTTGTAACGCAAGAATGCGGACTAGATACCGTATGCAGCACTAGGACAATTTATAATCTGGTAATCACTGGATCAAACTTCACCCTAAGTGCGAATGCATATTGATCAATTTTTTGACAGCAAAAATTGATCCAAATTGACAGAAATTTTGAAAGTTACGGAAAGCAAACTGCAGTTTGTCTGCAATTTTTGACATTTTGTTAGAAATATGTAAGTATTTTTAATAGTACGAAACTAACTTTTATTGTTTATTGTCCTGAGTTTATTAAGATGTTTGTGAGTGTTAATTGAAATTTGAAAATTAAATGTGTCATTGCAATTATGAAAATATTGTGTTGAAAATCAGTATTTGCTTTGTTAAGAAATTTGTTTGCTTTGTTTAGAAAATTCATCATTCAGTCGCGAATGGTCAGCTTCCGACAATACGATATAGCACGGCCGACCTCCTTCTTATTACAATGATTGCACCTTTTCCGAGGTTAATAAATTTGAAAATTTATAGCCAGTATTTCTAAACATACAAAAATATATTTCAAATAAATTTACAATAATATTTATTCAAAAAATAGTTTTAATAAAATAAATTAAAACTGTAATCAATTCGTTTCGAACAAACTACATGAAATTATCTTTGACGTTTTCTTTGTATTCTGTACCAATCTGGGTGCCTCGAACAAATTGATTGGTACAGAGAAGATGCAATAACTGTTGATTTTTATAATAAAAAGCTATTTTGATGTATTCACCTTGCCGGTCAGCTTAAAAGGAATTTATTTTTAATTTTATTTTATTTGACAAGAAAAAATCGAAACTTATTTAAATTCCCTAAAGATGGCATAAAGCGTTATGATTTTAGTACAATTTACGCACGGATTCTCTGGTACATATTTATCAACTGTACCTATATAACATTTATAAGGTTTACAAATGGTTCAACTGTCATTTTAAGTACATATACATAGGTAAGCAAAATATTCTTTTGATTTACAAATACATAATTAAATACATATGATTATTTCAGGGGTTGCTGAGCCAAGGTCAAGGGGAAATTTTACGTAGCTAGGAACATAATATAATTTAAATATAATATAATTTTAATACATATATTTTTTATCTTAGGTTTATAAATTGATGTTCAAGGTAAGTTGGTGTTGGTATTTTTCTTCATCTCTTTTGCAGGCTGATAAATTCATTGTTGTTTACGACACTTTGTTTTCCTGAACGCTAAAAAATAGTGAAGTCAGCCTCGCAATCGATCTATATAGGTGGACATTCATGGTGCCAACAACTTTCGGAAATTTTGTGCGTTTGTCAATAATAAAACGAAAGAATATAATGAACTGGACTTACTAACCGTGCCAGAAACAATAAAATTGGACAAACAAAGAGAGACATTGAAACAAAGAGAAAAAGTTATTTTTCGTCACTAGAATATTTATCATGATCAGCATTAAGCGACGATTCACATCTTATTTTAGATTCATCTGGTTTATAAACAAATTAAAAGAACAATGTGTCATCATTCACAGACCCCCTTCTCCACTAACACAACATAAAATGACACAAAAAAAATATTATAGTTAGGGTAGAGCCCAGGAATATGTTGAGATAAGCTCAGCAGTGCAGCCAACAACTCATGTTGAGAATACAACATGAAGAATAATTAGTCAGAAATATTTCCAGAAACCCAACATATTACATTTTTTCCACCATCTTAAAATCAACTCGCGTTAGATCATTTTATATAAATAGTCGTACCTGGAAGCTTAATCCAAACCGTTTAATAATTGATTGTGCTTATGCAGATTTCAAAATAAATGAGTTTTGTAATGTTCTGCCAAATTGAACTCGTCTGTAATTTTTTGTTTACTTGTTCGTTTATTTTTCAAATGTAAATAAAATACCACGAACTGCGGTTTTGTTTATTGTTAAGAGTGTTTTGGATTTTCCAAGTATTGTTTTTCTTCCATATCAGTACGTTGAGTTTTTGGCTTAATAATTATTTCGACGAAACTCAATATAAAGACATTGAACATATATTTATGATTTAGTAACATCAAATTTAGGTATAGGATGGAAATTTTCGGAAAATTGGTTTTATTGGTCTTTTTCGTAAACAATTTGGAACATTGTTAAAATTTGATTCATTCTATTGGAATTATGCGTTACCAGAATGAAATAAAAACCATGGAAAATAAAGAGGTTTTCTTATAACTAATCTAATATTAAAAATGTTAAATTTTGTCTACTTGATTTATTCTGGCTATACTATCGCAAATACACCACAATTGGTTTATGAAGTGAAAAAATAAATTAACCTGACTTTTGGAAAAACTGTCTTTAATTTATACTCGTTATCTATTTGTTTTTCATCGTTTTCCTAAATGCTTTATAGTTTCCAAAATAACTTAAAAACATGAGAAAGCGCAAAAGGGAGCTGCCATTTTCAGTGGATCTCAAGCCTAAAAGCTTACGTATAAAATTTCAAACCAATCAATCATTCCGTATATGGACTGTACCGATTTTTTCTAAACAACTGATTATTGTGAAAATTCAATCACTCCCGCTTAAATTTTGGAAAACTGATCTGTAGGTGGATCCGGTTTCGTGAAATTGTTAGTGGAACGGGATTTTGTAGTAAAACAGAATAAAAAAATTGAAAAGTAAAGTAAGCTAGAAAAAGAAATATAAAAAATAATCACGTTCCATTAGTTCTGCCCAAACCGGAATCTAGGCACTGGACCGGTATTGTTTCCAAATATATTTACAAACTTTCAAAATATTTGCAAAAAACGAAAAATTTCTTATGAAATCTGCCAAACATCACTGAGACCTCCAAGTTTATGATAAAATCCTATGTATGTAGTTTCATCCTGATCAATCAATCCGTAAAGGCTTTAAAGGGGTTGAGTTTTCGTTAAACAACAATTTTTAGTCAGAAATCGTCATTTTCTCTTAAATTTTTGAATATATACCCTGATTGTAGAGTGTATCGTAGGTACAATTATACGTATGAAGTTCCAGATAACACATTTTCCACAACAGCAAAATTAAACTTTTTTCTCTCACGAATTTCACAAAAGATAAAAGATTTCGCTTCACCAGCACTTTATAATCACTCTTAATTAAATGAAAGTGAACAGTTTCCATATTTGATTTTTTCTATTTGGCTCCATTCTTCCTTTTTTATAATTTTTTTTAACGTAATAAACCGGACCCGTTCATGATCAGTACTTGCATGAATCAGCTACACTTTTTCGCGTTGTGTAGTTGTTGGTAATTTTGTCAGAATATGCAGGCTAGTGATCAGATTTGGTAGTATTCGCTTCTTGCCAATTTCCTATTTTGGCGTAAATTACCGCAAGAGGACAACATCTAGAATTCTTTACAGCCAACAAAGTCTGGGCGATTTAATAATAGCAGTGGTTTAAAAAAATGCGAATCATGAAAAATTACTTCACGTATAACAAATTAATTTAGTTAAATCCTATCTGGCTCTCTCTTCTAAACCGTATATTGTAAAATTGCAGAAAAATAATTGGTGAAAAATAATTGAACCGAAATTACAGAAACTCGTATACAATCACGTTACACAATCGGTAACCCCACAAGAAAGGCAATCTAAAATCTAACTACTCCAATTAGGCGTAAATAAATATTCCTCCCTTTCAATTAATTTCCTGCATTACCCCGCTTATACCATACATATAAAATATACTTGACCTGTTATGTAATAATGTGTTGCGTGCAGAAGGAAAAGGAAAAAAATCTCGTCTTTCTTAGAACAATTTTCTTAAATTATGATTTCAGTTTCATTTTCCGTTTATTACATTTGTGTGTGCTTTTTGTTTTCCTTATATAAATTCGAAAAGCTTAAATAGAAAAATATTTTAAGTGATTTTTCGATTTTTTTGTTGTTCTTGTAAATTTAGATTATGTATACCGTTATGTTAAGAAGTATGGGGTAGAGTAAATATGCAATAAAGAGTGTTCTAGAAACGTAGCATCAAATAAAATAATGTTAACGGAAAAAACATTTAAAGTCCAAAATTTCTTTAATGTTTTTTTATATCTTGAATATTGAACAAGGAGGAGCAGCGTATAAGATCAAGTAATTTTCTATTTTATTCCTATCAATCCGCAGATTTCACATTCAGAGCTATAGTTTTAAACACGGATTTGAAGTTTGTTCTAGAAAATGTTGTGTTTTCCGGAAAATTTATGGGAGCACCGGGTGTAATTTTCAAAAGTTGAATAACTCAAAATCGCATTAAAAGTGCTTTGTCCTAAAATATTTCTAACAGGTTATTTTGGTTAACACGTATACCTGATGCCATTCAGATTATCTAAGTTGATCTCATAATATAGAAATTTTAATAATATTTTATCACTGTTAACGTTTCTTTTGTATTTTGCGTTTGAAACAGTTTAGGATAAAATAATCCTGCGCGTCTCCTTAATTTGTTGTTGCTTTAGGACAACTCCCCATAAAATTTTAAAGTATTTTAAATTCCGCTAACATAAAACCAAATGTGTTGAGTGATAAATGTTTACGGTGAAGGTAAAAGTAACTCAATCTTCATCGAGTGATACCTATAGCCATTTTAATTTTAATCATTTATCGCTTACGACTTTAGTCGGAACCAGATTCTGAAAAAGCCCGAAAATGACTTGAGCCAACCAATAGTTTGCTACTTCTACCATACTTCCCAGAAAAAATTTCTAAGTGCCCCACATTGGTTTATAAAAGTATAGTTTTGTAACCAACCACGACGTTTCCCGATATAACTTTTAGATAGGGTGCCATTGCTTTGCACGTGACAAGATTTGAACACCGAAACAAGTAACATTTATTCACATTCAATTGAATAACAGAACCGAATTTTCAGATTCATAACTAAATCTCACTTACCGACTAAATGGCACAGTGGTGAAAGCCTTGGAGTTTGGATAGAGACATACCGGATGTGTAGGTGAATCTACGAAAATCGGGCCTATAGTCTTACGTGCTTGAATTGGGTGGCAACGGCGTAAGGCATATAACGTGAAAAGCCGTGATTTATCTTTGATGAAGCCGGGTAGAATTGAACAACGATATGAAGTTAAGGTGACTAGCTCATTGATTATAGCAGTTATTAGATCAACCTGCACCAACCGGATGCAGCAAATTGGTAAGATGTTTAGCAGAGGTAATAGAGGTTTAAAGGCACAAAGTCGAATTTCGTGACGTATGGCTAAATTATATACTTCTTCAAAAATGTGATGGGTATGGGCCTTAAAAATTGACGAACCATTCCCAAAAATTGAAACTTTATTGAAATTCTTGGTAAAATGATTCAATACGAAACGTCAATTATTAATTTTAATATGAGCGCAAAACCTTCACTACAAAGTCCTGGACCAAGTACATCGCAAAATAAAATCAGTTGAATTTTTGATATATATAGACGACAAATGTGTAGGAATCACAACAACCAGTTTCGAACGGACGAGATTATTGATTTGAAAAAAAAAGTCTTCTCAATAGGTCGCGACGATTGATGCGTTGTATTATTTAAATTGGAATATTGTCTTTATATATCCGCGATCGCATAACATTAGACATTCAAAAATGTACCGCCAAATCGGGGTCGACTAAAACGAAATCTACTTTCAACGAATTTGGTGCCATACTGATCAAAATCAAGAACTACAATCGTATCAATAAAAGACCGTCACGTATCGTACTACGAGCGCTCCGTTGCTAATAACAAGCTACTTGAAATCACTGAGGTTAAGAGAAAGTAATATTCGATTGTAAAGAAAATCATATAATACATCCTTGGTATTCAAAATTTAGGCCTCCAATGGCCTCCAGCGAAGGTTTATGAGGAATTCACAGTTTCAAAGGATCGATTATTTGGATGGACAAAATCAATGTAGTTCTATCACGGTTTAGTACCCATTCATCGAACTCAAAACCATTTGATAGCCAATATTCTTAGTGAATTACCTTGGAAAAATTAAATTTATGTGTCAACCAAATGTGACCAAGCTGATTTGACCTCGAGAGGAGTTAGACCGTCTCGTCTAATTCACGAATAAATTTGGTGGAAGGAACCAGATTGGCTTTCATTAGATCGAACAATGTCAACCCATCCAGGGTAAGCGAACGAGTTGCTGTTCTAAATATATTCGACCATGATGAAGATAATTAATTAAATTATTTACTAATGCGTTCAAATAATTATCCAAAAATATAAAAAATCGTGGTATATGTTTTGAGAATGATGAAAAAGCAATACGCCAGCAAGTTCCAGCTCATTGATCTGTTTCTGTTGAAGAATTAGATGAAACCGAAAAAATTATTATAAATTTGTTCAACAAATGGCATATCCTACAGAACTTAAATTAACAAAGGAAGCAAAGCCCCTACCAGTGTCTGGCAGTTTCCGAAAATTATGCTCATAGTAGATGGTAGATTACAACATGTAGAGTTACTATTCAACGAGAAACATCCGATCCCTTCACCATCCAGGAGTTTCCATTGCTTCCTTTTCTTTTATGACAATGGTATAGATCGTAATTTGTCGCAATATTGTTAAACAACTAATAAAAAACTGTATCGTATGTAGCAAATATTCAACAACAGTCAAGTCAAATAATGGCTGCATTACCGCCAGCTAGAGCGTCTAGATCTAGAGTGTTCAGTAACGTTGGCATAGAAGAGTCGCATATTGATGAAAGCATACATTGTTATATTCGTGTGATCCAAAGCTTTCATCGCTGTGTTAAAAAGATTTACGGCGAACATCATGATTCACATTGTGGTTGTCACAAAATTTTTGCAGAGTAAAAGACGTAATTTTTTTTTTCAGTTTTAGTAAAAATTAGGTCTACGAGTAAAATTCTGTTTAGACCATTTAAAATACTGTTACGTTTTTACCTTGTCACTAAAGGTTCGAATCAATTTAACAATTATTCAATAACTTATTCTATTCTAATCTAGGTGTCACCGTAACAATATCAAAAATTTAACTGAGAATAGAAATGAATCTATAATTAAGTACTATACGGATTACAATTGCGCCAACTAATATGATGACAAAAAAGTTACATAAATCAGTTTTTGTGAAAATGTTGCTTGTATCACTTCTGTTCTTAACTATAGCCAATTCATAATCATACAAATTTGCATCACACTGTAAAAATATTTAATTTGTATAATTTTTTGAAATATATTGAATAGGACTACAGAAATTACTTTTCGATGTCAATAAGTTACAAATATAATCTGAAACCTTTCTGGCTAGAGCGAGCAAATGGATAAAAGAATGAATTTTGATTTAAGAGTGCATCATATACGATTTCAGTTACAAAGACTTTCAAAAATTATTATTTTATTTGAAATTGTTAAAGTTCGCAATCATAAAAATAATTGGCTTGCGCACTGAGTGAATGGAACGATGAAAATCCGGTATTCTAAGTTGTTTTATATAGGAGCAAAAATAATTCAATTATAAATGAAAAATCAATCCTTGCTTCCAAAGCATCAGCCACAAACAACGCCACAGCAAAACAACGTCTGATTGACAAGGGTTCTAAATTTAAAACGAAACATCTTGTATTTTAACTCATATAAGGTGATTATCCAAATAAGTTAGTTGACTGTCCATGTTAAAGAGATTAAATTTACAAAACATCTGCCGAGTTTTTTGAATTTTTTCTATTCGTTCATGTGCCTTCCATACAACAAAGATGACGATTAAGCGATTACTTTATCAATGGAAAAAAAAACTCAATGTGGGGTCAAACGTTACTACCGCAAGTCTGTGTTTCGGGCAAACCGAGCTACTATTTCGTTAGTAATATTATAATCATAGTTCATTCGAGTTTTTTTTCATTGAAAAGGACATGACAGTATAATACTCTTCTTATTAAAATTTAAACGATTCCAGCTACACCACAAAAATAAAGATTCCAGGTCAGATTATAACTTAGTGATGTCCGAGTGGTCAACACTGCGACACAGAAGTTTGAGATCATCTCCAAGTCCCTTAGAGTAATGCAATACATCCAGCAAGTCATTTACAAATATTGTAAATAATAGTAGACCAAGATGAGAGCCCTTTCGGAACACTAGAAAAAACATGCTATATAAGATAGCGGAATTTTGACAGCGGAAAATAAGAGATTGCGCTACTCGCCGCAAGTGGCAGCACTATCACTAAAGAGAATTTATTTGGTTATGTAATTGCCAGCGGAAATTATTTATTTCATTTTTCATGTACCACTTCTTTCACTAAATAAAATATCTCAGCGCAATAAAATATTAGAAGTGAACCTTAAAATGGCAAATTAATTGATCTCCGAAGTAAAGGAACTCGGTATATGAAATCTTGAAATTTAACAACAATCCGTCTATCCGCCATTTATTCAACTAATAACCAATACTTTCGGTGGTTTTTCTAGTAGATTAGGTCATACTGAGACTCTATGGAAAATTTGGGGACAATTCATGGACTAGAATGTTCACTAGAATTTTTGGATTTTCTACGGCCATATAAGTGATTTCCAGTTTTTGACCAATAGGACATCTCAAATATATTTGTAAAACTCATATTTGTTTTAATCTAATTTTATTTTTCCACTGATATAGAACATTAACAATAAAAAAAATAAAATCATTTTCCCAGAAAAAAAACATTAGGAACCGAATTGCAACGCAAAGCGTGACCTTCGTGTAATTATTACAATAACATTTCATGGTTTATAAAAAAAATCACATATAATGCAGATTCATGATAGTATTTACTTTATTTAGCTTTTACATTTAACTGAACACAGATGGTGCTTTGCGCATAATAATTCAGTAACTTCTCCGAATTTTACTGCCATGTTATAATTAAGAAAACAAGGACGATGCATATGCATTAGTTTTAGGTGGACATTATCTTAGCCCATTTCTCTTAAATGTTAAAAAAGAGTAAAGTATTGAAAGTATTGGTTACTAATGGTAGTTTTTGAGATATTGGCCCAAAACTGAAAATCATTTATATGGCCGGAAGAAATGGCGGATTATTGTTAAATTTCAAGATTTCATTTACTGAGTTCCTTTACTTCGGAGATCAATTAATTTGCCATTTTAAGGTTCACTTCTAATATTTTATTGCGCTGAGATATTTTATTTAGTGAAAGAAGTGGAACATAATGAATGAAAGATTACATAACCAAATAAATTCTCTTTAGTGATAGTGCTGCCACTTGCGGCGAGTAGCGCAATCTCTTATTTTCCGCTGTCAAAATTCCGCTCTCTTATACAGCATAGAAAGAACGTTTATTTTGTCTGATTTGACACGATTTAACTTAACATATTGGGTCAGATAGAAATGACCCCACCCAATTAAGGATTTTTTCAGAAAGTCCAAAAATCTTGAGTTTATATGATAATTTGGTGTTAAACAAAATCAAGCGTTTTTGTGAGATCATCAAAGCCAACGACAAATTATGCGATTCAAATGTATCAACAATTTCACGTCGAATCTCATTAACATTGGTGCTTGTAGATCTAGCTTTTAAAAAACCGTGATGCGATGTGGAAATGTTATTCTTTATGTTATAAAACTGTATCTTGTTAATATGGGCGCAAAGAACTTAGGGTTTTATGATAAAATAGGGATACCTCTGTAATTGGCTAAATTAGAACGATCACTTGTTTTATAGTTTGGAGTATTTAAAAATATTTTCCAACTCTTCGGATAGCAAAGGTGATATTTTAACAATTTCAAAATAAACGAAAAAATTCCGTCCGGACTATAAACCATTTCTGAAAGAGTTCAATAAATTAATAATTTCAGATTCGGACACATAGAGACACATCAAACGTAGGGTTTGAAAATAGTTCCTCAAATAATTCTACAATTACGTTCAAATCAGAACTACTTTTTACCACGCTTATACAAGCTTACTCTGAGTGTCTGTTCGTATCGTCAAATTTTGTAATCCATTTTTCAACCACTTGCAATAGTCCAATTAAGCTGAAATTTTGCATGCATGCTAAACTCCGATGACAATACAAGATTCTAACATTTTTGTACAGTAAAAAATTTCGACGACTAAAAAGTATAAAATAAAATATATTACAATTTTTTTTTTTTTAAAAACACGCTTATATTTAAAGGATGTAAAAAGTAGATAATAAAAAGCTTTGAATTGTAGAAAATAAAATTTTTCTTCCTTACTCCTATCAAGGTATATTTATAACAAGTAGACATTTAAAATTAATATGACTAAAAATATAAGCGTGGGGGCCTCCTTCTGAATGTATATGGTATTTCTCAATATATCATTTTTACGTTAATACTGAAATGCCCCAGCAAAAAATCTATTCTTAGGATACATCAGAATAGATTGTTCCATTAGTGTTACTAAAAGACTTTACTAAAACTAGTCTTAAATTACTGATGCCGTAAACGAGCGCCCCACGCTTATACTTTTAGTCATATTAATTTTAAATTTCTACTTGTAATAAATATACCTTGATAGGAGTAAGGAAGAACAATTTTATTTTCTACTTTTCAAAGCCTTTTATTATTTACTTTTTAGAGCCTTTAAATATAAGCGTGGTTTTTAATTTTTTTTTTTTAAATATATTTTAGTTTGATCAAAATGCAGCAGCGTCAAGCCTCTTTGTTTTAGTTATATGCGAAATATTGAATAAATTTCCAAACAAGTTCGCGGTGGTATGCAAATGGTATGCTGCTGAGTCGACTTGCACATCTGTAGTTATTCCAGGAAATGACAGTTTTTACGACAAATAATTGTAACGAAACGACTCGGTGCAAACTAAGGTGCGACAGAGACGCAACAACAAAGTAGCCTATTTATCGCTTCATTAGCAGAATTTCTCCGTGATTCTATAGGTGTGACTTGCAGCACGTTTGCCGGCTAGAGTGAAGAAGGTGGGCGGAGTTCTTGTCACGAGAACCACAGAAAACTAGAAGTGCTGCTTTACTTTATTCACACGTTGTACGATTCTCTTGCTGATAATAATTATGCAAACATGGAACACGTTAGAGAGAAAGTTAAATTGTAATTGAATAAATACAATTATGGATGAACTACTATACAAGATTATACAATGCCAACATGATAACGGAATCTTCATTATTGAAAAGAAAAGGTGCTGTTAGATACAACCGTTTTTGCGTGGTCGAAATATTATGACGACATGCTCACCACCCTCCCTTTTGGCTATACCGCGCATCTATTTTGGTATGCCCCTAATAGAAATAATATGTTAACCCATGCTATCTAATAAACTATTCACACATAGCGATGCCCCTCATTTGATAAGAACATATGCGTTGTCATGATTTGAATGAAATTTGAATATAAAATTACACAACGAGATCGTAAAATAAATAATAAGATTGGAAGTATAAATTTTATAGTTTCGGAAATAATTATTGGTATAAAATTGTACTTTTTCTTAACATTTCTAATAAATACAAAAATTAAAGTTACACAATAAATTTATAATCATAATCAGGCATGCAATTTTAGATGTATATGTATAATTGTAAATCGTTACATTTTTAATAACTAGTTATAATTATAATTGTATGAATATATAGTAAATATAATAAATATAGTTTAATAAATAAATAAATAAATATTTAGTGAAATATAGTTCAAAGCAATATAGTTTAAGAAATATAGTTTAAAGAAATTTAGTTTAAGAAATATAGTTTAAGAAATATAGTTTAAAGAAATTTAAAAATTGTGGATTAGCCACATGTTAAAAACTTATCCTGTTATGTGATGCGATGGTGCAGCATGGTATCGAAAATGGCGGTAAAATTTCATGCGATGCCAAATTTTCCACTACACCCGGTAAATACAAGTAATAATTCTTCCAAAGGCTATTGCTTTGTTTGGCCTTGTGATTCGCCCGTTTTCCCAAAGTACGAATATGGCAGAAAAATCCGGTAAATTTTTCAGGGACAAATATAAATTCCGGATAAATTAAGGTCGCTCGGTAATAAAATACTGTCGCGGAAATGCCGGTAGCGCAACCAAATATCACGCACAACGGTGACGCCTCGTATCGTTTTGTTTGGTTCTATTAAAACAAGAAATAATATTTTTATGTTTTATGTTTAATCAAACAAACATTTTTGGGCATACACTTTGCACAAATTAAAACAAGATCATACCTCACGTCTTCTGTATTTCCGCGACCACAAATCAATTTTTGATATACAATCAATATTAAATATACGCAAAATTACTTTAAAAAAAAACAAAATGAAAAATAATTTAACTTCGTAAAAATAACACAAAACAATAATTAGGACATACTTTTGTTTTTGTATGATCGAACTTACAGTGCCAATGGCGAATGTAAATAATAATTATTTTACTTTTATTAACACTTTGTTACCGCACTGTATTCTAATTAGAATGTATTACTGGCACAACACAAAACAGAATGAACAATTGGAAAAATTATTTCAATTATTTGGGATCGATAATTGTTGTTGTTGTTGTTCAAAGAGAGGAAGTAACCAAACAAGATTACCAATAAAAAGATTCATTTCGATAACCATTACCGCACCATCTATGAATTATCGATTAGGTTACAAATATTATACCAATAAATAATTAAGTTCCACTTATTAATTTCGACAAGATAAACAAATTTTTAATTCAAATTTTCACCCCATGAACTCATCATTCACAGATTACGTATAAACAAATGAAAATCAACCAAGAGTACGTTCTTATCCGCCGTGGAACATTACCAATGTTACAATCGTGGGGCAGCCCCACACCCTTGAGAAGGTCTCTAAAAAGCCGGGCAAAAGCAAAACAAAAAAACTCATTTTGATACAATATCGAAAAATTATTTCAATTACTGTATTACATTATTTTGACCATTTCAAGGCTAATAAACCAACGATTATCTAATGTCCTTTGTGTGGTACATTCCCAGAATCTTTCCATTGACATCCATAACTTCGTATATGACCGATCCAATCCGTTTGGAAATTTTTGCTTTTATGAATTTTGATGCGAATTTACCTGTGAAGTTTTTAGAAGCAGAACTCTGCACAAAATTTCTTACAAATACCGTTTGACCCGGAGCAAATACTCGCGAACGACTTCGGAGGTTGTAGGTTGAAGAATGTCGATTGTAAGCGGCTTGTAGATTTCGTATGACGATATTTTGGGCAATTGATAGACGATCAGTGGGGGAAGTAACTTCTACATTATAATCATTTAACGAATGCAATTTACGAAGTAGTTTATATGTTGATCCATGATTTACTCGATGTTGTCCGAACACTAAATAATGAGGTGAAAACCCAGTGGATGTATGAACAACGTTCCTTAATGCACCGGCTATTTCATCCAAATGTACGTCCCAGCTTTTATGGTCATCTTTCACGTATGAGCGAATTGCAGAGAGTATCGATCTATTCACTCGTTCCGAAGCATTTGATTGTGGTGCATATATAGCTGTAAAGTCATGTCGGATCCCATATTTTTGCAATAGCTCTGCCAAAAGCACAGATTTAAATTGGGGACCGTTATCAGAGAACAATACTTCTGGTACACCGTAAACTTGAAATATTTTTCTTTCGAGAAATTCGCACACCTTTAAGGAAGAAGCAGATCGTAAAGGTTCTAATATTGGAAAGCGAGTGTAGTGATCCAAAATAATCATGATGTGAGTAAAGCCATTATTGGTCCTTGGGTAAGGTCCAAGGAAGTCGATATAGAGCCTCTGAAAAGGTCTTATCGTCTCTATCATTCTACCCATATCTGGTTGGGTTGAAAAATTTACAGGTTTGCTCGTCTTGCAGATTTCACAGTCATTAACGAAATTTTTCACCTGAAGAGCCATTGAAGTCCAATAAAATTGACGACGTAATACTTCTAGGGTTTTTGCAATGCCTTGGTGAGCTGCAGATGGTGGATTATGTGCCTGTTTGATAAGGTATTCTGTGAGCCCAGGTGGGATAACTAATTTCCACTGAGGAATATCGGTAGGAGTTTGACACGATTCGTTAACCTTAATAAAGAGTTTGCCATCACTGGTTTTAAAATTTGTATTAATGGATGGATTTTCGAGCAGCGCCTTGATTTTATCCTGGTACTCCGCATCTTGAAAGACTGGTGATTGCATGTCTATACTTAATGGCTCGTTCCCTGTCACTTTTATTTCCTCGATGTTAACACGCGACAGACTATCAGGTACTATATTTTGCGTTCCCTTCCTATATTCGATCGTGAATCTGTGGGATTGTAATTTTAACGCCCATCTAGCTAAACGCCCAGATAGATCTTTTTGATCCATTAGCCATTTCAAACTGGAGTGATCAGTGATGATTGTGAATGTGTAACCTTCGATGTATGGTCTAAATTTTTTTACACTCATCACCGCAGCCAAACACTCTAACTCGGTGATGGTATAATTTCTCTGCGCTTTATTGAGCTTAGCTGACATGTACGCGATAGGGTGTTCTTCTTCTCCATTCTTTTGGAACAGCACGCTACCGACACCGGTGGTGCTCGCGTCACATTGAATATAAAAATATTTTCTGAAGTCGGGATTTACTAAGACAGGTGCCGAAATTAAGGATTGTTTGAGTTGGTCAAATCTATTCTGTGCCAATTCGTTCCACTTTGGCTTGATACCCTTCTTTAGCAAATCACTAATTGGAGCAGCCAAGGTGGAATAGTTAGGTATGAACCTTCTGTACCACCCAGTCATCCCCAGGAACCGCCTAATCTGCTGTGTCGTGCGAGGAACGGGGTATTCAGCAACTGCCTGGACTTTCGACGGATCCACTCTAAGGCATCCATCACCAATTACATAACCGAGGTATTTTGTTTCCTTGAGCATAAATTTGCTCTTATCTACATTTATAGTGAGATTTGCCTCCCTCAACAATCTCGCTACTTCAGATAACAATTGAATGTGATCTTCAAATGTTGCCGAGACGACCAGAAGATCATCGAGATAAACAAAAACGCGGTCATGTAATTGGTGAGGGATGACCTTATGCATAAGTCGACACATCGTTTGGGCTGCGTTACACAACCCAAACGGCATGACGACAAACTGGTAGAGTGGCCGTCCCGGGACAGTAAAAGCCGTTTTATCCCTTGACCCTTGATCTAGGGGTATTTGCCAGAAGGCATCTTTTAAGTCTATTGAACTGATGAACCTTGTTTGGTCCAACCGGCTTAGCAGCCCGTCGATCAAGGGTAAAGGATAAGAGTCTGTCACCGTCACCGCGTTTACTTTACGTGCATCCAGGCAGAGCCGAACCTTTCCGTTTGCCTTATTTACGATGCTCACTGGGGATGACCAGGAGCTCTGACTCTCCTCGATTACCCCTAATGCTAGCATCCGGTCTAGCTCCTTATACATTTCATCTTGTTTGACCGGCGAGACGGAATAGTATCTCTGTTTTACCGGTTGCGCTTGACCAGTATCAATTTTGTGCGTTACAAGGTGCGTCCGTCCCAAACCCAACTTATCGCATGATGGAAACTGATCAATGATCTGAAACAACATGGCTTGTTGTGAGGCATTCAATTCATGTTTGTCGTTCTCGATTGGTATTAAATGATTAGACTCGCTAATTTCGCTTACCATCATTGGAGCTAATCCGAAAACATCCCAAAAATCGATGCCCAAATACAGAGGTTGGCTCAATCCAGGCGCTATGTGGACTCGAAGAGTTTTGGTTCTTCCAGCATATGAGATCTTTGCTAAGATGTGTCCTATAACACGCTGAGTTTGTCCACTAGCTGTCCATAATGTTGATGGTAATGTGTTAATTTTTATATTATGTGTGTTCAGAAATTCTACTGAATTACAGCCTAATACCGTCACATTCGCTCCTCTGTCTAAAAGCCCGCGATAAGGTACTCCATTGATGAGGACGTCGGCATAAGGCCTTGAATCGCTCGTATTAATAACGGTCTCGGAAACCATTCTTTGTACCTGTTTGCGAAATTTAAAGTATTTAAGCGCACGATCTTGGGTGTGAGTTTTAAATGTTGGTGTTTGGGTAGACTTTTCAAACATCTGTTTTAGGCATCCGTCTTTGTATTGGAAGTTCTCTTCAGAATCATCCTGTAGAACTCTGGGTCGGTGTTCGTAGCCACATCTTCTTGTGTTTGTCTGGGTGAAAAGACTGTGGATGTTTGGGAATTCAGAACCCCAGGATTTCTGAAATCCCTCGTCCCGTTTCCCTTCGGAGTGGTTTGACAATGCTTACAATGAGTTTTCAAAATATTGGGAGCCCCGCATCCAAAACAAAATCTATGTTTGATTGTTAGTGGACAATTTTTGTAAAAGTGACCAATAGCGAGACAGCTCCAGCAAGAATTGGGAGAGAATGATTTCTGGAAGTTTGTATAATTTTTATCTATCGCATATGTACGATTGACAAGTTTAGCATTTGAAACTGCACAAACAGACTCAGAGTGTTGGGACCGCTCAGCATAATTATACCCAGAGGAAACGTCACAATCATCGTCACCAATCACCTCCAGTTCGCTGACTTGGCGTGGTCTTGCTTGGTGATATATTTCAGGTGTCCATCCTAGTCTGTTCCAAGTGTCTTCCACCATTACACACTGACGCACCATCTCAGAGATGCTTGAGAATTTTTGTCCTGCAAAGTTTGCCTGTAAGCCCCCTCGCATGTTTCGACAAATTAGACAGATCAATTCATTATCTGTCATTGGTTTTAGTAGTGAGAGTGCTGAACTTCGAATGGAGTGATAAAAATCGAGAAAAGGTTCCTTAAATTTTTGTTTCCTTCGTTCCATTTCTTGTCTGACATCGTCATCTGTTTTTCTTGTTCGGAAGCGATCGACCATGGCTGCACTGAGTACTTCCCAGCTCACTATTCCATACGTCTCTTGGTATTCCCAATACCAGTTGAGTGCCGGTCCTTTTAGCAGCACGCTAAGGTTGGCTACTAATCTCTCATTAGGTAACCCGTTGTCTGCAGCCATTCGCTGAACTCTATAAATGAACCTCTCTATCGGCAGCCCATCTCTTTCATCCCCACGGTACTCCAACTTCCAATTGTATATCTCCAACCATTGTTTGGGTAATCTTCCATTCTGAAATTGAGGTGTGCTATGCTGATCTGGGTGTATTCCGAAAAATGGTGGTGGTACAGTCGGATCAAAATGGCCTTGAACCTGTTTGTTATTTCTACTACCTGGAAATTTACAATTCTCCTCGTTGTACTTGGTATTTGAACCCATTTTATTGAGGTTTTCCTGTGATGGTCCTACCGTAAGATTTAGCTTTCGACAAATTTGATCAGCAATCCTATTTATCCTTTCTTCATCGGCTGTCTCAGTAGCTAGTTTTTCTATTGATGTTGGTTTTGGTAATATAAGATTATTACATTGGATGGAGGTTGACGGTTGATGTTGCACCATCTGTTTTAGCGCTGGGTCTTCATCACTACTCTCATTTGAAGCATTTTCTTCCATTAAGATCCGTTCGAATACTTGTCTTAAAGAATTTTCTGTATTTGTTGACAAGGTTTGTTCTGCTTGAATATCTTGCAGACAAACTAACAGTTTTTGACATGCATCAATTAATTGCGATGACGTGTCCGACACAGATTTCGAGTTATTAATTCGAATTAATCGATCTCTCACATGTATTACGCCAGTCGTTAGCTCTAATAATTTGTTTGCTTCAATGTTTTGTGATTTGGAGAGCTTATGTAGCTGTCCTTCGATATTCCTTAACTTGTCGCTACACAGTTTGACCTCACGTTTTGGCGATTTTAAAGCTGCTTTGTGTGCACGAGTGGGTGGGTCTGGATGTTGGTCCTTCTCCTCTTCTAACATTTCCTGCAGTTTTAACATTTTATTTGACACGTTTCCTGTTATTTTACGGATTTGGCATTCTACCTCCAACTCGTCACAATCCAAATATTTCACTTCCATTTTTACTAGTCTTGAATAATGAAACACGTCACTTGAAATAATTTTGCAATTTTTAAAAAAAAATTGCGCTTAAAAAAAAAAAAACGCTTTGCTTGACGATATCTACGATACGGTATAAGAAAATTAAGAATTGGTTTTGTTTTAAAGATTGATCGATAGCTGGACTAACATATTATTATTATTACAAAGTTAAACTGATTAGTATCTAACAGACGGAAATTCATAAGATATATAGTAAGGTCCCATGTTTGTATAAAATTAAATATGACCCCACATTTCTGATTAGCATGACATCATTATGAACAGGATTGTCCTAAAACGCTATTTGCGGAATTCATACTCTGGAATGCGGAAAAAAAACGGATGTGTATACTACACCAAAAGAACAATATCGTCAAAAGCTCGAAGGGCGAATTATATTGAAAGGTGAAATATAGTATACACAATCTTCTTACATCTATTATCTGAACAAATCTATAAATATGAAATAATACAGATGCTAAAAATCCTTCGTCACCACATAACAAATATTTTCTAATAGAAAACAGAATTTAGCAATTTATTTCAAATATAAATATCTGGGGTGTTGAACTACATCCTAACACTACCATCAAAACACGAAAGTGGAAAATAGTGCGGCAATTCAAAACTCCTAACAGACATCAACTAAATTATAAAAATTACTAAAAAGAAAGAAAATAAGTTAAATATTCTAAAACCAACATTAAATCGTCATTGTGAATATAATACCTTAATTTCCATGGATATAAAAAAAATTAGGTCTGAGTTAATTACCGTTTTGGGCGCCACTGTAACGAAACGACTCGGTGCAAACTAAGGTGCGACAGAGACGCAACAACAAAGTAGCCTATTTATCGCTTCATTAGCAGAATTTCTCCGTGATTCTATAGGTGTGACTTGCAGCACGTTTGCCGGCTAGAGTGAAGAAGGTGGGCGGAGTTCTTGTCACGAGAACCACAGAAAACTAGAAGTGCTGCTTTACTTTATTCACACGTTGTACGATTCTCTTGCTGATAATAATTATGCAAACATGGAACACGTTAGAGAGAAAGTTAAATTGTAATTGAATAAATACAATTATGGATGAACTACTATACAAGATTATACAATGCCAACATGATAACGGAATATTCATTATTGAAAAGAAAAGGTGCTGTTAGATACAACCGTTTTTGCGTGGTCGAGATATTATGACCACATGCTCACCACCCTCCCTTTTGGCTATACCGCGCATCTATTTTGGTATGCCCCTAATAGAAATAATATGTTAACCCATGCTATCTAATAAACTATTCACACATAGCGATGCCCCTCATTTGATAAGAACATATGCGTTGTCATGATTTGAATGAAATTTGAATATAAAATTACACAACGAGATCGTAAAATAAATAATAAGATTGGAAGTATAAATTTTATAGTTTCGGAAATAATTATTGGTATAAAATTGTACTTTTTCTTAACATTTCTAATAAATACAAAAATTAAAGTTACACAATAAATTTATAATCATAATCAGGCATGCAATTTTAGATGTATATGTATAATTGTAAATCGTTACATTTTTAATAACTAGTTATAATTATAATTGTATGAATATATAGTAAATATAATAAATATAGTTTAATAAATAAATAAATAAATATTTAGTGAAATATAGTTCAAAGCAATATAGTTTAAGAAATATAGTTTAAAGAAATTTAGTTTAAGAAATATAGTTTAAAGAAATTTAAAAATTGTGGATTAGCCACATGTTAAAAACTTATCCTGTTATGTGATGCGATGGTGCAGCATGGTATCGAAAATGGCGGTAAAATTTCATGCGATGCCAAATTTTCCACTACACCCGGTAAATACAAGTAATAATTCTTCCAAAGGCTATTGCTTTGTTTGGCCTTGTGATTCGCCCGTTTTCCCAAAGTACGAATATGGCAGAAAAATCCGGTAAATTTTTCAGGGACAAATATAAATTCCGGATAAATTAAGGTCGCTCGGTAATAAAATACTGTCGCGGAAATGCCGGTAGCGCAACCAAATATCACACACAACGGTGACGCCTCGTATCGTTTTGTTTGGTTCTATTAAAACAAGAAATAATATTTTTATGTTTTATGTTTAATCAAACAAACATTTTTGGGCATACACTTTGCACAAATTAAAACAAGATCATACCTCACGTCTTCTGTATTTCCGCGACCACAAATCAATTTTTGATATACAATCAATATTAAATATACGCAAAATTACTTTAAAAAAAAACAAAATGAAAAATAATTTAACTTCGTAAAAATAACACAAAACAATAATTAGGACATACTTTTGTTTTTGTATGATCGAACTTACAGTGCCAATGGCGAATGTAAATAATAATTATTTTACTTTTATTAACACTTTGTTACCGCACTGTATTCTAATTAGAATGTATTACTGGCACAACACAAAACAGAATGAACAATTGGAAAAATTATTTCAATTATTTGGGATCGATAATTGTTGTTGTTGTTGTTCAAAGAGGGGAAGTAACCAAACAAGATTACCAATAAAAAGATTCATTTCGATAACCATTACCGCACCATCTATGAATTATCGATTAGGTTACAAATATTATACCAATAAATAATTAAGTTCCACTTATTAATTTCGACAAGATAAACAAATTTTTAATTCAAATTTTCACCCCATGAACTCATCATTCACAGATTACGTATAAACAAATGAAAATCAACCAAGAGTACGTTCTTATCCGCCGTGGAACATTACCAATGTTACATAATGTGGGTTGCAGTGATCAATTTAATTCTCTATCCTTTTGTATTTCTATGGCAGATGTCCTATTTTTTTTTAATGTTGAACTATTTCTATGTTACATCGGGGTGAAATGTTCGCCGAGAAAATATCCGTGTTTGATATTATTTTAAAAGGAAAATCCGTGGCACTGTTATAAGAAGATAATTAACTTAATGACTGTGTCTGACTTTCCCGAACTCACGAATCTATCAAAGTATCGCGTTATGTTTCATCACAATCACACACTTGAAATTTTTCAATCCCAGTAGGCTAAGACTTCTTAAACACCTTAATTGGAAATTGAAAGTGTCAGTTTAAAGATGCACGAAAAAATTACCCTGATCCCATGGTCGATATAGAAATCCTCCATCATGATAAATAGTTCTATTTGATAACAGATGGAGCGCAAAACAAATAATCAATCAATCTCAATTTAATATTAGTAGCTATTTCATATTTTTAGATAAATTAGGTTAGTTAATTATAAATTATTAATTTATTTTAAATTTTTTTTTTAAATCCTTCGAAAAATTGGAATTAGTTTTGCAATTTGTACAAAAGCTTAAGAGTCGGTCTTTATACTGACAAATCGTTTATGTGATTTAGGATCAGAATGAAAACTTTATGTGATTGTGATACCACAGGATTCGATATTAGGCTTCCTTTAAAACAATCTATTGACATACGAGTAACGTAAAAGATCTCGCACATTACAGGTTTCAGGGAGGCCAGCCTTCTCGCACCATGATTTCCGATAAGGCAGTGTCCGGTAAGTACCCTTACAATTCTACCTAAATCACGCTTTCTTAGTGTGGTTAAGGTCTTGGAACGATTGAAGCTCAACTCATGAAATATTTGCTTCGCTACCCTGCCAATCGGACTGTCGAGCCACCTAGCATTTGCCAAGGCAACTGCCTTCCAATAGCTCTCTATTTTTAGCACAGACATAGGCCTTTTTACACATTCTCTTCCTGGTTCCAGTTGGAGAGTTGCACCATATACCGTGCTTATTCGTCTGCCCTGCAATTTCCCTCAACGTCAGAATGGCCCGAAATCCAGACCAACTAGATATGGAAATGTTTACTCATCTCGCTAAGAGATTTGTGACATCCAACGCCACCCGTAAAGCCAGGGAAACTGAACCCAATGAAAAATTGGTAGTGTGACTGTCCACATAGATAATGATATCAGTAAAAGATATTACACTATGCTTCAACCAGTTCATGACCTCTTCGATCGCTATAACTTGAGCCTGGTACACACTGCAGTAATCAGGTAGACGAAAATATAGATTAAGATTTAATTCTCTACAGAACACACCAGATCACACTCTAACATCAAGTTTGGAGCCGTAGCTTAAGAATTAAATGGTCCCGGTTTCCACGATGAGACCACTCTTTCAATCATCCCTAGAGGAGAGAATCAAATTAAAACGCCTGCAAAAGCACAAAAGGAATGATATATAATCCAAATACTTACAGAATTGACTTTAGTTGAGTACCCTTTTTGCAAGCACCTTTACACTGAAATGGCCAATAATCGGGCGGCTTAATGGATGAAGATGCAGCATGACTTCTAAGGCACTAGTTGGGGTTGTTTTCAGCGCTTCACTAATGAACAATCAAGCTGCCCTCTGCCCCTTCTTTCCTAATTGCCTCCACCTTCACGTTGTTAAAACCGCCCTTGATATCGAGACAAGTTACAAACGAGAATTCTTGAAAATCCAGTGACTTCGCAATTTCTCGATCCAAGGTATGTAATGCCGTCTCCATCGGCTTACCATTATGGTATCCATGACTGTGCAGTTTCTGGGTTCAATTCTCGAACGAATATGGTCATCCAAAAGCCCTTCAATGATTTTCAGTAGAAAAGATGACAGAGATATTGGTCTAGAGTCCATAGGGTTGCTGTGCGAGAATCTAAATGCTTTCGGGATGAAGATCACTCTATCCTCTCTCCATTTCTTCGAAATGAATACCCCAGCTTCAGACATCCTTTGAAGATAACCTCCAGCCAGCGAAGCAAGACCGCCGAGCTCTTCTGAAACTCTGCTGGTACAACCCCGTCCGGACCAGCTGACCTAAAGGGCTTAACATATTTAATAGCCTATTTTATTCTCCGTGTATTCAGAATTTACTCTATGCACAACAGTTGGACCCAACAGTCATCCCTAGATTGGCAGTCATATAAAGGCCCCGCAATCGATGCATCCTCACTTCCCGGGAAGTGAGTTTCTACCAAAAGAAAATAATGTCGAAATAATTTTGTCAACGTAGTCATTGTATTAGATCTTACACGTTTAGGACACCCTGTATATACAGAATGTGTACAACACGTCTTATATGTATACTCGTATATCGTTTTTTGTATGTCTTAAAGGAGATTTAGAAATACGATGTGAAAATAGAAAATAATTTAATTTTCATTTCATTTTCCCCATCCGTGTCTATATATGCTTTTGTTGCGATTGGGATAAACACGCAAAAGTAAACAAAAAATGAAGGAAAATTGACTTTGAAGTTGCTTCTTGTATTAATCGAAATCGAAAGATTTTTTTTTTTTTGCTTTTGTTTAGAATTGGATTTGGTTGGGTGGAGTTGCGGATTATATGGGTTTGCTGAATGTATATATGTAGGTATATAGATTTTATTTCGAAATGAACGTTTTGTATTTTATAAGCTTTGTTGCGGTATACATACGTACATATGTATGTTTGGTCCCAAAAGGCGTGCCTTATCGTAATCCCTAAAACTACCTTAAACGACATATCTAAAAACTATTTTCTTATTTTGCTAAACTTGCAAACGAAACATTTTGTTTTTACAAAATCATTGCAGCATAATGTATCTTAGGCTGGGGATATTTATATAGTATTAATATGCGGCACACACACACACAGACAAAATCTAAAAAATAAATCTCATACATCTTATATATTATGTTATATAATATGCCTTTTTTATTTTATTAAAGTTTATTGCTAAAGTAAATAAATAACAGAAACTTCCTAAAATTTATTCCTCCTTACGCAAGGGAGGGAGACACACAAACAAGGAAAATATAATAATTCTTAAAGTAACAGAATTTATGCTGTAAATTTAATAAACGATCAGAGAAGTGTTGTTGTAGTCGTTGTGTGCCAATTCGGCATAAATAAATTTCCAACCAAATAGAACTCAACCCTTTCAAGTGCAAATTTAATTTATATATTTTCAATTGAATTTTTATTTTGCCTATTGTACATGCCTGCCTGCCTACCTTTGCGTCACTCTCATTTCATTCAATTTTTCGCTATCTGTAAATGTATATATAAGTGATGAGATGAATGAAATTTTTGAAGCGCTCGCGCTCGTGATATACATATTAAGGGAATAGAATATCATTGTCTATTAAAGTGTTAAGCAATATAATATCTGGATGGTATTAATGTGTAAGATGAGTTGGTATAAAATTCAAATATAACAATTGGGAAAAATAAAATCTCTTACGAACTCGTATGTACGATATATATGTATGAATATAAGAAAGGCTGAATGTAAATCTCAAAAATCTAGAAAAAAAAATGGTAAAATATGGAAGGGAAATCGTTTTTCGTCTTCGTACAATTTGAATTAGCATAATCTGTAAATCTATAGTCACCTCATTATCGCATACTCTCTATATTTATAATCCATCTGCAAACAGTGAATTGGAATCTACTTAAGTTTATCCTGCACGGTATTAGCATATATTGGCTGGCAGGGTAGGATTTATGCTATATTTGCGTTGGCAAATTACTTATCGTCTTCGAAAATAGTGAAGGGTTCATATAGATAAAATATTTTTTGGTTTTGGTTAAAATTCATATACAGCTCAAACAAATCTTTGGCCTAGTAGAAGTAATATTTCAATAAAGTGTTTGTATAAAAAGCAAACTTGGACGTATTTTAGCTAATTCTGAACAAATGTTAGATTGGAATACTATACAACATTAAATCATTTTGAAAATCGAATTCGGTCATTTCTTACCGATTACGATTAATTTCGGTTCTTAATATATGGTTTGATTTGAATTTATGGAATTTGACGAAATGGACGGAAATCTATTGTCAATCATTACAATGAAATGTCTTAGTATGTAAATAGGTAGATTAAAACTATATTTTTCTTTGGAACAGCCAATTGTCCAATTGAAAACCGGTTTCTTTACCTAAATTTTATTTTCATATGTCAGAACATACTCGGTCAGGACAGGAGCTTGTCTTTTTCAAAATCCAATGATGATTTAAATTGAGGAAATTATCTCAATGGACTCCGACTTTGGAAACACTACACTCAGAGAAAAAACGAAATTTAAAATTAAATATAAAATTTTTAATTCAAAAATAGTGCTTCATCAGTAGGAACGGGCAGAACATTTTATACCTAAAAGCACTTCTATTTAAATTGAACGAAACCTTTTAAATATGAATCTATATATATATTAAAAAAGTAAATTTATTAGAAACGATTTAGTTTCAAATTATATTTCATTCAAACTAAAACTTAATATTTTAAAATTATATACAATTCATTTTGGTAATTTTTTTTCAAAATATTTGTCAACATTGATAGAAACAGCTGTTTCCTCAATAATGTGCAAAACAACATTATACAAATTTCAAACTTCTTAAGCCGGTTATAACGGGTGATTTTTTAAGAGCTTGAGAACTTTTTTTTAAAAAAAAACGCATAAAATTTGCAAAATCTCATCGGTTCTTTATTTGAAACGTTAGATTGGTCTATGACATTTACTTTTTGAAGATAATTTCATTTAAATGTTGACCGCGGCTGCGTCTTAGGTGGTCCATTCGGAAAGTCCAATTTTGGGCAACTTTTTCGAGCATTTCGGCCGGAATAGCCCGAATTTCTTCGGAAATGTTGTCTTCCAAAACTGGAATAGTTGCTGGCTTATTTCTGTAGACTTTAGACTTGACGTAGCCCCACAAAAAATAGTCTAAAGGCGTCAAATCGCATGATCTTGGTGGCCAACTTACCGGGCCATTTCTTGAGATGAATTGTTCTCCGAAGTTTTCCCTCAAAATGGCCATAGAATCGCGAGCTGTGTAGCATGTAGCGCCATCTTGTTGAAACCACATGTCAACTAAGTTCAGTTCTTCCATTTTTGGCAACAAAAAGTTTGTTAGCATCGAACGATAGCGATCGCCATTCACCGTAACGTTGCGTCCAACAGCATCTTTGAAAAAATACGGTCCAATGATTCCACCAGCGTACAAACCACACCAAACAGTGCATTTTTCGGGATGCATGGGCAGTTCTTGAACGGCTTCTGGTTGCTCTTCACTCCAAATGCGGCAATTTTGCTTATTTACGTAGCCATTCAACCAGAAATGAGCCTCATCGCTGAACAAAATTTGTCGATAAAAAAGCGGATTTTCTGCCAACTTTTCTAGGGCCCATTCACTGAAAATTCGACGTTGTGGCAGATCGTTCGGCTTCAGTTCTTGCAGGAGCTGTATTTTTTACGGTTGTACACCAAGATCTTTGCGTAAAATCTTCCATGTCGTCGAATAACACAAACCCAATTGCTGCGAACGGCGACGAATCGACATTTCACGGTCTTCAGCAACACTCTCAGAAACAGACGCAATATTCTCTTCTGTACGCACTGTACGCATTCGTGTGGTTGGTTTAATGTCCAATAAAGTAAACTGAGTGCGAAACTTGGTCACAATCGCATTAATTGTTTGCTCACTTGGTCGATTATGTAGACCATAAATCGGACGTAAATCGCGAAACACTTTTCGAACCGAACACTGATTTTTGTAATATAATTCAATTATTTGCAAGCGTTGCTCGTTAGTAAGTCTATTCATTATGAAATGTCAAAGCATACTGAGCATCTTTCTCTTTGACACCTTGTCTGAAATCCCGCGTGATCTGTCAAATACTAATGCATGAAAATCCTAACCACAAAAAAATCACCCTTTATAATTCGCCAAATCGATATGAGCTTGTGTTACATTAAAGGTTTAAACTTTTTGCAGTTTGGCAGTTGCAACCTGATGAGTAGACCAACTTTTTATCAGTACTAAAACCAAACTGACAAGAATAAACTTGAGGAGGTTTTCATTTTTGTAAGGGTTGTTTGTACTTTTACATAATGACCCTAGAGTTCAAAATGGGGGGGGGGGAGTTAATTTTCTACTTTTTGTGGTAGAAATGTATTACAAGTACATGATTTCTTTGGTTTTTGATGACTTAAATAGGAGAGGAAATACATAATTTTCTACTTTTTTCAAACCGCATGTGAAAACGTAGTTTATTTTATTGAACATATTTGAATTGAAATTTTCTCCATTAAGATTCGTATGCGGTCAACGTATTCATATCATTAATGTTGCATTCTAAATTTAAAAGAAAACAAAACACTATTAAAGTTAAATTTTTTAATTAAAAACCTCAGCAATACATTTCTATATGTTAACCGATTTAAAATAAAAATTAATATCTCTAATTTAAAGTTGATTTGTTTTTAAATTTATATTTCAATTTAAAAGAAACAAATACGCTTTTAAAATGTTCATTTTCAAATCAGAATATTTCGTTGTTGCTTGGAAAACGTATATGAAATTTTTTAAAACGAAACGTTTATATTTTATTTTTAAGTTGTTTTTTCTCTGAGTGTATAGATAACGAATAAGGTATACAATTTTCAGACTAATTCCAATTTTCTACTAAATTGTAAATGTGAAAGCACTAAAGGCTTTAATACACAAATGTTGGAGAGCTTAAATGATGATAATTATTGTAACCTTTTTAAAACTTAGACTTGTAACAAGATGCTTCTGCTGAAAAATTTTCTATATATGCTTCACCACAAACCCGGTCAAACAGGAATTGTTTAGGATGTACCATTTTATTGTAAAATTCGTGCTTCTAGAAATGGAACGTTCGGATTCTTCAACTTCCTCGATCCATCAAAAGTCCATCAAGCGTGTCAAGCTTTCCCAATTTCTGAACCCCAATTTTTCCATAGATAATATTAAAATTAATTTTAAATTTTCAAATTTTCTATTGAATTTTCTATTCACAGTGAGTTTTATTTTAAACAAATTTGGACAACAATAATGTCTTTCTGTCATACTGACAAAATCAACGATTTATTTTGACAAGAAACATTACATCTAATACTTTGCCATAGATTAAATATAAAATTAAAATTTGAATTTTTAGAATATTGCATATCGTTCACAGTTATTTTTCTATAACAAACGTATTTTGGCAACAACAAATTCTGTTCCGCCATATTGCTAACAACAACAAATTATTTGGACAAAAATCTTTTTATTTAATATTTTGATTTTGATTAAATATCAAAATAAAATTTGATTTTTGGTATTTCCAAGTATATGTTGACAGTGAGTTTTCCATTACACACATTTTGACAACAACAATTTTTTCCGCCATATTAACAACAACAACAAATTATTTCTCCAAAAACATTTTAATTAAGTAATTTTTTAATCTCGATCAAATATAAAACTAATTTTTGAATCTTTGGAGTTTCCAAGTATCGTTTACAGTAAGTTTTCAATTAATCGCATTTTGACAACAACAACTTATATGCCGCCATATTGACAACAACAACAAGTTTTGTTCACAAAAATCTTTTTATTTAATATTTTGATTGAATGTCAGAATAAAGGGAAAATGAATGAATTTTGGGAGTTTCCAAGTATGGTTGACTGTGAGTTTTCTATTAAACGCAATTTGACAACAACAATTTGTTTTCAAACAACAACAACATTTCATTTTGATTAAACCATTCCATTTCATAGTTTGTCTGAGATTGGAAATTAAAATAAATTTACAAATTTTTGAATTGCCACGTATATCGCTGAGTTTTCTATTAAACACATTTTGACAACAACAATATTTTTTCCGCCATATTAACAACAACAACGAATTTTTTTAACAGGAAACATTATTTCTAATTCTTTGCTTTAAATTAAATATAGAATTTTTTTTGGACTTTTGGAGTATATTGTGTATCGTTTACAGTGAGTTTTCGAACAAATGTATTTTGACAACAACAATTTGTATTCTGCCATAATGAAAACAACAACAAATTGTTTAGCCAAAAAACTTTTTAATTAATATTTTGATTTAGATTAAATATCAAACTTAATTTGAATTTTTGTAGTTTTTAAGTGTCGTTCCCAGTAAATTTCACATTTCACTTAATTGCATTTTTACAACAACAATTTATATTTCGTCAAATACAACAAGTTATTTTGGCAAAAAATTTTATTCAATATTTTGTTTAACATTAGGTTTTAGATTTCAGTGGTTGATACTTAGGCCAATTTGGGCCCATTGTGATACCACGCATTCACGCCACATCATTAACCCATGCACTTATTCCTCTACTCACACAACTACAGTATACCACCTGCATATTGGAAGCTCCATGTCAACCTCTACATTGACGTGGACGGTGGGTCGGTTCCGAATTCTGCACTCACGCAGATGGTACAACAATTTATATTCCGTCATACTGACAACAACAAATTATTTTGACAAAAAATAGTTTAATAACTATTTTGATATAGATTAAATATCTAACTAAATTTTGAATTTTTGAAATTTCCATATCATTCACAGTATAGGTTCAATTAAAGGCGTTTTGACAACATCAATTTATATTCCGCCACACTGGCGACAACGACAAAATATTTTGACAAAAATCTTTTTATTTAATATTTTGATTTGGATTAAACATCAAAATAAAATTTGAATTTTGAGACTTTCCAAGTACAGTTCACAGTGAGCTTTCTATTAAACGCATTTTGACAACAACAATTTATATTCTGCCATATTGACAACGAAAACAGGTTATTTTGATTATATTATAACCAGTCCATTTCATATTTTTTTCGAGATTAGGAATTAAAATAAGTTTTCACGTATCGTTATTTTTAAATTTATAAATTATATGTATAGTATAAATTACATATTTTGACAAGAATAAATTTTTCCCGCCTTATTGACAACAATAACGATTTATTTTGACAGGAAACATTTCATCTAATCCTTTGCCATATTTATTAAATATAGAAATAAATTTTGAGCTTTTGGAGTAAGCGAGTTATCTAACAAATGCCTTTTGACGGTTTTGACTGTTTTGACAACAACAATTTGTGGTCCGCCACATTGACAACAACAACAAATAAGTTTGTCTTGTGAACTTTTTATATTTTAATTACAATTAGATATCTAACTAAATTTTTAATTTTGAAGTAAAACTTCTTTAGGCACGCTTGACTTGGGGACTAAGCTGGCAAATGTGTTACGAAAAGTGTAATCGAACGAGGCGAACGAAACAATAGACGCAAAACGAAATCATTTTCCTTTAGTATCAGGATGTGCCATGACAATTCATAAATCCCTAGGTGGAACATTAGTTGATACCATTTTATTTTAATCATTGGTTAAAAAAATGGGATAATAAGAAATAGGAAAATTGGAAAATTGGTAAATGGAAAATTGGAAAATTGGAAAAATTGGAAAATTGGAAATTTCGAAATTTGCAAAATTGGAAATTTTGAAAATTTGTAAATTGAAAAATTGGAAAATTTTAAAATTGGAAAATTAGAAAATTGGAAAACAGGTAAATGGAAAATTGGAAAATAGGAATATATGAAAATATGAAAATATGAAAATATGAAAATATAAAAATATGAAAATATGAAAATATGAAAATATGAAAATATGAAAATATGAAAATATGAAAATATGAAAATATGAAAATATGAAAATATGAAAATATGAAAATATGAAAATATGAAAATATGAAAATATGAAAATATGAAAATATGAAAATATGAAAATATGAAAATATGAAAATATGAAAATATGAAAATATGAAAATATGAAAATATGAAAATATGAAAATATGAAAATATGAAAATATGAAAATATGAAAATATGAAAATATGAAAATATGAAAATATGAAAATATGAAAATATGAAAATATGAAAATATGAAAATATGAAAATATGAAAATATGAAAATATGAAAATATGAAAATATGAAAATATGAAAATATGAAAATATGAAAATATGAAAATATGAAAATATGAAAATATGAAAATATGAAAATATGAAAATATGAAAATATGAAAATATGAAAATATGAAAATATGAAAATATGAAAATATGAAAATATGAAAATATGAAAATATGATGATATGGAAAGATGAAAATATGAAAATTGGAAAATTGGTAAATTGGAAAACTGGTAAATATGAAAATTGGAAAATTGAAAAATTGGAAAATTCGAAAATTGGAAAATTGGACAATTGGAAAATTGGAAAATTGAAAAATTGAAAAATTGCAAAATAGGAAAATAAAAAATATGAAAATAGGAAATTTTGAAAGTTGGTAAATTGGAAAATTGGAAAATTGGAAAATTTGTAAATTGGAAAATTGAAAAACAGGGAAATTGGAAAGTCATAATATAGACTTCTATGTCACTGACTGACTCACTCGAGAACGCACAGGGTGACCAAATTTTTTTTTTCTATATTATAACATCTATGTCACTCACTAACTTACTCACTTCAGAACGCACAGGGTGACCAAAAAAAATTCGTCCGTGTGATATATTATATATATGTATTTTTTCTATATTATAGCTCCATTTCACACGAGGTATCGCAGAAACCGATTTTTTCTTCGTTTCTTTCCCCGATTGCCTATGATACAGGTTTTAATGCGACTTAAACATATTTTCGATGAAACCACATGATGTACTGTGGTTATACATAAATGAAATAAAAAATATTTCAAGGCCATTTTTACTATGCGAAGAGATTTCAAAACTGGTTTTTTTGTCCATTTTGTGACACATACATAAACATTGTCTATTACGACTAGTTGGCCTTGAAAAAGTTACCAAGTTACAAGGTTACCTCTTGTGGCATCAGACATAAACGGCTAGGTGACACTCGAGTACGCAAAGGGTGACCAATTTTTTTTCCAATATTATAATTTTTCTATATTCTATTATAAATATTAAATATATATTAGAAGTTTTACTTCAGTAGTGTGGTCTAAAGCACACTTAATTTTTTTGGAGTTTCGAAGTATCGTTCTCAGTGAAATTCGAATTAATCGCATTTTGGCAACAACAATTTGTAATATCCCGCTTTTCAAAATGCCGATTTTAAATTTTTTTTTGTTTAAATCCTGATTTCGCAGAAATCTTAAAGAATCCCGCCAAAAAGCGGGTTCGTACTTGAATTTTGAAAGAAGTTCCGAAATTCGACACACCAGTAATTAAAAAATGTTGGTCAAATTTGGTGTTTACTTTGGGATTGAGCTTTTAACGTGAATTTAACTTAAAGCTATAGAATTAGACCATTCTAAATTAAACTTGGCCGTTTCTTAATCAGTATAATGGTAAAATTTAATTGTAGAGCTGAGTAGTATGGATTGAATTCTCATGTATATCCATTTTGGTTGAATTTTTAGATTTTTGTCTTTTGAGCTTGGAGCTTTGCCATTTCAATGTCTTATTTGATATGATAGGCATTGCCTAACTGAACTTGGCCATTTCCTTTTCATATTATATATAATTTCGAAATTTCTTGACGACTTTTGGTCAAATTTATTATGTACAACTAGATTAGGATTTTTATATGCCTATATACAAGAATTTGTAGTATTTTTTGGAACTCGTACGTGATGTTTTGAACTAACTCATATCCAACGTTATATCATAAGTTATGGGTTGGGATTTTCACTACATTGTCATTTCATAACATTTATTGCCAAATTTTGTATGCATATTTGATTTAGGAATCTAACAATCATCTGTTTGATTTTTTATGCAAACACCTTATATATTACATTACATTTATTACATTTAGAGAATTTGATTCTCACGTATCCGTATTGTATGTAAAAAATAATTTTTGCTTCTCATTACTTCTTATTTAGTTAATTATATATAAAATACGGTACGAATACTTCTACTTAGTCTTCTGCAAAGCAAACATAGGGCCTATTTTTTAATTCAACCTGCACAAGCAGTGGGCTGTCAAAAAATACTCTGTGTTTTTTTATTCAACCTGAGTAATTTTACTCGGCACTAGAGTTTCCAAAATACCCGAAAAATAAATACCCGGGTATCGGGTAGTTATTCTTTGAACTACCCGTGTAACCCGGGTAACCCGAAAAAAGACAAATAAATACCAAATTTATTTATTAAATAAAACAAAAATGTTGAAGAAAGAATTCAATCATGCTAAAATTCATTATTCATTGCAAATTTTAAAATTGTCCAATAAATCATTGAAACTTTAAGTTTATATGGGATTAAAATTGTATCGTTATATGTTAAATTTAATCAATTTTTAATTAGTTACTTATTTTTTGTTTATAAAATAATATTTTAAGAATAGCAGTCCATTAAGAGTGTCATCAGATAAACGACTACGGGGTTTTGTCATTATATTCCCGGCAACTGAAAAGACCCGTTCGCATCCCGTTGAGGTAGGGGAGTGCTTGGTATAAATTTTCCAATACTTCACTTCGCATTCCTTTTTTTGCAATTCGACGAATTTGAAATCCTTTTCAATATTTGCACTGGAAGCTGTATATTTGGTTAATTTAGTTGATGTAAATTAATTAATTTAATATCATCAGAGGAGTTATTTCGATATTTCGTTCTGGAGTCGATATTTCGTTCTGGAGTCGATATTTCGTTCTGGATTTGATCTGGATTTAGTCTATTTATTAAATGTTTAGCAAGTAGTTTTATTGTTGTTTTTGATGAGTAACTTAAAATATCGGTATTTGGATGCCCTACCATGATGTAAGATTAATAATAACGTTATTAGCTGTTTTGCTTTTGCAAAGTCCACTAGCTTTAATATTAGAGATCAATATTGGTTTCACCAATATTTGTTTATGAATTTTCAGTAACGGAAAATAATTGTTCATCATAGTTGGCGTATTTGGCAGTAGTAATTAAAGTAGAGTTGGCTTTAATTAAAACTAAAAAAACAGATTTTCATAAAACCGATTCAAGGCTGGGATGTTCTAACATCACCATATTTCGTAAATTGATCGAAGTTTATTTCTCGTTTCTGCAGAATAAAATTTATCTCTGTTTCAATTTTTATATCATTTACCAGCCTGCTAGATTGTGACATTGTGAAGTTTCTACTGTGTTTCTATCACCAAATAATTTTTTTTCGATTGTAGAACGAAAATAAGTGAAATAGATATTGTTCATATATATTCTAGAAGGCTGTGATAGCAATAAAGAACAAATAATTGATAATTGAAACAGAAGTCAAATTAATTTTAGCTGAAAGAGACGTACATTTCGATAAAATATTGCAAAATGTGATGTTAGAACATCCCAGCACAGACTACAATTACTACTGACATAAAATCCAACTATGATGAACAATTATTTTCCGTTACTGGAAATTCACAAACGATAATATTGATGAAACCAAAATTGGCCTCTAATGTTAAAGCTAAGTGGACTTTGCCAAAGCAAAACAGCTATTAAGACTTTTTGTCGTCGTTCCTCAACTTAAATTTGTAAATGTTCAATTATATCCTATGAAAGGGGCGTATTCATTTCTTTTAGTTTTTTGAATACATATATTAAGGGTTCCCTCAGCAGTTATTAGATTGTCATTTTCTTTTCTAAGTTCTTTACATTAAATGTTTCAATACTAAAACTTCCTTAAAAACGTGAGTGTCCTCGTCAGCAAATTTTTTCGAACCCAATTCATTTAATGTTGAGTTATAATTTAATGCTGAGTTAATGATTTTATATATTTTTTTGAATATAGTACTCAAATACCCGAAGCAACTACCCGGGTATTCGAGTAGTAAAATACTTACAAAAATACCCGGGTATCCGGATACTGGATACCGGGACTGGAAACTCGACTACTCTGCACACTGTGTTTTCATTTGTTAACTGTAGTTACCCCGAGTATTGAACAGAATGCCAGTGTACGAAGAGTATGTAAAGTAAAAAACAAATTATTACTCTTTGCACGATCATTTGGCACTGCACCACAACCTGTGCTCGATTTACAATACCCAGCCTGCTGACTCGGGTAAAGGCGATGATTCATGTAGAAATTTTGTCAGACAGACATAAATAATAATCGCTCTGATTGGTTAAATTGTTTTTGTCTTATACAGTGAAAATGAAATTCACACGTAAGCGATACATGTATAAAATTTTGCCGTAAGAATATATTTTGTCATTTTATAAAGCAAGCAACCTAAAAAGTGTTTTTTCTTTTGTTCGTTTAGAATTCTTTTTATTATGTATTCTTTATTGTTCTCACTGCCGTCAAATCTTATACAAAATTGAGCAATGTTCAATTTTTAATTTTTGTCGTACGATAAAAAAATATTGCCGACTTCAACCAATCAGAGTGATTATTATTTATGTCTGTCAGACAAAATTTATACATGAATCACCGCCACAGGGTCTATTTTTTAATTCGACCCGAGCAAGCAGGCTTACCCTGGGTAGTGTACACCGAGCAAAGGTTGTACTGGGTAAAATTATCCGGTGTGCATATAGTAAAAAATTATGTTTACATTGCACACTCCTCGTACACTGACATTAATTTCATAGTAAAATTTTAAGAACCAAGTAAGCGTGGTATGCGCACAGTTCACAAATAAAAACACATAGTGTGCAGAGTAAAATTATCCAGTGCTGACATGTTCTACCATCACATTTTCGATCCTTTATCGAAGATTATGTCTCGCTTTCCTAAACTAAAATGGAAAACTGTTTCATTTATGAATTATTTCTTTTCTATTGCTATCACAACCTACTAGTACAAAAATGCGAACAAATTGTCTTTCTATAATTTAGTTCAAGTGTCAAAAACAAATTATTTCGTGATAGAAATGGAGTGTAATATCACAATTTTTCAATCTAGTAACCTAGTAAATGATATAAAATGTGAAATATGTAGTGTCACATTTTATTCTAAAGAAGCGAGACATAAGCTGTATTTTGTTGAGAATTAAAATATTAGAGGCCAGTTTTGGAATTAGCTATGTTGGTTTCTAAATTTTTCATAACGGAAAAAACGATTCATCATAGTTAGTTCTTTTTCAGTAGTAATTATGATTTTTATCTAAACCTTCAATTTTTTTGATTTGTATAATTCAAACCCGAATTTTATTACTTCTGATAAATTCGCCAACTATGATGAACAATTTCCTTTTACTATGATAATTTAGAATACAAACAATGCTTATTCCAAAACTGGACTCTAATATTTTATTTCTCAACAAAATACAGCTATAATCTTCGATAAAGTATCGAAAATGTGACGCACTGCTAGCTCGGGATGAAATAAAAAGTAGACCCACAGTAAACTTTTGAGTAGCCATACGGCGTTTCAGCATTTTGGGCAAAAGAAACGAGTTTTCTGGCAAGTTTTTTCATTTCCCTGCGAAAACAGTTTGCAAATATGTGTTTAATTAATTAAACCAATTAGAAAAACAACAAATTAAACAGAGCAATTTTTTTATATTTTTATAGCACAAATTTTATTATCATAATTAATTTAGAATTATCAACCGCTCTTTTTGGCATTATATAAGTTGTGCCGTACAATTGTTTATCATATAAGTTTACTTTTGCCCGTAACCAAGGGCTTCGTGTGATGTGTGATTCTTTCGACGATAATTTAAATGAAAATATATTTTCTCTTATTCTCTTTACGTCGCACATAAGGGTTTTAAGAAGTGTTTAGTCCCAAAAATGTCTAGAGCCTAGAAAAATGCACCAAATTGAGTATTTTTTTTTTAATATACTCTTTATGAGATTCTTAAAAGATCCCTCATGAGTGTTTTGTCTAATTAAAATTTTTTTGTATGCATAGAAATCAGTACATTCTCAGACCCAAGAAACGTACTAAATGAGAATAGAGTCAAGATTTATAACAAGTGAAAGTGATTTGACTGCTAATTGACAGCTGTCAACTGTCAATATCGAAAATCTAACTCCATATTTGAACGTAGCGACCGCAAAAGCAATGTGTACCAAATTTTAGAAAAAAATAAGGGTTAAGTAGGTTAGGTTAAGTTAGGTTAGAGTGGCTGCTATCGCACACTTAGGCCAGTAGTGGCCCATTATGTGATACCACAGGATCCTATCTCCCCTTTACTCCCGTTGAAACCATCCAGAGCTACTTATGTAGCGTAAAATATCTCGCACTCTACAGCCCGCGAGTTCCGAAAGGCTGTCCATACTGTACACACCTAAGTACTTATGCCTTCTGCCTGATAGTGCCGGACACGAGCAAAGGAAGTGATCCAACGTCTCCTCCTCCTCTTCGTCCAAACAGCTTCTACAAAAGTCATTAGTCTGTAGACCCATCCTTCTTGCATGTTCCCCAAAAAGGCAGTGTCCTGTCAGTATCCCTACGACCAATCCTAACTCTCGTTTTCCTAGGGATACTAGTGCCTTGGAGCGCCGCAGGTCCAGTTTTGGCCAAACCTGTTTTGCTACCCTGCACGTGAGAGTGTTGGTCCACCTCTCATTTGTCAAAGCAATTGCCTGCTTACTGAGCGCCAATTTGAGTGCTGCTATAGGCCTCCCCAGACCCGCCCTTCCCGGCTGTATCTGGAGAGTCGTGCCGTACCTAGCTAGTTCGTCCGCCCTGCAGTTTCCCGTGACGTCCGAGTGACCGGGGACCCATATTATCTGGATGCTGAAATACTCGCTCATCTCGTTAAGAGATGATCGGCAATCCAGCGCCACCCGTGACTTCAGACAAACCGCCTCCAGCGACCTGACCGCCGCTTGACTGTCCACATAAATTGCGATATCCCTCACGGATACCACATTATGCTTGAACCATGTCACGACTTCGCCTATCGCCACCACTTCAGCCTGGTACACGCTGCAGTAGTCAGGGAGACGAACGGAAATATTAACGTTAAGCTTCTCACAGAAGACTCCGGCTCCTACCTTACCGTCTAGCTTAGAGCCGTCCGTGAAAAATTGCAGTGCCTCGTTTTCCAGTATTGATCCGTTCCTCCAAGATTCTCTCGAAGGACAGATGGTCCGGAAACCTTTATCGAAGCACAGCATTGGCTTAATATAATCTAGATTCGCCAGTTCTTCCCTTAGCGATCTAGTTATCGTCGAGTGTCCCGTGTGAAGACACTTCCACTGAGAGACAGCCGAGAGTCTCGTAGCCACATTGGCTGCTATCTGTTTACCAAAAAATTCGATTGGAAGAAGGTGGAACATAACCTCCAAAGCGCGTGTAGGTGTTGACCTAAGCGCCCCGCTTATAAGCATGCAGGCCGTTCTTTGCACCTTTTCCATCATTTTTATATATGTTGCCTTCTCCAGAGCTGGCCACCACACGCCCACCCCGTACGTCAGCACTGGTCTTACCACTGCCGTATAGAGCCAGTGCACCAGCTCTGGTTTCAGACCCCATTTCTTACCTATGGCGTTCCTACACGAGTAAATGGCTACATTAGCCTTATTCACCCTTTTCACAATGTTAGGCTTCCAGCTGAGCCTACTATCCAAGATTATGCCCAGAAATCTTGCTCTGTCAGCAAAAGCCAGTCTAATGCCGTTCACGGTAGGAGGGCTAACTACCGGAATTTTATACTTCTTAGTAAATAGTACCAGCTCAGTCTTGGAAGGGTTGATCCCTAATCCACATTTGCTGGCCCATTTCGTAACGATCAGGAGCGCATTCTGCATAACGTCCCTAATCGTACCCAGATATTTGCCAGAGACAGCCATCGCTACATCATCTGCATATGCTACAACCCCTATCCCCTCTCTCTCTCCAGTTCCAACAGCAAACCATTCATCACCACACTCCAAAGAAAGGGGGACATTACACCTCCTTGAGGGGTTCCTCTAACCACCCGCCTTCTAAAGGTGGCCTCCCCCAGTTCCGAAGTAATAATCCTGCTTACCAGCATCTGATTTATCAGCCTTATTATGGGGTAATCCACGTTCAAAGGTAGCAGTCCTTCCATGATCGCCTCCGTTTTTACATTATTAAAGGCACCCTCAATGTCGAGAAATGCTACCATACAAAACTCTTGCGAGTAGATTGACTTCTCAATCATGCGTACCAGATCGTGCAGAGCTGTGTCTACCGACCTACCCTTACAGTACGCATGCTGCGACGTTGCCCAATTCCTGGGCTCAATTTTTGATCGAGTGCCTACATCTACCAACCTTTCCAAGGTTTTCAACAGAAAGGATGATAGAGTTATAGGTCTCAGGTCCTTTGGATAGGCATGTGAGCTTTTTCCCGATTTCGGGATAAAGACCACTCTGACCTCCGTCCATTTCCTAGGAATATAAGCTAGTCTCAGACACCCTCTGAAGATACCCTCCAGCCAGGGGAGGATGACTGCCGAATTCCTTTGGATCTCTGCTGGTATAATCCGATCCGGGCCCGCTGATTTATAAGGCTTAAAACCGTTCAGCGCCCAACGGATTCGCTCCCTGTCCAAGATGCCCTCCATCTCTAATGAAGGTGTTGCTCGATGAGCTCCAGGCTCCATCGAGTCTTCAAAGCTTCCCGGAAAATGGGTCTCGATTAGGAGCTCCAATGATTCCGCACTTGAAGTTGTCCATGACCCGTCTGGTCTAATTAAATAACTAGGACTGGTTGGGTTAGTAGCTAGAATTTTCCTAAGGCGAGAAGTCTCAGAGACCTCCTCCATCCTACAACAGAAGAGTCTCCAGGACCCCCTTTGTGCCTTCTTCAACTCTTTTTTGTACTTTCTTAGGTCCTCCTTATAGGAGTCCCAATCCCGAACCTCCCTTGTGCTCTTAGCTTTGTTAAAAGCTGTCCTACACACTCTCTGACACGTTCCCAACTCTTTGGTCCACCATATCGGCTTCTGCCTGCCCCTAGGCTTTATCAGGGGGCAGCATTAAATGAAAGATTGCACGCTCTTGTGAAAATATCCACCATGCAGTCTAATTCTTCTACCGTCGCCGGAGGTCCCGGGACCTCCAGCGGCAAAAGTTCCTCCAACACTTCCCTATATTTGTTCCAGTTTGTCCTTCTGGGATTCCTAAAGGCTTTCCGGACTACAGGTTTAATTTCGAGGTTATATTTTACATATCGATGATCAGAGAATGAGTGCTCTTTCGCCACTCTCCACCCTCTGATCATATGAAAAATCGTTTCCGACGCAAAGGTCACATCTAGAACCTCCTGTCGATTTTAAACAATAAATGTCGGTTCTCGTCCAATATTGCAAACTAAAAGGTTGGTATTTAATAAATAATCAAAAAATAACTCACCCCTCTCGTTGATGTCTGTGCTTCCCCATATGGTGTGATGTGCGTTTGCATCACATCCGAGTATAACACCTACCCTTCTGTGATCTGCTTCCCGGATTAATTCCCCCAGGTTATCCGGTGGAATCCCATTTTCCCAATCCATATAGGCTGAGGCCAGCCATAATTTTTCACAGCCAGCCTCAACACTCACTGCCGTAACATCACCGCTACTAAATTGAGGAAGAAGAAAAATATTCAAATTATTTTTCGCTAAAATACAGGATCTGATCTTGTCAGAGTTGCTTGAGTATAGTAATTTATACCCTTTCATTCTGAGGCCACAGATCCTGTTATTGCTAATCCAAGGTTCTTGGATTAACACCAAGTCGTCATCAGACTTAGTCAGTCTGAGCACGAGAGCTGCCGAGGCAGCCTTCGTGTGATGTAGGTTTATTTGTACAATGCTAAACATTGTAGTCAACCTTACTCACCTCTACCTGCACCCCCTGCATCGGGATAGTGCCATCTGAATCGTTGTTCCGGCCGCTATCCTTCTCTCGTCGAGAGCCCGACAGGATGTCCCCATCAGACTCCAGTGAGAGGAGGCTACCTCCAGTTACGATGTTGTCTGCGTCCGAAGCACTTTTCCGGCCGTCCTCAGCCCGCCTGACCATCTCCTGCAGAGTCCGTTCACCGTCACTCCCAGGCTGGTCTTTCGTAGTCTCCTCGGTCTCATCTTTTTTATATATTTTAAGGGTGATCGACCCGAACCCGAAGTTGATCACCCCCTTTAGTTTTGCGAGGGAAGCCAGGGACTCTTTATTGATCAGCATGATTGCCAATCTAAAGCCTCCCTTAGCCTCCTCTCGCTTTACAATCCTCCAGTCTTCGGTCGGAAGATCGGGATTGCTGGCCCGGATGATCTCGAGGATCTCTTCCGGCTTATCCGGCTCGGTTGGCAGCCATACACGTGCCCTCGGCCTGCTCGGGATTTCCTCCCTGCAGACTGCCTCGAGCCTCGCACCCTGCCATACCTCGCCTACTTCGGCCACCGCTCTTTTGTACAGGTCAGCCGATCTCTGGTCTGAGCACGCAGTCAACTTCACGCGCCCCTGGTACCATCCCGCATCTCTGTAGGATGGAGGGGATCCCGGATTTTCTCTCAGGATCCGTAGAAAAATGGAGTTTAGTGCATTATGCGCTACTCTCCACTTCTCTGACGTGATGCTCCCATCTTCTTGACTTCTGTCAATGACGGCTAGCACCAGCACGTGCTCCTTTAGGATCTCACTGAATAGCTTCAGTTTCCGATCCCTAGGAGCACCCGACGTCTTGTCTGCTTGCACCTTGGCCCGCTTACTGTCACCCGGTTCTTACTCATCCTGGGACCTCTGTCTTTTAGACACAAGGGCCCTTTCCGAGCTATCACAGCCGACAGTTTCTTTAGCCCATGCTACAGACTTACGCTGTTGGACTGTAAGCTGCCCCTCAGGGGTCGCAGCCAGTCTTTCCAGAATTCTGAACGCCGACCGTCTCTCCCTGTATCGACGCTTCGAAGGAGGGATCTCCTTCACTCCCCCCTCCCCCCCCCCCCCCTATCTCATTTGACGGATCCACTTCCACCTGGCTTCGATGCCAAAGTGTCGCTTACCCTTGCTCCTATGATGTAGCTCCACCTTCCCGGTTAGAGTTACTCTCTTCCTCCGGTTTTTGAAGGGTGCCGGCCCCTTTATTTTGTTTTTTCTTACTATTTTCCATGTTTTTCCCACGAGTATCGGAGAAATACAAGTCGACCTGCGCAGAGATCCGTGTACGCAGGGTTAAGTAAAAAAGTGATGTTTTTAAACAAATATCTGAGTATGTACTGATTTCTATGCATACAAAAAAATTTCAGACAAAATACTCATGAGGGATATTTTAAGAATCTCATAAAGAGTATATTAAAAAAAATACTCAATTTGGTGCATTTTTTAGACTCTAGACATTTTTGGGACTAAACACTACTTAAAACCCTTATGTGCGTCGGCTGCATTGGCATCAACAAAAAATTGCGACGCTTAAAGTAATTTCGTTCACCAAGGAATTCTCACTTATTCTCGATATTCGCTCCTTTGGCCGCCTGTAGTGAGATAGCTTAACCGATTATTATCCCAGCATTATATCTAGGAAATACAATTTTTTAATCAGGTAACTGTAACATAACAATTGGTGATTAATTTGTTCTTGTGTGAAGTTAGCCCAATTGAAAATGATCGAAATTATTAAGTTCGATTTGACGTCAATCAGATAATCAAAAAAAAAATAAAAACCATTTGATAGCAGTCTAAATAAAACTGATCGAATACCAAATGTATGTGACGTTAGCCCAAGATTTTATCCGAGAAAAATAAAAAAAATGCATTGGGTAACACTTGGAATGGTATTCCAGCCCAGAATTTAATAAAGCAATTTCGTTCAATCTCGAAATTTTATTCTAGCCCAGATTTTTTTTTTTCAAATTTTAAATATTAAAATCAAAATTATAATTCAAGTTAGTATTCAAGTTTCAGTCTCGACTTTGTAAAAAAAAAAAAACGAAAAGCTATTTGTTATGCTATAAAAACATGAACAAAAACAGGTCATTGACTGAATGTATTCTATGCGACACTGAATATAGATAAGCTCTAATATAGAAAAGAAATCAAAAAGGTTAGCCTGGTCTGTCTAGATATCCGTTTTTGTACCAAGAAAAAAAAATTTGGCTCAAATAAAGTATAAACCAGACAAATGTGTGAGTAAAAAAACAGAGTATGTAATGGCGTTGTTTATAAAATTTTCGCTTGATTTGAAGTACAACCAACACAATTGTGTGTATAGTTATAGTGTTTTTTTTCGGACAAAAATAAGTTTTAAAACGAATACACAAATGTGTGAGTTGGTTCAAAACACATATAAAATAAATTTTTGACATGATTCGTTTCGCTTCTCCAACCAATTATGTGGGCAGACAGGTAAAGGGATATGTTGGTGGCTAGTAAAAGAAAATTATATGTTCTAAACAAGGTTGAGTTTTAATTCTAATTTTAATTTCAATGGTTTGGGTCAATATATTGTATCGGGTTTATATAATATCCACAGGGATTCGGCCTGGTATGTCTTAGTGCAGAAGCCAGTAGTGGAATGTATTTTATATGAAACGTGGTCGTATTAACCATCTCAAAATTCAATGTCAAATCGATTTGCATGTTGTGAACAGAGCAAAGACGGTTTTGGTCAGTATGATGTTGAGTTCACATAATATACAAAGTTGAATTAAATTGCTTCAAAAAAATACTTCATATTTCATATTTCAATAAATCTTTGGCAAAAAAAATATTCAAAATGTCGCCTATATTCGATGTTCAATTCTTTTTAATCCGTTGATTGCTGTTAAAATATCGAAACGAGCATCATAAGCGTGAGGGAGGTTATGGTGTCGAAGTGCTTCAAATAATTTATAATATGCACCATGTACTTCGCTAACAAATATATTTGTATTTAAATTTAAAACGCAAGCACTAAACGAATGCGTCAAATGAACACGTGTGTGTAATTTTCACCTAAAATTGAACCATTCTGCAAATAATACAAGTGGTAACATTCTTAAGCTTTAAATACTTTTAGTTTTTGTTCACGTTTCGTATAAAATACATTCCATTACTGGCCGCTGATGCACTAAGACATACAAGGCCGAAGCCCTGGGAAAAAATAAAATTAAAACTAGAACTAAAAACTCACTGCGCGCAACCTTGCTCAGAATATATAATTTTCTTTTACTAGCCACCAATATATCTAGATAAACCAGGCTAAAGTTTTTGATTTCTTTTCTGTACTAGAGCTTATCAATACGATTCAGTGTCGCATAGAATACATGACCTTTTATTGATCATGTTTTTATAATACGACAAATACCTCTTCGTTATTTTACAAAATCGAGACTGAAACTTGAGAACTTGAATTATAATTTTTACTTAATTTTTAATTTTGATTTTAATATTTAAAAATTGAAAAAAAAAAAAAAAAATTCTGGGCTGAAATAAAATTTAGAGATTGACCCTTACTACACCCTACTAAAATATAAAAAACCTGTACGATTCTGAGACGCATAATATACTAATGAAAAACTATAGGCCAAGTTAGTAAAAATTCGTTCAGTGCAAGTTGCCAAAAATAAACTCTGGGCTAAGAATTTTATTAAATTTTTTAAATTTTTATCCCGCTCGATAAATCTTAAATTATTTAAAAAAAAAACTATAAATGCCTCAGACTAGGGCTAAATGATTTTCAAAGGTATAATTTGGTCCAAGATTAGCTACTATAGTGTATATATTTAAAAATCATGTAGCCCTAATCTGGGACATTTTTAGTTTTGTCAAAATACTTTGGATTTCTGGAATGGGACGAAAATTTAAAGAAAAATCAATGAGATTCCCCTAGCCTAGAAATAATTTTTGGGAATTTGCCACCAAACTATTTTCTTCTTATTTGACCGGAAATTAGCTACAAGCGTACACATCTCAAAATCATATAGCCGAAACATTTTTAGTTTTGGCGTTTTTTTTTTAAATTTAGTGAGTGGTTCGAAAGTTTAAATAAAAGTTAATGAATTTCCTAGCCCAGAGTTCGTTTTTGGGAACTCGCCACTCGCAGGACTAAAATTTAATTAAAAATAAATTTAATTCTCCTAGCCCACAGTTAACTTTCGGGAACATGGCACCAAACAAATTTCTTCTATTTTGGCCTAAAAATAGCTATTCGAGCTTCTAGCTTTGGTTAAAATAAGTTTAAATTTATCGAGTGGGAAGAAAATTTAAATAAAAATCAATGAAATTTCAAGCCCAGAATTCATTTTCGGAAACTTGCCACAAAATGATTTCTTTCAAATTAAGCATAAAATAACAACTTGTGTTGTATGCGTCTCAAATTCGTGTAGCCGAGATAAATTGTCTCGGCTACACGAATTTGAGACGCGAATTTGGACAAAACTTAAATTGAGTTTTGGCGAAATATTTTTAAATTTGTCGAATGGGACGAAAATTTTTATAAAAATCTGCTAGCCCAAAGATCATTTTCGGGAACTTGCCACGAAACGAATTTTCTACTTATAATTTTCCACTATCAGTTTTATTTGATTGAAGTCAAATGGCATTTAAAAAACTCGATAATTTTCGTTTTTTCGTAAATTATAGCTGTGTTGCTTTCAAAAGATTACAACAACAATTGCATTGTATTCAAGCCGATTGTTTTAGAATGTTAAAAAAAAAATTTTTTAGCATTAGCGGAAATAAAATCATTTTATGGTTATGGTGTTTACCGCAAGGCGTTATTTTTTCTATTTTTCTCGAAAAAATGTATCTTGGAGAATAATTTAGCATTTGTTATTTGATAGCAAAATATCGAATTTAATTTGTTCTATTTCATAAAATAAAAAAAAATAAAATATATATTAAGAAAATGAACCAACACAGAAAAATTAAAACGCATTAAAAAATTAAAGCCAAAAGTTGTTGCTTTCACATTTCTTAGCTAAGCTAAGCTGCTGGGCTAATTTGACACAAGAGCAAATTGGTTATTGTAATGTTAGTGTTGCCTGATTAAAATTTTTTTTTTTTGTGGGATCGAATGCTGAGATAACTTCATATACGTTTCACAGTTGGTTTAAAATAGTTTAGCGCATTGGTCCGTTAAGATAAAAAGTTGAACAATTCAAGGTTGTAAAATATTTTTAGAGCGATGCTTGAGTCTACAAGATTTTTGTTTCCGTATATAATTTATTAACAAGAGTATAAAGTAGCCATGAACTCTCTTTGTCACACCCTTTCTTCTGAACTTGGACCAACTGCATTCAGGTCCTTCCTATAATGCGTCGCTATAATGTCTAAGAAGTGTTTGAGGTTCGCCGCCCAGATATCTTTTGAGGTATAGAAATTTGTTAATGCCAATCATGTAATTTTTTAAGTACATCGAAGTTACGAACAATTCAAAAAATGATTGCCATCCCAAATAAGCCCTCGCAAACTCTCAACGTCTTAGTTATTCACTAACCCTGCAATGACATATTATTTTATTTACTTTTCTTTAATATTAAGATCCCTTTTCTTGTATGTCCTTGTATTCTTCGGTTATTAAATCCCAACCAATAATAATGAAAATTCCTTTTTAATGAAGATTAAGGAAAATATAGACGAAAACGAAAAAAAAAATACGTTTGCTGTAACATCACGCAAAATGTTGACCCCAATTTGTTATTTTAAATGTCAAATACAGATTTAGATTAACCAAAAACAAGGAAAAAGCTCTTCGGCAGTGTTTTTCTACTCCGTAACTTATTAAGTTTATTATTATCCTTTAAGCATAATGACCTCAATACATGAACGAATATACGTATAGAGGGGATGAGGTTGCGGGGTGTATACATGCGGACAAGCAGCACGGCGCGGTAATTGATAAGAAAAAGATGTGAAAATGGAATAATAAAAAATTAATTGTTTGCGATACAAGAGTTTAATTTCCAATTAATATTCGATCGTTCCTTTGTTTGTAATCCGATATATCATTTCGGGATGACATGGTTGTATATACACAAAGTCAAGCGAGGGTGAATTATTAATTCGGTTTGATTAAATAAAAAAAAATGTAATAAAATATTGATAATTTTTGGTTCACACAAACGGCTGCCGCCACTTGCGTGATTTATCTATAAAATTAGGTATTCATTATTCACCCGCGCTTCGATGCTCGCCCCGTTCAATATATTATACCGCAAGAAAGTCGAAATCGAAATAAATTTTATATCATTTTGGGATTTCGATATCGTCTAGGAATAGTTATAAAAACTATATACTTATATACATAGTGTTCTCAATCTAAAGTGATTTACCATATAATTTTTACGAATCTTTGAAATTCGAGATAAATTACATTTCGCTTTTTTTTTGTTGTTTTATATTTTAATGAATAAATTTCATTTTTTTTTTTTTTTTTCATTTTTACGATTTCTAATTTGAATATAAATACGTCAAAAGCTTTGCGGGGAATATGATTTGGTGATGCTGCTGCTGGTCGAAACCATAATTTGCTCATGGTATTTATATCCTTAAAAAAGCTAAATTTGTTTTATATATTTGGGTATTTTTGGACCGTTTAGGATTATTAAATTAAATTAGAAATAAAGTAAGTGGAGCGGAGAAAGGAGGCATGATATATTTCAAGACAATTTATTCCTTTAAATGAATTCCCAAAAATTCAGTTTTGATGTATAAAAGAAAAAACTTTAAAATGAATGGCAGCGCAGACTGACGGTTGTTATCCTTTTCGTATTCATTAGATTATTTTTTTTTTGGCTTTCTAATTACTTGGAAAAACATATTTTTATGTTGTGTTCCCGTTGAGATTTATATACCTAAATCAATTGTGGTACGATTCAATTTGACATAAAATGGTTAATTGATTTGGGGACAAAATTATGGTTTTAATTGAAACGAATAAAGCTCAATGATTATTTTAATCGCAAAGCATTCCTCTTAATACATTCTTCAAATAGATTTTTCTTCCAGATTAAGGCATTTGAAAGTTTAAAAGTAAACTAGTTTTGAAAATATTGAATTATGAAATTAAATTCACGTTCTTCTATAGTACATTGACGTATTCTAGTCTGCTATCAAAGCCAACAAAGAATGAAAAATGTTTAAATTCTATCTGTGTTTTAAGTTATGTCTGCCGTTATTTATTGTATCGAAGAGCAAAGTCCTATAGAATCATACCTCCTCGCGGTGCCCTCTGCATAACTGTAAATTTACCAGACGTTGTGGTACAATCACTCTCTGAGATTCCAAAATGAAAATCAATCAAGTTCCAAACGAGAAATGATAGATTCGGTTACGAACACAATTTCAAAATTTTACAGAATCATTAACGAAAACAGGAATGACCGCACTTCGAAAGTATCTTTCGCAACTTAATCCTCAACCGAAGAAATCCAATGAACTAAAATATTATAAAACAAGGAGGGAGATTTAAAAGGTCGTCTCAAATTCCAAACTGTTAAGCAACGTAGGCAATAGGCCGTACTGGATGTACGGATGGATGTTTTAATTAATGGAACACTATACCGAGATCTTTACCGTCCAACATGACGAGTTGGACAGATGAAATATAACATCTTTTGTATGGTAAAAGAACAAGAACTATTAAGTGAAACTTAATCGTGTAAGAAATTTGGCTAAGTAAGGACGCTTGTTCTGGCACACTCCATATATGTAGGCAACGCCGTTACTGTGAATCAATGATACTAATCTGTATCCCGGAAGTACAAGAAGAGATATATGTGTAGGAAGCTAGACCATATGCTGTGTTTGTGAGTCGGTGGTACCAAAGTACCTGCTATTCGTCGAAGCAAGGAAGGTGAACTCGGTTACAGTGAAAGATGTTTATCGCTTACCGTTGATCGAAACAAACTTCAAAAATTCAACTCATACTTTGTACCGATAATACAAAACAAGGACTTATCGATTTAGTGAATTACGTCACCAAATCAGAAACTTAAACATCTGAACTGTTCTACTTTTCTACTTTTTGTGGCAGATATTGTGAGTAAATGGTTTCTTTGCTTTCTGTGACTAAAATAGTCATAAACATTGTAAAATTGCCATTAAAAATAATATTTTGTCCGAAAAGCCGAAAAATCTAATAAAAATTATAAGGATATATCAATTTCACCATTCCAATATATCAATTTACCGTCATTCCGTTTGGGCTGTCTAATACAGATCATCCGATGTGTCGATTAATGGAGAACGTAATTCATAACCTGCATGACCAAATTTTTGTTTATAGGCGATCTATTAGTTGTGTCTGTTTCCGTCAAGGAGCAGATTTCACTTTTGACTTTAAAACCAGTTTCCTAAAGTTTGCAAATCTAACTATAAATGCAGAGAAAATACAGCATCACGGAACTAAAATATCTGTGATGAGCATTAAAAGATGATCATTCACCGTGATGAGACGAGAGATTACTCAAGCTTACGATGGCTCAAAGAACTGAGCGAGATTTATCTGTAGTTTAATGAAACTACAAGCATTTGATTTTAAGATCGAATATTATAAGGATCATTGAATGTGGTTCCAGACAGTTTGTCGAGAATGAACTTTGAGGGGCTAACGGAAAACGACTTAATTATACAATACATATAGATCTAAACTCCGGAGCCTAAAAATACGAAGACTATGTCGCAAAAATCATGAAACTAAGTCAAAACGATGATTCACCAACCTATAACATTTTTATTTATATCCAAGGATCAGAAATGGGCTCAACGTAAAAGTTATTGCGTGAATATTGAGTGCGGAGCGAATATAGAATGGTACTGCTCAATGTATAAGTTATTGCAGAACTCTTATGTTTAGCTCAGAAAATTGTAAGTCGCCTATGTAAAGCTAAGGAATCAGATTTCTCTAATTATAACTTATAATCATTTGAGCAATGCATCAAATAATCTTTCTGGCCAATTGGCTTTTAAATTTATCCCTATATATAATTTTGAATAAATTCAGTATTCCGTCTTATGAAGTCGGTGGATAAATGACGTAAATCAATTGATATCTACCACGCTAAGGATATATGTATAGGCTATAACAATAAACTATTCGTCAAGTGACCTTGACGAATAGTTTATTGTTATAGCCTATAATATAACCAAATGTCGTATTAGGAAATGAGGACAACTTGTAGAAACGGCACTATTAAACATAGACCCGGCTTTTGAGACAATCCCTTAGGACTGAGTGAAGCTATAATATGAAATCTGCCACTTCCGTGGTACAGTTCCATCGTGCCACTACCGGCAGTACAGAAATGTTCATCAAATTTTGCAACGACAACCCAATTTATCGAAAAAGTTTATTCCCGTTTAAATTTCGTAAAACCGATGTAAGCCGATATTATTGCAAAGTTTACAATATTTAGCATCTTTTATAATTCATAATCGATTTTCTCGTTTACGATTTTTTTTTCGTAATGTTTGCACAAAGCAACAAAGCTCCTATGGAATTTGTCACTTGCGGCAGACCGTATCTGGCCAAAATTCACTGAGAATACAAAATTCGGCTGTGTCTGGGCTGCAGAGAGGCTACAAACTTTTAGTCTGCACAGATCACTGTATGTGTGGGGCACACACAGATTTAAAAAAAACTGGTTTTTGACTTCGGCGATATTGCGAATGATAAATCAACAAAAATCTCGAAGTGCATTTATTTTTTAAATGACATTTTTATTTTAACATTGACAGTTAACAAAATTAATTTTCACTCACAAATAAATGATTAGTGTTAAATTTTTCTAATTTTGAAGCATTGCAACATTTAGGGAACATTTTCTACGATAAAATTTGTTTTGTTTTTGTTAGTTGTTTGACAGGTGTAGATGTTTATATTCTAAGCATCGTTGACTTCAAACGATTTCACGAACTTATTTTTATCCTTCTATGCTAATAGCTTTGGTTGAAATGACATACCTGGTTGCAAGCTATAATTTTTTTGCTGCTAGTGATAGCTTGCTGTTGATATTGCGGTTTTATTGCAGGCTTTTCTATCCTTTCATTTTTTTTCCCTAAAGAAGTGGTCGTAATTTTTGTGTCTGCAAACAAGCAGCATCTTATATATCGCAATAATATTTAGTTTATAAGTAATGCATCCGACTACAGTAGGGTAATGTGGCAGCGATTATACCAAGATGGGCGGAATTTGTTGTTAATATTTAGTTTTAATGATGCTAGTACATTGATATATAAGTTTTTAATAAAATGATATTTTTCTTTTCATTTTAGGTAAGCCAATGCGATTTTTTAAGAGATATTTTAGTATAATGTATAGTAAGTAAATAAAATTTATTTTGCTAAACTGAATATACGAGGGTATATCAAAAAGTCTTGCAATATCATATGAAAAAAACGAGTGAGTGAGACAACAATATATTTTTCAAAACCATTTTTTGTCACGATGAAACTTCTAGAAGAACATTTCGATGTAAATTTTACGGTTCGTTTGTTTTTGTCAATTTAGTAACATGTGTTTTGAATTTTTCTTAAAATGAATGAAATTGAATATCGCGCCGTTACTAAATTTTTCTATAAAGATGGACGAAATGCAATTTATATATTCAACTATATATCAAAAGTTTACGGCGAATCTGCACCATCATATGCCACAGTAACAAAGTGGGTAAAATTATTCAAAAGTGGTTGGGAGTCATTATAAGACGATAACCGCTCGGGTCGGCCAGCAGATGCTATTAGCCATGAAAACGTAATTTTGGCTGATTCTATTGTATTGGAGGACCGGCGTATTTCTGTTCCGCGGTTAGCGTGGAGACTTTCTCTTTCATACGGTACCACATATACTATATTACATGACCACCTTCACATGTCGAAAGTAAGTGCGCGATGGGTTCCCCGTTTGTTGAATGCTGAACAAAAAAAAATGCGTGTTTAAACTTCAAAGGCGATTTTAGATATGTACAAAGCAGATCCAGAAAATTTCTTGGGTAACATAATAACAGGCGATGAAACATGGCTTCATCACTGGGATCTGGAATCCAAACAAGAATCGATGCAATGGATTAAACGTAGTGAACCACCACCAAAGAAATTCAAAACTCAACCGTCTGCTGGTAAGGTTTTGGCAACAATTTTTTGGGATGCTGAAGGAATTTTGATAATCGATTATATGCCACCGAAAACCACAATCACAGGCATATATTACGCAGAGGTTTTGCGAAAATTGAAAAAAGCGATCCGGGAAAAACGGCCAAGGAAAGTTAGGAAAAAAATCTTGCTTCTTCACGACAATACACCAGTGCGCAAGGCTAATATTGCTCAAGCTGCATTAAAGGACTGCGGCTTCGTGGAAATTCCGCATCCACCGTACAGTCTAGACTTGGCACCCAGTGACTACTTCTCTTTCCCAATTTGAAAAAAACACTAAGGGGCCGGAAATTTTCCAGTGACTATGAAGTACAGTCTGTTGTAAATGAATATTTTATGGAGCAAAAGAAATCTTTTTTTTTAGAGGGTTTAGGTAAGTTAATTGATCGATGTGACAAATGTATAAACCTTAAAGGAGATTATGTCGAAAAATAAAAATATTGCTGTCTCTCTCACTCTTTTTTTTCATATGATATTGCAAGACTTTTTGATTTGCCCTCGTATGTTATTTACGCGATAGCTAAACCAAATGACATTATACTTATTATATAAATTTAAAAAAAAAAATGTGTAATATAACTCAAGCATATTGATTGCTATTCTGTCAAAAAACAATTACATCGTAAAATATGTATTCGGTATTCTAGTCGGTGGGCGCTTTCAGGTCCTCCATAATGATTAGCAAAATAATCACCTATTTGATATGATAATTTCTTAGAGCGAAACATTTTCATAGCGTTGGTTGCGATTTACTCAACATGTTCCCAACTGATAGGTGCCCTCAAATCGCCTATTGTATTCTTTTAATAATTGCCGTTTTCCATGACTCCCATTGATTCCGATCAGTTCAAATTTTATATAGACAGGTTGATCCAAATTTTGTTTTAGATCACAAATTTTGATTTGAAATCTATAGCAAGCGTATTGCATGCACTGTGTTGTTGGATCATCAACCGGATCATAACAAGCATCAAGATACTAATAGCTAATATTACAATTTCGCCTATTGGGCATTAATACAGCGTGGTCTGGTCACTTGGGTTCGATATCGGTGGTTCAATCAATAATTAAGATTTTAATGAAATATATATAATAGGGACACCTAGATTTAAGAATTAGAATTTGTTTAAAAGATTTAACGGTTTCGGTATTAAAATTGCTCATAAAAATTAAGTAATATTGCGACTACGCGATGCTTTGAAGATGAAAGGGTTAGACCCCGATAATTGTGATATGGAAGATTTAATAGAAGAAAATCTAAATGCCAAACTCTAGAAGATTGACACAGTTCCCGGGTCAGCTGGAAAGTGTGGAGAAACTCAAATAGCTTATTAAAAAGACAATTGAAAGTTTTTAAGGTTGATTAGAAAATTGATTTGGTACATTCGAATATTTAGGAGTTTGAACAGAAGTTGCAGTCTGAGGTTTAACGTCTCAAAAACATTTATTTTCTGCGTGAAAACAAATGGGACAACACCGCAGGTGATCCACTCAGTGCACTGGATTAAACTTAAGCCACCAATCAACATTTGAAACCGAAATGCATGAGATGAGGGTGAGTCATGTAGTAGAATTGATAGCAGTTCTTAACGTTGGAGATGCCAAGACCACCGATTAAAAGGCAAGAGCCAAAACGGATACTTTCATAGACGGCATTCAGAATCTAGAGACAGGCAAAGCGTTGGATTTTGTCGAAATGTAACTTCTATTCAAATCCAACAAACATAAGGCGAGTACTAATTTACCACCGAGAGAAGCTGTTACCAAATGTGGAAAAAAAATATATGAGAAAGATTAGAGGCCGGTTTTGGGTCAATAAGAAATCGTGGAAGCAATGATAACAAAAACCATAATAATACCAAATAGATTTCTAAATCTACCGAACAAACCAAACAAACCGAACAAACCAAAGAGGAAGTAAGTAGTATATTGAAATACGAACAGAAAATCTGGGGCCCTATTCCTGAATACGTTACGAAAATGTATTCGATACGAAAATGATATCCGTTACGAAAATACTTTGGTATTTCTGAATACGAACGAACGTAATTGTTTGGTGTGTGTGTCCTTGCTATAAGGGAAATTTATTTTAAATGGTTTAACCTACTATAAAATTTTACAACTTGATCAAAGTAAACGTCAAAAAAGAAAAATGTTGTTTCGTATATTATTTCGCTTATACTTGAAATGGATGTTCAAAACAATATTGTACGGATTTATTAATTATTTTTAATACTTTAGGTTTCCATAATTTAGTCCCATCAATTTTAAAGCCGCCATTACGAGTATGTTATTTGAAATTTTGTTGAAAACGAAAATAAAATGATTTATGTTAAAATGAAAATAAATATATTTATTATATATTGCGGAATAAGGGAAATTTTTGAACGTATCATTCATTTTCGTAATCGTATTAGAATTATACGTATTCGTATTCAGGAATACCAATCATACGAATTCGTACAATTTTTGTTCGTATTCGTATTCAGGAATAGGGCCCCTGGTGTTAAAAGTCAACACGGTGCGCGGCAGTAGTTACCGTGCCATGGAACACTCTGCGGTAAAGCTAACCGGTGGTGTTTATCGAAAACAAGGACGCCAGCATTAGATTTTATGAGCGGTTATGGCAATTTAACGTAATCTTTTTTGGATTATAACTATAATGCCACAGAAACTGTTGAAAGATTTATGAATCGCGTAGTAACTAAGATTGCATTTTAGAACTTTTCTTGTATATTTGTATAACATTATCGTCATTGAAATCAATTTCGAGAACCACTTGAAAATATACATAGTTGAATACTTCGAACGAATAGATTCCGACGTATTAAGGTTAATAAAAAAACTGGGTCTGCGTCGGACCAGACGGTGGAAGTTATACTTCTTTGGCCATTTGCACACGCCCACTCACACACACAGACAGATAGGATATGTAAATGAAATATAAGACATTTTCCTCTGTTATTCAATATATTTCTCTTCAATATATTATTATAAATGACTTTAATATTATACTATACACCTATACATTATCATTATCAGTAATTTCTTCTATAATCATTCTTTTATCTTGGTTATTTTCTGGTTGCTCATTAGAAATCGTATTATATTCCAAGAAAGACACAATCGGTTTATGATAACTAAAGTAACTAACAAATATTCTAGATTCAAACTTCTCAAGATATCTACTAAACATAGCATCAATGGTCGTTGTAAAATTTCCGAACGAATTGAATATATCGCAATATATAGAAAGACTATTTCTGAATTAAAAAGTTCGCAATTTTATAAATATAAAACTCAGAATATAATTTTCTATTATAACAAATCAATTTATTAAAATTCTTTATTCACACTATTATTAGCAATGTATAATTTCGCAAAAATTTGCTAACTCACGTAATCCGATCCGGCGATTCCACCTTTTTATTTCCTTCCTTTCGCTTTGTATTCAGTAATCCCACAATGATTTATTCTCCGTTTTTGATGTTGTTCGCTTGAAAGTCGCAGGAAAAGAGGAAGAAAATTTTAATTTTTAGCAAATTCATTCCTCAAATATGGGTTGCCCTAGTTAGCTAAAAGCAATCATAAAAATCGCGCTAAATATTTAAATTTAAATAATTACATGACCGAATGGAGCGCATTCTATTATATAATTTTAACATTAATTTATAACTCTATTACAAAATTTTGTATACAATTTCGAAAGTTAATTTACAAACAAGCTCTATTTGCTAGCTTTAACCGATAATTGTCAAAATTCATAAACAATAAATAAAATTGGCGATCTAAACCGGATTACGTGTGAGCTTACAAGATAAGTATTTTATAATAATAAATATTTTTAAAGTTAATTTATATAATTTTATATGAAAAACGAATTTTATATATTTTAGCTACGCATCTTTAACATAATCGTTGACGAATATATTTATAATTTGTCAACAAAATTACTCCAACGGCAGTTTGCAGACCTTGACTATGGGTCGTTTTATAATTGTTGATGTGGTTTTAATGGTGACGACTCGAACAATACCATGATTATCTGAATGAACGTCTAAGAGGCGACCCATTGCCCATTTCAATGAAGGTAAATTGTCCTCTTTGATCAAAACTAAATCTCCAATCTTAATATTTTCTTCTTTGTTTTTCCATTTCGTTTTTTGTTGTAGGTTGTTAAGGTAATCTTTATGGAAACGCTTCCAAAAACATTGCGCTCGTTGTTCTACTTGCTGCCATCTCGACAATCGCGACGTTGCTATATCATCCAAGTTAATTTCCGGCACGGTTGCTATAGTTGAACCCATCAAAAAATGAGCGGGTGTCAAAGCTTCGAAGGAATCATCATCTTCCGAGATTGGACATAAAGGGCGGGAGTTTAATATTGCTTCGATTTGGCATAAAAGCGTAACCATCTCCTCAAAAGTTAGGTGACAGTTTCCCGTGATTCTGTTGAGGTGGGTTTTAACGGATTTTATAGCGGATTCCCATAATCCCCCGAAATGTGGTGCACCCGGTGGAATGTGGTGCCAGTTTATTTGGTTCAAAGTACAAAATTCTGAAATGACATTATCATTAATTTTTGAGTTATTGAATTGATATACCTCTTTAAGTCTTCTGCTTGCTCCAACAAAATTTGTACCATTATCCGCGTATATATCACTAGGAACATTTCGTCTTGATGAAAATCGTTTCAACGCTGCAAGGAAAGCATCGGTCGTCAAATCGGTAACTGCTTCAATATGAATGGCCTTGGTTACCATACAGACAAAAACTGCTATATAACCCTTAACCAGTTTCGCTCCACGACCTCTTTTGCTGGCTAGTAGAATAGGCCCCGCATAATCTACCCCACATCTAAAAAATGGTCTCGCAGGTGTTATTCGAACATTTGGTAGATTACCCATAAGCTGCTTGGCCGCCTTTGCTTTATTTTTGAAGCATTGAATGCACTTTCTGACTTCATCCCTCATGGTTGCTTTGCCCTTCACGATCCAGTACGCCTGGCGAATTAGATGGGATGTATGGGATGGGCCGGGATGGAGATATTTTTTGTGGTAAAAGGATGTGGGATTTAGGTAGAATGATTGGATGTTTGACATCATATGCACATGAAGAATTTTCTAACCTTCCACCAACACGCAACAGGCCGTTTGTATCTAGAAACGGCGTAAGTGTGGAAAGTTTATCATGTTTAGATAGCATCTGCCCTTTTTCCAATAGTTTTATCTCGTTTGGGTATTCTTTGCATTGTACCCATTTTAATAGTTTTCCTGTGGCTTGATTTATCTCTCTCAGATTTAATGCTGCTGTCAAGCGAAGTCCTTTTTCCTTTCTAACATTTTCTATAAATCTATAGATGTAGCTTAGAACTCGTATGGCCTTTGTGAAAGAAAATGTCTTATTTAATATTAATTGGAATACCTCTTCTTCACTAACTTCGCATTTGGTATTAAATAATGGTATTATGGAGGCAGTTCGCTTTTTCTTCTCGCAAGTGGTATCATCGTAAAAAACCTGTTGTTTTATAGTTGGCCATAAATCTTCTGGTTGAGTTAGCCATGGTGGACCATGCCACCACTGATTGATTGTCAATAATTTCGTTGGTAAGACACCCCTCGAAGCATAGTCTGCTGGATTTTTATCTGACTTCACATGATTCCAATTGCTTCTCGGCAATAATCGCTGAATCTCTGACACACGGTTGGCTACGAATGTTTTCCATTTGGTTGGATGATCGGATAACCAAGCTAAAACAATAGAGGAATCTGTCCATCCATACACTGACACATCTTCGGATACAGTTTTTCTTACTTCATTTAATAGTTTCGCCAGCAAATGCGCACCGCATAATTCCAACCTTGGGAGGGAAATCTGCCTTATAGGTGCAACTTTCGTTTTAGAGGTGACTAGTTCTATTTGAATTTCTCCCTTTTCATTTGAAAATCGATTGTAGACTACTGCCGAATACGCCCTTTCGCTAGCATCGCAAAAACCATGAAGCTGTATACCTTCCTTCTGCATATATCTCTTAATTTTGAGCTGCTCGAATTGTGGAAGTTCTGTTTTGAGCCTATTCCATACCATAGCGATGTCATCAGGGAGCTCATCGTCCCATTCTAGTTTTCTTAACCACAATTGCTGATAAATAATTTTAGCCAAAATTATCGATGGAGATAGTAAACCAAGAGGATCAAAAACTTTGGACGCATTAGAAATTAAGGATCGCTTGGTTGGGATGATTTCCTCTGGAAGATTGACTTTAAATGACAACACATCTTCCTTTGAATCCCATTGAAGTCCTAGTATCTTAGTGGTCAAATTATTTTCCTCGAACGGAACTAGTGACTTGTGATCGTTTAATGGCTGATCCAGTAATTCAGGAGCGTTAGATGTCCATTTTCGCAAGTTAAAACCTCTTAGTGAAAGTATTTTTGTCAACTGTTCTTTCAGGTATTTGGCTTCCTCCAAAGTGTTCGCACCAGATATATAATCGTCTATGTAAAATTTACGCTGGATTTCATTAGCAATGATCGGATATTCTTCTTGGAAATCATATGCAGCTTGTTGAAGTGCACGAATCGCTAAGAACGCTGAACTGGCCATCCCAAAGGTAACAGTGGTTAATTTGTAATACTTCAACGGCTCACTAACCTGTTCTCTCCACAGAATCCTTTGGAAATCTTGATCTTCATCGGCTACTAATACCTGACGATACATCTTTTCAATATCGGCTGTAAGTGCAATTTTACCGTACCGAAAGTTAACAAGCGTTGTCCATAAAGTGGGTTGAATTGTAGGCCCTATCATAAGAAGATCGTTGATAGATTTTCCACTGGTTGTTTTACTTGACCCATCAAAAACGACACGCAGCTTTGTTGTGGTACTGTCCATTTTGAAAACGGCATGATGCGGTAAATAGTAGCAATTTTCAATTTGTTCGCCTGTCGTTGCGTTGGGGATCTCTTTTGCATGACCCAAGTGGATGTACTCACGAATGATTTTCGCATATTCAGTTTTTAAAAAAACATCTCTGTTTAGCCGTTGCTCCAAGTAAAAAAATCTCCTTCTGGCACTCCCTAACGAATTCCCTAAAGCTAAAGGTGAAGTTTTAAAGGGTAATTTTACTATTAATTTACCGTTGGCGTGTCTCTGAAATTTTGTTTTAAAATCTTTTTCACAGTCATTTTCTTCGGTAGCCCAAGGATCGCATGCAGGAATCTCTTCCATTTCCCAAAATTTTTTGAGGGCTTCGTCTACATTTATGCCAATGTGGAAATTGAGACTTGTTTGACCGTGCTCACTTGCTTTTCTGGTGACTTCTCCCGACACAATCCAACCAAACATCGAATTTTGAGCAATTAACTTGTCTTCTAAAATTGCAACACGACCATCTCGTAGAACATTAAAAAATCTGTCGGCTCCAATTATTATGTCTATTCCCCCGGGCGTATGGAAATGTGGATCTGCTAATTTTATGTTTTCGAATTGCTTTAAATTGGTGAGATTTACCTTGCTTGATGGAAGACAGCTGGTTAATTTTTGTAGAACAAGGACGTCAATTTGTAATGTTTCTGTTGAAGAATATAATGACGTAGCCTTTATTAATAAAATCCCTTTCGTTGATTCTGTACCAGGAGTCAAGCCTTTTATAAGTAATTTCGCATTTTTACGTGGTAACGCGAGTCGTTGAGCACACGATTCGGAGATGAAAGATTGTTTTACATGTAATGTTAATGTTGCTGTTGTATTTGTTTGACAAAGTTTATTATTGATAGTAATTGATTTCAAATAAGAATTATGCGCTAGTATTGTACATAGCGTATATATTGTACATAGCGTATATATTGTACATGCGAGTTTTACATGCTGTAAAATGTATATATATATATTATGTATGAGAATAGTATCGTAGAGAGTTAATATTGTGGAATAGTTTATAAAAATGTTATAAATATTTGTATGTAGTTGAAAATGGTTTGAATTATATTTGTTTAGTAAATGATAATTTTAATTAGTAACTGGATTAAATATATTGTGAAATAATATAAATAATATAATTTGATGTAATATAAAAATGTAGTGGAAATTAAATTGTAGTGTCAAGTTCTTACCTGATTATACTTGTATTGGAAGAGTTGATGAATGTTATACGTTAAATAATAATGAATGCACTGTATTTCACTATTTTAAATCAAAACACAATTAATTTATTAGATTGTTTACTTTGTGATTTATACTTTTATTGACAATTAAATTTCGACACAATAATTTACATATATTAACAATTTTGCTTATGGATTTTACGTGTAATATTTTGGTAACTTTTATAGGTTTGTCTATTTAGACTTTTAACTTGAACTTATTAAATTTTGATTTTGGTATATAAAGTTTTCATTGATAGAGTGTTCAATATAAATTTCACATATGGATTTTAAAATATTTGGTTCACACTATTTAGACTTTTACTTGAACTACTTAAATTTGATTTTGTATATGAAATGTATGAAAGTATATAAAAGTTTTATTGATAGACTTTTCAATTCGATTACACACTGAGTAGATATAAATTTCACATATAGATTTTAAAATATTTGGTTCACACTATTTAGACTTTTATTTGAACTATTTAAATTTGATTTTTGTATATGAAATGTATGAAAGTAAATAAAAGCTTTATTGATAGACTTTTCAATTCGATTACACACTGAGTAGATATAAATTTCACATATAGATTTTAAAATATTTGGTTCACACTATTTAGACTTTTATTTGAACTATTTAAATTTGTTTGTTGATGAGATACTATTTTGTGATTGACCACTTTTTCTGATTAACTAAAAAAACATTTTACAATTTTTTGGCTTATATACTATAGCCCTTATTAATTTTTGTTTTTGTTTCAAAATGGTGCTGAGTGGTAGTTTTCCACTCGTAAATTTTTTGTGTCACACATTTAGATTGTTTTTAAAAATTTTAATTGGGTTTTGGGTCAGAAAATTAATAACTTGTTCGAATTTTAATTTGCATGAAATTACATTTTTTCTCATGTGCAAGGTTTCTTTCTGGGTTTGTTTTTATAGTTTGTAATTTTCTTAAATTCTTTACGCACACGTGTTTTTGTGTGTTGCGCGTGGGAATAGGAAAATTAGAACATTGTTTGCTTATGATTGAAATGTTAATTGAATTTATGTGTTGTTTGGGATGGTTATTTCGCAACACTTCCCCCGTTTGAAAAAGCTAAAATTTTGAGGTTGTTGAAAAATTTTTTGCTAATATGATATATATGTATATGTGTCTTGGTTTGTTTCGTTGACGTGTTGGTTTGAAGTTCGTTGTGCTGCTTGTGTGTTTTCTGAGATGAATTTTGTCTGGTTTTTTAATGTTGCCGTTGTTCCGTTTCTCTGGTCTTGTATTTTGTACTGTATGTTCTGATGCTGTTCATTTAGGTTACCACGTGTTATTAGTTTTTTATTCAATATTATATGTGTATTTATTTTGTATAGAGTAATGAGTTATTTGTTGTTATATAGTTTTTGTTGTATTATTGTCTATTATTATTGCTTCATTTTTTGTCTATGTATCTTCCTGTGGTGTAGGTTATTGTCCTTAGTTTCTTGCTGTGTCTTAAAGACCTTGACTTACATGTGGTTGTCTCTTATTTCTCGTTTTTATTTTTCCTGCTTCGGTGTTGTCTTTTTGTCGCGTGCCGTTATTGTGTATTTTGCTGTTCCTTGACCTACAGTCGTTTGTTTGTTTACATATATCATATTACCATTTTGCTTATTTTCAACCTTGAAAATTTATGTTTATTATTTGTATTACTTGACCGAGAAATTTTACTGTGTAATTTTATGCAACGTAGTATTGTTTTTTATGATGCCCATTTTGTACAGTTATGTGTTTTTATGTATGTATATATTTTGATGACAATATTTTGTTGTTTTATATGTATAATTAGAAATATGAAAATTATGTATTTTAATAAGTAAGGTTTTCATTGTGTGTGCAATATTTTTGAGTGAAGCCATTTTTGTTTTTCTTATATACTTTAGTTTTTATTTAAATGTGTGTTTCATTTTGTTTTTATCATGATATTTAGTTTTTATATGACAATGATTTTAGTGTGAAAGTAAAAATTTTTTTTTTGTATGTGTAATTTGGGATATGAATTTTTATTTGTGCATGATTTATTTTTGTTTTCTTATGTACTAATTGAATTTTTATTGATAGTTCTCTTATATACTAAATGCTTTAATCTTTGAAAGTTTTCTTATATGCTAAATGTTTTATTTTATTCTTTGTTTTGATTGATCGAGATATAGTGTAAAATAATATTATTGATTTAAATGATATTGCTTTTGTTGCTTAGGTATATAATATTTAAAAAAGGAAATTTTATCTTAATTGGTAGGTGTTAGTTTTTTTTTTTTGAAATAATAATTGTTAAAGTATAGCCTGTTCTTCCTCGAGTGTTAGTTTTTATTGTTTTGCTCGTTGAAGAAAAAGCTATTTTAATATTTTACCGTTTAATGCATTTAAATTTTCGCATTTTCAAGTTCGGTCATTTTTTTTTTGTTCCATGTTGGCCATGGGTACGCTGGTTGTTTATTAACTTCCAGCCATTTTAATTTTCGTTGAAATGATTTGCAGAGGTCGTTTGGATTGTGTGATAGTATTTCATCACATAGTTCTTTTAAATGTAAATTGCAGTCTAGTAATGTTTCTGTTATTTGTCTTGCTTCTGGTATGTCTATGGTAGTAATTATGTTCAGATTTTTTGTAAAGAAGATTACGTCGTCGAGCTTTTCGAAAATTATTCCTGTGTTGTTTATTTTTTGATGCAAGAATGAACTGCTTGCTTGTATTATTGTTATTGTCGTTGTTAGTACGATAGTAATGTTGAATTTCATTTTGTTACCTGTAAAGTTTATTTAAGAGTTTAAGTTAATTTTAGTTTTGTTTAAGTAACCTGTTGTTATGGACTTTTATGAATTTTCTGTTGATTTCTATGGTAGTATTTACAGGTGAGTTTATTTCTCTAACTTTGTATGGGCCTAACCACAAGGCATCTTGTTTTGTTCGTCTGTTCTCGTTTTTAAGCCAGACTAAGTCGTTTGGTTCGAGAATCAATGGTTTTGTTGATTTGTCATATTGTGTCTTGACTTGTAATTTTTTGCTAATAATTTTTTCTCTATTGTGCTGTAATTTCTTTCTGATTTGCCTAATGCTCTGCTGGCATAGGCTACTGGGAACTCTGTTTGGTTTTGGATTTGTGAAAGGACTGCTCCTAAACTGTAGTCACTTGCGTCCGTAGTAAGAGTAAAGGGTTTATTCATGTCAGGGTACTTAAGGATGGGGGGTTTTATCAATAGGTTTTTTAGGGTGGATAGCGCTGTTTTACAATTTTCTGAAAAAATGAATGGAGTGCCTTTTCTGGTCAGTTTTGTTAGTGGTTCGGCGATTTCGGAGAATTTCGGTATAAAGCGGCGGTAGTAATTTGCGAGACCTAGAAAAGATTGTGTTTCTCTTATATTTTTAGGTTCTGGAAAATTTTGGACTGCTTCTACAGTCGATGGATTGGGTTTAATTCCTTCTGGGGTTATGAGATGACCTAAGAATGTTATTTCTTTCCTTAGAAATTGGCATTTTGTGCATTGTAGTTTTAAGTTGTTTACTCTGCAGATTTGGAAAATTTCTAGAAGTTTGTTATTGTGATCTTTTAAATTTTTACCGTAGATAATTACATCATCTAGGTATATAAAGCCTTTTAAACCTTGAAATCCTCTTAGGACGTGGTTTATTGTTCTTTGGAAAGTGGCCTGCGAATTTTTGAGACCGAAGGGCATTCTATTGAATTCAAAATGACCGTAATCTGTACTGAAGGCTGTTTTGTGTGCATCGTTGGGATTCATTTCTATCTGATGGTAACCGCTAGCCATATCTAGCGTTGAAAAATATTGTGCATGACCGAGTTGGTCTAAGATGTCATTAATGTTGGGTAAAGGGAAGGAATCGCCAATTGTGATCTCGTTTAGTTTGCGGAAGTCTACGACTACGCGCCATTTGGGCTTGCCGTCGCTTCCTGGTTTTTTGGGGACTGCTAGGAGTGGACTATTGAAGGGACTGGTACTGGGTTGTATTTTTCCGTCATCTAACATTTCTTGTACTTGCCTGTTGATTTCTTCTTTGTGTGTCTGAGGTAGTCTGTATCTTTGTACGTGTACCGGTTTTGAATCTGTATATAGGTTTATGTTGTGGTATATACCTTGAATGCTTGTCAGTTTGTCACCTTCCAAAAAGAATATGTCTTCATATTGGAGGCATAAGTCGAGTATTGTCATATTCTCCTCTACATTATTATTTGTATCTAGATTGTTTGTTATTGTTTTAATAATCTGGTCCTGCCGTGAAGAATAGTCTATTTTTTGTCCTGTGTGGTAATACTGTATGTCTTCCGGTAGGGTTTCTAAGATTGGTTTAAAGTCGGATATTTCGCTGTCTTGTGGTAGCGTATTTGCTATCATGATTTTTGCTTTGTAATTGATTGGTTGTATTAATGTGTGTGGAATAAATATCCCTGGTTTTATTTCAGTTGCTGTGCAAATTGTCGGTTCGTTTGTGGATGTTTGTATTTCGATAACTGTTTCACTTCTAGCTGGTAGAATTATATTATAATTAGTTCTGTTTGAAAATTTGATTAAATGTTCGTTGATTTTAATATTATTCGTACTGTAGAGTATGTCTACTTTAAATTTGTCAAAGAAGTCTCTTCCTACTATTCCGTCTTCGAGAATTTGGAAATCGTTCGGTACTGTGTGGAATTTGTGTTGTATTTTTAGTTCATCGTTTAATTGTAGTGTTAGTGTTAGTGATCCGTTTGTTTTTACTGTGCCTGTTCCGATGCCTGATAGTGTTAGTGTATCTAATTTGTTGACTTCGTCCGTATTGATGTGTTTCTGTTTGATGACTGATACGTCTGCACCTGAATCTATTAATAAATTCGGTCTTGTTTTTTGGTTTATAAGAGGGGATATAGTGTCTCTGTTCGTCTTATATTTGGATAATAAATTTATTAACGTGGATTTCTCTGGATAGAGTAGGTTTTTTAAGCTGTTGTGGTCAGTTTCGTCTAGTTCTTGTTCTAGGAAGTTTGTTTTAATTTGATTTGGTTGTTTTCGTTTCGTGGTAGGGGATTTGTGACTTTGTTCAATTATAAAAGTTTGTTTGATGTGGTTTGATTTACGTGTGGACGTGTGTTTGATATTTTTGTTGTTCGAAAGTTTGTAGAGTATGTTTTTATTATGTGATAAATTTCGTTTTATGTTTGATAGTATGTTCTGTTTGATAGTCGTTATTTGTTGCTTGATCTTAGATAATTGTGTTTTCGCTACGTTATGGTATTTTGAGAATTTAGTAGAAAGGTATAGGATTATGATGTGTATTACTAAAAATATGTTGTCAATTTGTAAGTTTGCTGTTTCTTGGATAATGTCGTCGTCGTCTGTTTGTATTTCGTGTAATTCTAATGTTGGAGCGTCTTGACCTGGATGATTGTCTTTTGTTTGTTGGTTTGTGTTATGAGCGTCTGGGCTCTTTTCCTTATTTACTAAAATTTCTATGGGAGCGTCTGGGCTCGATTTCTTATATACTACTTGTTTAATGGGAGCGTCTGGGCTCGTCTGTTTGTTTGTTAATGATTTAAGAGGAGCGTCTGGGCTCTTTTGTTTATTTATTAGAATAGAGTGAGCGTCTTGGCTCGTATGATTGAAATGATTTAGGTACATTTCTGGAATGATACCCATTTGGAGAGAGTAGTTTTGATTTTCGTTTTGTTCGTTATATGTTTGGTTTGTTTGATTTTGATCCGGTGGCAGTGGCTCTCCTACAGCTGGTCGGATCCGCTGGAGTTTCCCTGCTGAGGTTGTTGTGGTATGTTATAATCGGTTTGTGCTTGTTGCGGGTATAATGTGTTGATTCTCATTCCTGTGAATTTTTCTGTTAAGCCGTTTGTGTCGGGAGGTGCGCCTGGGTTTGCGTTGTTATTATGTTGAGTTAGGTTTCTCGTGTAGAATTTACTTCGGCATTCATCGAATGTGTGTCCTGTAGTAATTTTACAATGAGAGCAAAATTTCGGAGTGAATCTGTTCGTTTGCTGGTTTGGTTTGTTATACATCTGCTGTGAAGTCGTTGGATATTGGCTGTTGTGTTGCTGTGTGCTGTTATTTTGCCTGTAGTTGCTTTGATTATTTTGTGGTTGTTGTCTGCGGAATTGTTCTTGGTTAAATGAGTTGTGGTATGGGTTCAGTGTTTGGTGGAATCTATTGAAATATCTCTGTTGTTGTTGGTTGTACGGCTGAGTTTGTGTCATTCTGCTCATTCTTTCTTGGTTCATTCGTGTACGGCATTGATCCCATGTATGATTTTGTCGTTGACAGTAGTTGCATGTGACTGGGACTCTTGTGTAAATGTTGCTCTGTGGTAAGAAGGTTTGGGATGGCATTTGCGGAATTAGTTTGTTTATATTTTGTGTTGTTGGGTTTTGTATTGATCCGGTTAGCATTTTGTCTATTGTTTCTGTTTCATTCACTATTTCGTCGACATTTTTGGCTTTTATTGTTGCGATTTTTTCGCGTAGAATTGTGTTGTTTAGTCCATATTTGAATGCTTGTACAGATGTGGTGTTGAGGTGTTGTGTATATGCTTCGTCTATTTCGTCCAGGTTGTACTTGGTTTTGTAGCCTGTTTTATATTGTTCTAATGCTTCTAGAAGTCTGTAGCCGTAGTTTCTTATCGATTCTCCATATGATTGTTGTGTGTTTGTGAATCTTCTTTCGAGCTCATTTAATGAATATGAATCTGCGTACATGTTGTTTAGTGTTTCCCGAAGTTCTGTGTAGCTGTTGATGTTCCTGTGTGAAATTCTTATGTATGCATCACCTGTTAGTCTTAGTTTGATTAGTTTGTTGAATATGGTTTTTTCTTCTTCTGTCTTTAATGTTTCGTAGACGCTATCTGCCGTTCCAAGGAATCTGGTTAAGTTGTTGGTTCTGTTGTTGTTTTCTTCGCCGTTAAACTCAGGCACGAAGCTCGCTATGTTCTGTTGGATTGCTGCTTGGTTCATTTTTGTGTTTGTTGAGCGTTTGCCTGTGTCTTCGAAATCTGTGATCTGGGGCTTCTGTGTTGCCTGGGTGTCCTTTTCGATTTGTTTTTCTGCTGGGATTTTAACTTGTTCACTTATGGTTTGTGGTGTTTGGATTTTTTCCTTGTTGACTGGAATACTTGAGTGATTTTTGATCCTCGAGTGTAGCTCGTTGGGTTCTGATTTTATTCTGAGCCTTTCGCTTGCTCGAGTTGGTGATCTTGTAGTTTTATTTGATTTACTGCTGAATGGTGCGGTTCCACTCATTTAATTCATTTAATTTGTAGTTTTTGTTGATCATTTGAGATCTTGATTTTGCTTTACGATTTTGGGGAAACAAGAGAATTTTTTACAACTGCAAATTTGGGTGAAAGGGTTTTACAACCTCGGGGGGATTTTTACTTTATTTTGGTAAAGGGGTGTTCGACCAAAAGGTAGTGCGAAAGGGTGTGTAAGTTGGGAGATTGGTTTTTTAGTGGATGAGTGTTCGACCTAAGAGATTTGTTTTTGTACGCGTGAATTTATTTTTACTTAAGATTATGTTGACACGGGTTCGTAAACTACAGCGCCAATGTTTTACATGTAATGTTAATGTTGCTGTTGTATTTGTTTGACAAAGTTTATTATTGATAGTAATTGATTTCAAATAAGAATTATGCGCTAGTATTGTACATAGCGTATATATTGTACATAGCGTATATATTGTACATGCGAGTTTTACATGCTGTAAAATGTATATATATATATTATGTATGAGAATAGTATCGTAGAGAGTTAATATTGTGGAATAGTTTATAAAAATGTTATAAATATTTGTATGTAGTTGAAAATGGTTTGAATTATATTTGTTTAGTAAATGATAATTTTAATTAGTAACTGGATTAAATATATTGTGAAATAATATAAATAATATAATTTGATGTAATATAAAAATGTAGTGGAAATTAAATTGTAGTGTCAAGTTCTTACCTGATTATACTTGTATTGGAAGAGTTGATGAATGTTATACGTTAAATAATAATGAATGCACTGTATTTCACTATTTTAAATCAAAACACAATTAATTTATTAGATTGTTTACTTTGTGATTTATACTTTTATTGACAATTAAATTTCGACACAATAATTTACATATATTAACAATTTTGCTTATGGATTTTACGTGTAATATTTTGGTAACTTTTATAGGTTTGTCTATTTAGACTTTTAACTTGAACTTATTAAATTTTGATTTTGGTATATAAAGTTTTCATTGATAGAGTGTTCAATATAAATTTCACATATGGATTTTAAAATATTTGGTTCACACTATTTAGACTTTTACTTGAACTACTTAAATTTGATTTTGTATATGAAATGTATGAAAGTATATAAAAGTTTTATTGATAGACTTTTCAATTCGATTACACACTGAGTAGATATAAATTTCACATATAGATTTTAAAATATTTGGTTCACACTATTTAGACTTTTATTTGAACTATTTAAATTTGATTTTTGTATATGAAATGTATGAAAGTAAATAAAAGCTTTATTGATAGACTTTTCAATTCGATTACACACTGAGTAGATATAAATTTCACATATAGATTTTAAAATATTTGGTTCACACTATTTAGACTTTTATTTGAACTATTTAAATTTGTTTGTTGATGAGATACTATTTTGTGATTGACCACTTTTTCTGATTAACTAAAAAAACATTTTACAATTTTTTGGCTTATATACTATAGCCCTTATTAATTTTTGTTTTTGTTTCAAAATGGTGCTGAGTGGTAGTTTTCCACTCGTAAATTTTTTGTGTCACACATTTAGATTGTTTTTAAAAATTTTAATTGGGTTTTGGGTCAGAAAATTAATAACTTGTTCGAATTTTAATTTGCATGAAATTACATTTTTTCTCATGTGCAAGGTTTCTTTCTGGGTTTGTTTTTATAGTTTGTAATTTTCTTAAATTCTTTACGCACACGTGTTTTTGTGTGTTGCGCGTGGGAATAGGAAAATTAGAACATTGTTTGCTTATGATTGAAATGTTAATTGAATTTATGTGTTGTTTGGGATGGTTATTTCGCAACAAGATGCCTGCGCCCCAGAATCTAATAAAACTCTACATTTTTGGAATTCGTTTGTTGCATCTAGAACTCTTATAATAGCTGTAGGTAATAGTGCCGTAAATTGTTTGTGGGTAGTGGCATGAGCAATATTTACGGTACCAGTGTTTGTTTTCCCGGATGTTGATAGATCAAGGACATCTTCATTGTTCAACATTGCAGTATTTGTTACCGGCTTATGCATATCCTGATGTAATGTTGTATGGTGTCTCGCTCGGCATATACCACATCTAAATTTTGAACGACATCCTTGTGATTGATGATTTGGAAACATGCATATAAAACATAGCTTTTTCTCAGCCACAAAGCTTCTCCTGTCATTTACGGAAAGTACTAAAAATTGGTCGCAATTCCTTAGGAAGTGATTATCACCGCATTTCAAACAACTTACTGGTTGCATGTCTACATGCATTACTTTCAAATTCGAGGATGTAGCTGTCTGATGTGAAATTTGTCTCGAAGGTTGGCAACTTTCTAACGTGTCACTCTGTTTATGTAAAAAATCGAAAAAATTAGTTATGGTAGGAAATTCAATCTCATAACTGTGCTGAGCCCAATCGTGTTTTGTTACTTGATCCAATTTGTTCACCAAAATATGGATTAACCACGGATCGCGTAATTCAGCTTGTTCACCTAAAACTTTTAATCCTCGTATTACCTCGTCGGAAACATCGCGCATATGGTGCAGAGATTTGGCAGACGCTTGTTTGATCGTAGGTTGATCCATAAATTGTTTCAAAAGCATCGCAGTCACATGTTTTCTTTTGTCGTATCGCTTATTTATTATTTCCCACGCTTCATCGTAATTTGCTTCAGTTATCGTGATATGTCGCACTAAAGCCGTCGCTTCACCTCTCAGATACCCTTTCAAGTACTGAAGCTTATGTACCTTCGGAATTTTTGGATTACTATTAGTTGACGCCTCAAATAAGTCATGAAAGGAAGCAAACTCGGAATAAATCCCAGAAAATGTTGGTACATTCATTCGTGGCAATCGAACATCGGAATCAGTCTTTAAATTCAAAGTTGCTACTTCATTTAAAAAGGATCGTTGGTTGGCCATAAGTTCATTTAAGCTGGAATCAAGATTTCCAGGGTGCACATCCTTATCCAATATCAGCTCGGCCTGCATTAACTTTCCTATGGTTGCGAAATATTTCGTCTCGATGATGTCTTGTAAATCGGCATTTTCAGGTAGATCTCTAAAATTTTTTTCATTTGATTTGTAGTCCTCCCATTCCTCAGTTAAAAGTTTAACTTGCGCCTTGATACGTTCTATTGGTTCTTGAAGAAGATTCCCTTTTGCGAAATTTTCTATGTGTAACAACCGATTAACTTTTCGTTGAAGTGATCGCGTGTCTGCCATTTTGAATTGAATATAAATTAGTACTAATGATACACTTTTCTCTTTTATTTTTAGGAGATCTGAATTTTTACTATGATTTTATCTCGAATCAACAAATTCCGAAAGTTACACTTTGGTTATATCAATAAACACACAGCTTTTATACTAGTTTGATAGTTTTTATATGAAGTGTTAAGATGCACTTTACTACCGAATTTCTACGATTTTTTTCTTTTATATCAAAGGATTCCAATAAACACGTTTACAATATAAATCACAGGTTATTTTATTGGATTATTTTCGCGAATGTTTAAGTTTGATGCTAATTGCATCCGGGTCGAAGGACCAATGTAAAATTTCCGAACGAATTGAATATATCGCAATATATAGAAAGACTATTTCTGAATTAAAAAGTTCGCAATTTTATAAATATAAAACTCAGAATATAATTTTCTATTATAACAATTCAATTTATTAAAATTCTTTATTCACACTATTATTAGCAATGTATAATTTCGCAAAAATTTGCTAACTCACGTTATCCGATCCAGCGATTCCACCTTTTTATTTCCTTCCTTTCGCTTTGTATTCAGTAATCCCACAATGATTTATTCTCCGTTTTTGATGTTGTTCGCTTGAAAGTCGCAGGAAAAGAGGAAGAAAATTTTAATTTTTAGCAAATTCATTCCTCAAATATGGGTTGCCCTAGTTAGCTAAAAGCAATCATAAAAATTTATAACTCTATTACAAAATTTTGTATACAATTTCGAAAGTTAATTTACAAACAAGCTCTATTTGCTAGCTTTAACCGATAATTGTCAAAATTCATAAACAATAAATAAAATTGGCGATCTAAACCGGATTACGTGTGAGCTTACAAGATAAGTATTTTATAATAATAAATATTTTTAAAGTTAATTTATATAATTTTTATATGAAAAACGAATTTTATATATTTTAGCTACGCATCTTTAACAGTCGTTCCGTATTTGGTCGTACTTTGATTCTTATCATTCGACATTACCAAGTCTAGCTTGTCTTTTAGGAAATGTATCAATGGCTCTGTTTTTGCATCGGAAAATTTATGTTGAAATCGCCGCTCATTATCATTGAAATTTCATGAAAATTTTCCTCGAGCAGTGCGGAACCTTCTCTGGGAAAACAGGCCACACTTTTGAAACTTCCCCATCATCGTTCAATTCTATATGGCATAATTTTCCGACTGTGAAATTTGCCAGACCATCCGAAACATCGATGTTCGTGGTTATAATATAATATGTTCCATTAACAAATGTGAGTTCGTACGGTAGCCCACCAGTATCTATTGTCGACATTTTATGCAATTTCTGTCTAACAAAAGCCTCCTGTTTTTTAGTCTGACATCCAGTGTAAATATCAACGGCGAGCGAAACGACTTTATCCTCGGCATTTTTCAAAATAGAATTATTATATTTATTAACAGAATCATTTGAGTGGAATAATCGTACTCCGTGTGGACATAATCTATTTGCTTCCTCTTTTGTAAAAGAACGTGATTCAATAAGTTGGAGTTATTCTTCGGCCAATTTTCCCCATTCCCAATTTTTGTCAATGCTGATGAGAACTGAACATTAGCTTGCCTCATAACCTCTGTTAATTCATAATATTGAAGACAATGCCACAAGGACTTCCCAGTAATCTTTTTTTTAATTTGCGCGTTGCTCTTACTGGGGGTAATTGACACAAATCTCCTATCAATATCAGATCGAGCCCTCCAAAATTGTCCTTAAATTTTCCCGTAATTTGTTTCAATCTTTGATCAATTTGTTCCAATAATTCCGACGATATCATACTCACGTCGTCAATTATAATAACTCTAACGTATTTGAACAAGGCCCGATACTGATGAGCTACTTCTATACTCAATGGTAACAATTTTGACAGAGATATTTTCAAGGCCGTATGAACGGTTGTTCCATCGATAGCAACAGCAGCTTTGCCAGTGGAAGCACAAGTTATGTAGCCATTACAGTAGCCATCGCTATCGGAAAATCTATTATATATTTCCATTATATATTTCTTCATAGATCGTTAAAAATCTCATATCCGCTAATATATCTTGTTCTTCATTTCTAAATGGTACATGTAATGTCACCATTTCTCTTCTATATTCATTGAAATCCGATCCAATGTCATAATTCCGATATCTTATTATCTTCTTTTCATCTCTCTTAACATATATGCCTTTATTATGTTTGTAATATTGGGAAACGAACTAAGCTAACGAAATGTCTTCTAATTCATTCGGTCTGTGTTCGTACTTGTCGAACCAGTTCTCCTTCCATATATCTGTTGGTTCACCGTCTAATGCAGAGAGCTCTTTCATTGTTTTTTTGATCCTTTGACGTTCAACGGGCCAAACTGTTGGTATATAAACTATTTGAGTAGAAGCTTTGGACATCGGCTCTCTCATGAGGTACTTGGCTAGTCATTTCCGTATTATTTAATAGATTAACACTTAAACTCTTCGTGATATCTATTATATCACATTCGGGATTCTCATTCAAAGTTTCTATAATTTTCCTCTGCAAATTACTCACGCCGCGATTTGTTTTATTAACATACTCAACAACATATGCTGCACAAGAATACTCTTCCGTAATAAACTGAATGTCGGTATTTTACTTCACCACATTAAATGTAAAGGGATTGAATGGGTTATGCCACTTTTCTGAAGGTTGGCGTTTCACAAACACTCGTGGACGCTTTATTCCCGCTCGCAATATTTTTAAATATTCCTCATCCGAACCAATATTATTTTGTGTATAAAATTCATCAAAATTAGGGTAGTCGTCTTGTTCTAAAATTTTTCTTATTTCCTTATACTTTTTTTTCAAAATTGGAAAATTATCTTCGGTATCTTTCATTGGAATTAATATCGCGGTTTTCTTGCATGGAATAAACGAAGCTTCAAATCTGCATTCTTGCGCACGATTGGATGTGATTTTCTTGTAGCAGGTGAAAGTGTGCTTGTGAGTATTCAATTTAATATTACCTGAAGCTTCTGATGCTGATACGGAAATGAGTGCATCAATCAAATCAATAGCCTGTTGATAGTCTTTGCCCAGTGGATCATTGGGAGCATTGTCACACCAAGCTATTATGTGAGCATGTGGGCTTCCTCGATGTTGAAACTCAATTCTCTTAAAGTAATGTAGAATTCTGTATTTCTTGAATGGGCTGGATCTTTTTTATTGTAATATATATTCATAATAACATTTACTAATTTGTTGAAGTACAGTGCACATGTAACAGCGTCTTCATTAATTAGAGTACTTTTCTGCATGTATTCTAATTCTTCGGCTTCTTTTTTTGAAATTAATTTCTTTTTCCGTAATTTGTAAATGAGTTGTAATAAATTTGGCCATCCAATCTCATTTGCGCTTATCGTGAAGAATAGCGTTGGTTTCCCCAATTGACGAATCAGAGCAAATAAATCTTTCTTCTTCTCAGACCAATACTAAGCTGCATTCGGTATAGATCTCAAAAAACCTAGGTTACTTTCGATACATCCTTGAATGTAATCTTCCGATTGTATCTGTTCCTTAGTGATGTTGGTATTCTTCCCAACATGTTTAAAGGCTATACTGAGAGAGTCTTTGACTCTGATTCTCATTATTTTCATGGCCATATATAATAAGTGATATGGAGTTACACCACGTCTGTCTGATCTTCTTAATTCGCTCGTTGCCATCTTAAAAGGCGTAACATTAACTGTTTCTCTAAATTGTCTGAAGTGCCCTAGGTATATGCCAGGGAAAGAAAGTTCTTCAGCTTGCTCATCGAGCAATAGACTTATAGTCACGTTATGTTCTCCTGGCGCGATTCTTAGGTAGAAATTCTCGTTCCAAATCAATGATTGTTGTTGTGCAACCAAACTTTCCTCTATAGGGATACTTTCCGCCAATTCATTATCATCGTGAAAGTGAAGAAATTGTTCGTTGTAACAGTATTTATCTTCGTCACAGTTTAAAAAACTATCATCAATTGTAATTTGGTATGTGGTATATAACGGCGTCTGTATTAAATATCTTAGCCATATTTTTATCACCCTCTTATTGACTAATCCCTGTACGAAACTCGATTTATGAATTTTTTTTCTTTTGATATGCACATTAATACAATAATCATCATCCACATCACGGGGTAACTTCTTAACCATATTATCAACCTCTACTGGGACGTTTATAACTTGTCCATAAATTCCATACTGGGCCATTGATATGTCGAAGGCGTCTTATTTGCATAAACGGAATACGAGGAGATATTAATCGTTCAGTTACCAAATCCAATGGGTGATTACGTAAATCATCAATGTATTCTGGATATTTGAAGCCATTATAAACGGATAATTGTGGAATATGAGTTTTTTGAATGCTTCTGAAGCAGGTAGAACATATTTCGAATTTTTCATTATGAACCGTAATAATTCTCCTAATGAGTGCAATATTTAGTGTATCATTTTGATTAAGCACTGTTTTTAAATCCTTCTTAAACCAGAGACGATCATACACGTGACAAGGATAGCCCAATGGGTTATTGATAAATTTATTTAAAAACTCTTTATGCGCATAAATATGGTTATTGTTCGATGTATAAACATTACCATTGATTGTTGATACTCTTCGATCTGAACATTGTTTATTGCGGTTTCTCCGTCTTCACTATCGCTATTGTCAAGATTATCACAATCAATTTCCTGACCATGGTCTTCATAATCGCTTTCTCTAGAAGTCAAATCTGTCCTTTCATTTTCTACCCTTTTAATTTCAGCATTAGAAATTGGTACGGCCGATGGTTCATTTCTACACTGAAAAAAATAATTTAATGTACACCGTTTATTAAATATTTTTCTTGAATAATTCATAAAATATATGAATAATTTCTTTATCACAAAGAAATAGTAGAAAATGCTGTTTATCAATTAACAATGTGTTTATTAATGTAATAAATAGCTGTTTGTTAAGGTAGATTTAGTAGGTTTCTCGTTTGTTCATAAAATTTAATAAATTTTTTTATCAATTTATTAACTTTTTTATAAATCTACGAACTGTTTTATTAAAAGTAAAATATTCAAAAAATAGATTATTTTTTTATTATTAAAATTTATGAATTATTCATACATTAATGTAAAACTTTGTAATTTCGGTTCTTCAAGTGATTAATTTATTTATAACTATTAAGAATTTTTTTATAAATAGTTATTAAACTGTGATGTTCGAAAACCAATTTAAAAAAATTATACACGCAATGAATGGGTTCGTTACAATAATAAAATTTAACAAATGTGTCACATATCCAGGATAACCCTTTCCAACAACAAATAAGAAACACACAGCACAGCAATGGCAACAATAGGCAACCTACATATCCGCAAACCCATAATTTCACGCTATACAGACCGCCACTCGAAACAATTACACTCAAAAATGGGGTAGTACATATTGTAAAAATCCACTGGACTTTTAAAGGATGGAAGCGTGAATTTCTCGGTGCTCGAAACTCCCTCCAGCTTAAAACAAAACACAGAATCTAATACCGACCAAGCAACAAACGAATAATCTAAAGGAACATTTTTAAAAAATGCGTATGAACGCGATAGTACGATTAAAATTTTGTATCAAAGATTAACCTAGTTAGTTTCAGTATTTGAAACCTTACAAACTACCAAACTTTACACAACACAAATATTCGGCGATCATTGGTCGCCGAATATTTGTGTTGTGTAAAGTTCGCTCGTCTGGTGTAAGCTTAAGAATACTGCATATTATTGTCATCGAATGTCTCTCTAATACACTTTTCTTATTAATGTTAAATGTCTAAGGAGCCAATTATAGAAAAATGAGTTTGGTCAATAAAATCCTTCTTGTTAACAGACTAATTTTTTCTTGGTGTGTATCAAATAAGTATCAGCAACAACCGGCTATTACATTTTAAAATGAAAAAACCTGAAAGTTTGAAATCTTTAAGTATAGTCGTATAATACCACAAATTAGAGAAAAGCAATGATTTGATAACTGGGAACTCACCAAGGTGTTGGTATTTACGTTGTATTCTGGAATTAATTAATGACTTTACTCCGAGACATATTATATATTACTCTATAATATTTGTCCCAGATATTGATTGAAGTAGCCTTCTTTTGTTGGTAAGTGGTAACATTTCCAAGATACATTATGATTGGAATATTTTCATTCTAATTCATATTTTGTGTGCCACAAGCTGTATTCAAAAATTTAATTTGGTAGGTTTTTAAGTGCGGTAAATTAAAATTTTTCAATCATAAACATTGAGCGTTCTCAGGTCCCCATGATTCACGACATGATTAATGAAACCATCGCCAATTTGATTTGAAAATTTCATAGCTCTAAACATTTACATAATGTTGAATTCGATATTACTCAAAACGTTCTCAACTGTTGGGTGCCGTGAAAGTGCTCATTTTAATAAATTCGGAAACTTAAATTTGCAATTAAAAACCAAAGAAGCCATTGAAAAATGTTTCATTTAAGTCTAAACAGATAAAAATGAATTTGTTTTGCTACATTCATAAAAGCATTCACAATAAACATTATCGTCTTGGCACTTCTATTGCATGTTTACCATCCGATCACTTTAACAGAATATTACAGCGATGGAATTTTTCGTATCTTGCCCATTTTATTTATTTGTCTGAAAATAACCAAACCCCATGATCCCAGAATTGTCTATTGAATTCAACAGTACAATTGAAAATAAATGATCGTTGACGACTCGGGAAAAAGATTCAAAATTATCATTTAATGATATTTTAAAAATAATGAATTTGTTTATTAGTATCGAAAAATAACTTCATTAATTTATTTATTGAGAGATTGTTACTCCCATAGAAAGAATATATCTCTAAATATGTGTATAACGGGAAAAAAAATAGTTTTAATAAAGTAGTTAACATCTCAATAAATATATTTATGAACTTATTAGTACGATATACATTGTATTATAAATCAATTTTTAATTTTTATAAATCTATTAATTGATATTTCGTATATGTTGTCCGAATCGTTGAAAGTGTACATCATATAATAAACATGTTCATTTTTACAGTAAATAAATTCATTAATATAATAAACGAATTTATCCATAATTCGAAATGCATAGCGTCAGTAATTTTCAGAGTTTAGTTCTTCAAATAATGCCGTGGTGAACGTGAGTGTAAAATCCAAAATTTTTGTGTTTTTTGTGGTCAGTGAGTTATTAAAACAGTTTTTAAAACAATGATAAATACATACTATATCTAAAAGTGAACATTATTATTAATCGAATATTATATTGTAATAACAATTAGATAGTGCTGGTATTTCTTTTATTATTTATGTCGAGTTTATGGAAAGATTATTGCATCAAGAAGCATTGCAGAAGGGTAATTAGTACATCTGTGAATTTAGTATGGTGAGTTATAATATCGAAAGGGAAACTTATTTGGATTAGTTATATTTGTGTTACTATTTTAATAAAATTAAAAACTTGCTATAAATCGTCATTTCGGGTAATGAAACATGTGTAAAAATATTTAGTGCTAGTGATTAAGTGTAAAATATATACATACACCAATCCCTCGCTCATCGAATTAATTTGTTCCCGATAACTTGTACTTAACTAAGAAAACTAACAAATGAATTAATTAATTAGATGAGTTAGTAATAAATAAATATTATTTATTTCACATTATTTACTATTTGCATATTTATTAAGAACAAAAATAAAATTCGAATTTTTTGTCGTAACTTTGGTGTATTTGTAAAATAACAAGGGACTTCGTTAAGCGGGGGATTGGTGTATATGTATATACATACATAATATGTAATTTTGATTAGAATAATGTGCGTGTTTGGTCCGGATTTAATAAAATATGTGTATTATTTGTTGCGCGTACATTATTTAAACGAAAATTACATAAATGAATTGTTTACATTAAGGAGACTGCAGTATCTGGAGTTAAAAGAGTGACCGCAAAATTCGCCCGTTTTTGCATAGTCTGTAGCAAGAACGGGGAAGGTCGTACAGAGGTCCCCGTGGGCTTAAATTGACCATCATAAAAATGTGGGTGAGCATAACTCAATTTTTTCAATATTGAGTCAATTTACCCTTACTTGAGGGGTGGAGTAATAGTGGCGCAAAAATATTATTTATTAAGGGAATATCATTTCCTGCCATTTTCGGCAATAGGGGGGATTTCCCCCCACCTAGGGGGTGTGTTTCACTCTGAGGATATTTGGAAGATAATTTCTGATGTCACTCTTGCCATGAAATTCTAAGCATTTTTATCAAGAACTTCCCGACCGTTTTCCCATTTCTTTCTTCTGGGGGTGGTTTCCACCCCTCAAGTAAGGGTAAATTGACTCAATATTGAAAAAATCGAGTTATGCTCACCCACATTTTTATGACGGTCAATTTAAGCCCACGGGGACCTCTGTACGACCTTCCCCGTCCTTGCTACATACTACGCAAAAACGGGCGAAAAAATGGTTTTTTTTGCTGTTACTCTTTAATTAAACATATTTAAATTCTAGAGAAATAAAGAGGAATTATTTTGTCATTCACTATATTATTTTATTGATGATTTTTAACTAAATTTTGACTCCGGATATAGAATCAGCAGCAATCGTGTAGCCGTTTTATTTACGCGACTTTATAAAGCCGAACATTACTCACGCTAAACGTGTCAAAACAAATCATAAATAAATAAACAAATTTATTTACGAAGCTGAAAGATTGTATTAAATAAAAAAACAAAACAATTCCTTTAACTCAATTTTTATTCAATTTTGATTTATAATATGGTTTACTAATGAATTAATTTTAGTTTTAGAAACACGAAGGGTTCCATCAAACGCTATTTTATAAAGAGCAAACCTACTGTTACATAGATGAAAGTTCTACTACTACTATAATCGAGAATTACAACGTAAACTATAACAAAGCAGAGATATGAAATATGGTTTGAAATGAGATGGCTGCTTTGAAATTTTACAACCAACAACAATACCACAATCAAATATATAATAATAATAAAGGGAAGAGGATATTAAATTTAATTTTCTACGTATCTTTTAAGTTTAAAACTGTAATTTTACAAATAATAATTTACAAATTAAAAAATAAATTATCATTAACTAATTATTTTAAGAGTAGTGTAATCAATAACTAGTTTCTAGAAAATTATTAATTATCTGATTAAGATCATAGTAGTTTGCACTAAATATGAATTTTTAAATAAAATTAAAATTAGATGATTTTGTAATTTAGTTCCTGCTAGTTTAGTATGTGTATAGTGTAAGAAATATGGATATTATAAAATAAAAAATATATTATAAAATAATAAATATTTAAAAGTGAATTATGTCAATATTTGTTGTAAATAAAGAACTATTCAGAATAAATCTCAAAACTATTTTCATTCTTAACCCTTTTCCTAACCGTCCTTTAAATAATCTTTATATATATATATATATATATATATATATATATATATATATATATATATATATATATATATATATATATATATATATATAAACCTAAAAATGAAGTAATTAAAACAATATAACCATTTATTAATTTAATAAAAGACACCATAAATCAATGCATAAAATTAATTAATTTCGTTACTTTTTTAATCGAATTTTAATAAATTTATACGTTGTTAAAATTAAGTTGTTTGATGATTAAACAAAATTAAAAATTATATCAATAAATAAATTTACAAAAAATAAGACAGTTTAATAAATACTTTACATTAGTTCAATTAAAAATGCTTCAATCAATGCATAGTATTAATAAATTTTGTTGTTTTTTTAATAAAATTTCAATAAATTCGTACGTTGTTACAATTAATATTTTTGATGATTGAGAAAAAAAATAATTATATCAATGTATAAATTTATAAATTATGTTTAGGAAACCTATCATATTAATAAATATTATACATTAATTTAATTAAAACAGATTGGATCAATGTACAGCATTAATTAACTGCGTTTGCAAACTCGTTAAATTAATACATGGATATAATTAAATGTTTTATTACAACTATTTATTGTTTTATTATTTAATTTTTTCAACTTTAATAAATGTGTACGTTAGCGCAATTAAAAATTTATAAATCAATAAAAGCAATCAATAGTTGAAAATTTGCTTTAATAATATTAATAAACACGTTCATGGGAACCATATTAATAACAAAATTTATTGTATCAATTTTTTTTTTTTATTGTATATGGGTAGTTATTTTTTTCAGTGTATTATTCCCGTGACACTCTCCAGTAGTAATTCTTGGAACTTCTTTTGTAGACGGAACCGCTATCTGCGATTCATGGATTGGATTTTTTCGGACAAATGGCACCTGTCTATGTGATGGCCCTGCTATTTGCGAGCAATGAATATTTTTTTGGGGTCGTGGTACATCTTTACTTGTAAATTCAGTTGATTGCGAATCGTTGTCTGCAATTTGATCAATTTTCTGTACAGTCCTTCTATCCCGGTAGTTTTTCGCGCGGATGGCGGCTAATTTTCTCTTATGACTTCTGTCATCCTGCGACTGTTGTTTCTTTTCGGTCAACAACATTTTTTTCGCCCGATATTTTCTGTTGGTCTCTGCTTTCTTCCTTTTCCTCTCCAGAGTTTTGTCATCAATGGCCATTTGTGGAGTTTCTTCATTACGGCCAATGTTCTCGAACTCGGAATCTGTACCATTATCTGTATTTTCATCCATTATTGGAGATTTTTAAAAAAGAATGAAAAAGAAAAAAAAACAAAAACACAATGATGCACATTAACGAACAAGCCTACTGCCTATACAAAAACGTACAATCATCGAATTGTCTTACTTTTTAGCGTGACGCGGTTTCTCGACCAGCACCCCATCCCAAAAGTCTCTAACGGGCGCAAAGAAGTATAACTTCAAAAATATGAAGGCAAATGGAATTTATACTGGAATTTATATATTTATATAGGAAAAGTAGAAACGAAACAGGAATAGCCAATACTCAAAAATTTACATGAAAAACGAAGCTTTCTTGGATTCTGTACTTATTATAGATAGTTCGTACCGTTCATACCGTTCGACTGGAAGTAAAAACAGGAGGAATCATTCGTTGAAGTAAAATTAAAATTATTTTGGATACCGATACAAGTCATGATAGTCTATATTTTGGAGGGCCAGGTGGCACCTCTAATCAAACATATGCAAAGCTATACTATCTTGAAATCGAGCGTCGAAAATAAACTGCAGTACATGGAAATTCTGACGTATTATCTGCCATTAGAAGTTAATTGAGGAATTTAATCTTTCTTTGAGGTCCAGTTGAGATTTTTCATATTTTTCCCATGATGAAGAGTTGAGATATAATTCCGGAAAGATTTAAAGAAATGCCTATGATTTTTTCGATATTCCGGTCCAAAATATTTCGCTAGTTTGAGCGGATACATTTCAACCTCACCTATTATAAACATTTTGAAATAAAGAAATGTCTTTAAATATTTATCACTAGACATAAGCGGTTAGTACACCAAACGAATAGTTTCTGGTTTTGCAGGACTACATTTCTAATTTCAGAAATTAGTTTAAATTTTTCTCTACCACCACATAAACACAAAGTCCGGCCAACTAATAGTTCCTGAATTGGAGGGACTATATCACTCACTTTTCTAAAATACTCAAAAAGTACATTAAATTTGCCTATACCTCTAAGCAAAAGCCGATAGTAAGATCAACGAATTGTTTCCGAATTCGAAGTATTATATCTCAACTCTACCTCTATCTCTCTCTAAATATAAGCCAATATTCCGGCCAACAAAAAGATCAATAGTTTGGGGGACAATATCGCAACATCCTATTACCAGACATAATAAGACTGTTCCGGTAAATGAACAGTTCATGAGTTTGAACGACTATATCCCAACTCCATCACATAGAATAAATATAACAAATTTATCAAGTTTTTCACGATCACTAGACATATGTTGATACTTCAGCCAACACATAGTTCCTTAGTTTGAGAGACTTACTATCAATTACATTTAATTTTTTAAAAATGCTCTAAGGAATTCACTGTAAATCTTCTTGTTTCACTAAAAATTATTATGTTTCTTGGCCGAGAGTTCGGCCAACGAATAGTTCATGAGTTTACGACAATGCAAGCAAATATTCGGGCCTACGAACAGTCCCTTAATTTGAAGCATTATATCTCAACTTCAACCATAATTCGGAAAACGATAGTTCTTGACTTCGTAGGATTGTACTTCGACTCCAGCGCAAAAAAAAAAAATTATGATAAAATCACAGAAATCTCTTTTAATTTTCCTCTATCACCAGACATAATCCGGTCATAAACTACATTCCATAAAAGTTGTGAGAAGGTATCAATAATAATTTTTAGGTATTAATAAGACAATAAAAACGCCTTTGCATCCTTAATCAAATGTTATGGTGAAAAGATCGACACTACCTAAGTTACAGCAGACAGAAAAAATTTCAGAACCAACCTTCGATAATCAGCTCATATTAAATTTTGCTCTGTTCCATCATCAGTGTTGTATGGTCAAGATTACGTCGTTAAAATGAAAGAAGATGGCTAGGTTATGTATGATTTCCATGCAAACAGTAAAATGTTCGGAGATCGTCAATTGGATTGGTTCTACAATCCGCAACGTGAAAATCAGTTGTCCGATATCCGATAGTTTCCAGTCAAAGTAAAAAAAAAAAAAAAAACAATAATACAGCCTTTGCTATCTATGCCACAAATATAATATGTTATGCCAAATATTAATATCCTTCAGCCGACTATTATCAGCTGACATTTCTCAGCGGATTAGCCGAAAGTATTTTTTTATACCAAAAATATTTGTTTTCTACAACAAAACTTTTATTTTATCTGTTTTCCAAATTTGACACTTTCACGATGAATTGTTAGAAATTTTCAAATTCTTGATGTTTTAAACGAGTTTTCCCAGGCTTTCTACATGAAATTTGTTTTCATGGGTAACCGTTATTTAAATCTTTCATTTCATCAACTTTCCAACCATCACACTTTAAACGTTATATTTTTAGATTTTTCTTTTTTATTTTGTATGTACTCGTATGATACATTCAAAGTAGTTTTCCAATAAGAAAATGAATTTTTCCCAACAATTAGTAATGCTGTTAAAAATATAGTTTAATGTTTTAAATACTTAAATACTTTTGGCTGAAAAATATCGGCTGAGAAATCTTGGCTGAGATTTTTTCGATTAAACCGAAGGAACTATATGGAGGTGGTAGTTTAGATCCTCTTCTAGACTTACAGGTTTGGATTGAGTTAATGTTACGATTTGTCCTTTTAGATAGTAATCGTTGATTGGTCAGTTGGGTTCGGTTTCCATTCGGCGGAAATTAGTCAATTAAGAGTTGAGAAGTTAATGACATTCATTTTGATAGTGACATCTAGATTTAAGCATTAAAAGTAGTATTATCAGATCAGTCTGGAACGTCAGGAATATTCAGTTAGTCATTCAGGAGATGTGGTACGCGATATTATAAAAGCGAAAGTGAAGCGTCTTGAAAGAAATTGTGTGATTTATTGAAATTGCGGAAAAGGAATTAAAGCAAATAATAGTGAAAAATTAGAAATTTTAAAACTGGGTATGACCCATTTCTTTTCAGTGTTATATCGCTGAACTGCTACACTTTTTTCCTAGTTGTGCAGGGGACAATTGGGCATTGAGTATCACAAACCCAAGGTAGCTGCAAATAGAGCAATTGTTTACACCTGTTTAAAACTTTAAATTTTAATTAGAATTAATCTAATTTTAAAATTGGTAACTCATAAAAATTTAAAAACGATTACGAGTTTATTTATAGCTTAAAATTTTCATACCTGATAACTATAAAATATCCTGGTGTACAAAAAAAAACATTTAATAACGTTTTTCTAATGATAATTTAATACTTAAATCAATTTATGTCTCGCCTCGTTATTGATTTTTATATGTGCGCCAATAACATTTTTATGGATTTCGCTAGGAAATTTAATCAGATTCACCCGCATTTTAATGAGGTTTTGTCTATATATCGCATAAAGGAAATACGCGCCCAACCCATATAATTTCATGTCTTATCGCTGTGCACATACATAAAATCGGGGAAAATCGTGCCCCACCAATTTATTTTTTGACTAAATTGATTTTATGCGGAAAGAATCACGGAAACATTTTCATCTCGATTAAGAGACCGATAATTTAATGTAAATAATAAATGTAAATTATCACTAGTAAAAGTCGGTCAAGCACTGTGTCTGTATACATAACCAACACATTTTTTGTTGCCTTAAAAAATTTAAACAACAACCAAAATTAAATTAATCACCAGAGTGAAAAAAAACAGTTTTATTTATTTCATGAGAGTTTAAATGGGTAAATGGTACGCCCTAACCGCCATCGGACCACATTCAAACCATTTCGCATCTATAAAAATATTGTATAGATTTTTATTTTTGGTATATGTAATTGATTGCGAATCAAAGTAGTTTTGTTGTTGTTATTCCCTGGTATGGTTGTTTATTGTCTGAGGATGTAAAACCAAATTGAACATTAAACAAAAATTATTGGGAAAAAATCGATTTTCCATCACAGCAACGCAAAATCCGATATTCGAATTCATCTCGCCGAATTGAAAGTTATAGATTTGAAATGTAAGAAGGAAATACGAAAGAAAAACCACAGAAATCATCATCAAATATCAATGACCAATTAACAATATTATAAGTAAACCAAACGGAATGGAAATCCGCAAAAGGAAATTTTCCGAAATTAGAAGCAAATTTTTTTTTTTTTTTTTTTTTCGATTAATTTAAAAATAGAAAAATATATAATCAAGTTTTTTGTTGTTTGAATTGGATGGAAATCGAAATGAAATTGATTTTTTTTTTCCTTTTTTTTTTTTGGTTTAGTTGCCTATTTTCGTATTAAATTTCGCAATGATATCCTCTCGCAGTAATTAAATTATAGAAAATGGTATTTGTAGAACCATTTCGAAAATAATTAGTTTTTTGTTCTGGGTCTCGAGTTGAAAACAAAATTTATTATGTAAATTAAATTAAATGTTATATGGTGGAAGTGATGTACATATTCGTACGTATGTAGATAAGTATATGTGGTTAAATGGTTATATCCATTTAGTTTGACATAATTTAATCGGTAGTTTTATACAGCGAATTTAGAATTAATTTGCGAAGATAATTAACAAAAAAAACTTTATTCATTAATTTTTATTTAGTTATTTAGTAATTTTATTTAACGAATGTTACAGTTGTGCCTAAATATTTCGAGCTTTCGATATAGATTCTTACTCGATTTTGAAAATAACACTCGGCGATTTAAATTACAAATTTGCCTTTCCAACATAACTCTAATGACTCTAATTGCTACAGCAATTCACTAATTTCAATCGTTTACTGCTCAATAATTCATTTCTACTGTTCACTTTTCCTTTTCGCACTGTTTACATTTTACTTTTTGACTTCCACTGTTCACTATTTAAATTACAACTGTTTCTACATCCTAAACTGCTCGAGCCTATATACTTTCGCGTCTATCGCTGATGATTATAGCCGTCATTCCACTTGGAATGTCATTCTAAAATCAAATTCTTTTCAGTATAGTCGAGGACTACTTGTTGCAGTGACATCGGTGATGTTAATAATAATAATTGCTTAATAAAATTATAGTCTTCACCTTCGCGACATTTGGGTTGACAATAGCTGGTAGTACACAACTTTACTACTCGACCACCGAGTGATAGACTTATTTAGAGTAGAATTGTAACACCACACCCACCTTATATCTATTCATCTTGGACAGACAAGAATTCATCCACACTAAGTCAATTCGTCGAAAAATCGGTAAACACCCACGCTGATAGAGTGTCCGCTTTGTTTCTGGCGTTCTTGCACTCTGACTGCGTCGTTCTCGGCATACTGATTGCATACCACGTTTGTACGAGTCTCTATCGCACCCTTCTGAATCGCCCTCTCTTTAGCAATCTATTTCACTTTTAGATTCACCCTCAACTGTCCCGAAAAACAAAGTGGTTTTTTTGAACTGCAAAGAACCCAAAATTAAACCGAGGACCGTGTGGTTACTTTATAGACAAAATTGGTCATTTGACTGCAGAATATCTACGTTTTGGAAGAGTTTGGGGCGTCATATTTGTCTGTAAAAAAACTGATGAGGCTGTAGACTGTATCTCATCAGTTATTTTTACCCTAAAGTGACTATTGAATAACCATCATTTACAAGTTTTTATTACGTCATGTTTGTTTTTATCCACTTGTAAAACTGAAGGTGTATTTACGCTCAAATCACCTGAAAAATTATTAATTTTGTAAACCTATTATACCATTTATGACTGTAATTTTTCGTCCAACAAATCTAATTCTTCACCGACAATCAATCGGAATTTTTATCATAAACTGTTCATATTCGACGGTTGTTTAACTACGATGTAAACAGTTAAAATAAAGTCACTTTATTGACTTATGTAGTGCCATTAACCGGCGTTTGCTGATAACTAAATCTTGCTGCGACTTGATCAAGTACGGTTTTATTTTTATATTACAGTGAATGACGCAAATGAATCTTTTCCCTCCTCACAAGCAATTAAAATATTTTGGGGTATATTTCAATAAATATTATATTTCACCGTCTACATTATACTTAATCTTATAATTAAAATATATTTATATAAAAACAAAATTTCATAATATTTCAATTCCACATAAAATATAAATTTATCAAAAAAAATAAAAAATAAAATTTCCAAAAAATTCTATGAATTTTAAAATTGAAAATTAAAGTTACTACATATTAACATATTAAAGTACATATTTTTTATTTTAGTGTTTTGTTTTGAAAGTTAATACGTTTTAAACACGTTTGAACTGCGAATTTTACGGCCTCGAATGGCTCCAAAATGTCCTTTTGATAATTATGTGTTTGTTTAATTAACTCCATAATATTTAAGTTTTCCGCAAAAATCCAATTTGGTTTCATCTGAAATACATAACCAGTTCAATTGTGATTAAATAATTTATATAATAACTTATGTATAATGGAACACCAGCCAAGAACTTCAAACACGAATGGAGAATAAAAATATGAAGTAACAAAACACATGTACCACGAAGCAGAATAATTACACTGTGCTCGAATTTCAAACTTTTTTTGGGTGACAAGCTGGGCACCCGGGGGTAAACCTAATTCGACTATGCTGAATTCATTGATGCATTGACTGTTCTTTTAAAAAATTGTTTTCAAATAATAAATAAGGGCTAATTTTAAGTGGGACTAACATTTTCCAGTTACCAGTAAAATTCAAAATATCAATTCTTACAATAAAACACCGATAACACTGTGCTAGTTGAAAAATGTGACAAGCTGGGCACCCGGGGGGTAAACCTGATTCGACTATATGTTGAATACATTGGTGCTAGTCCCATTTCAAAGTTTGTCCCCATTTTTGAAATATCGCTTTCGACATATTTTGCCTCTGAGACAAATATTTGTCAAAATATACACTCATATTCACGTTGATAGCTCCTGAACCATTAAGATTTTTGTTATGTTTTCTTCAGCAAAGTTGTTGCGCAAGCCAAGACCAACAACTTTGCTCAATATATCAAAGCCGAAAAACGACATCTACAATCACATTTTTGTGTTATTTTAATTTTTGAAACGCAAAAAAATAAAATAACACAAAAATGTGATTGAAGATGTCGTTTTTCGGCCTTGATATGTTTTGCAAAGTTGTTGGTCTTGGCTTGCGCAACAACTTTGCTGAAGAAAGCATAACGAAAATCTTAATGGTTCAGGAGCTATCAACGTGAATATGAGTGTATATTTTGACAAATATTTGTCTCAGAGGCAAAATATGTCGAAAGCGATATTTCAAAAATGGGGACAAACTTTGAAATGGGACTAGCACCAATGAATTCAGCATAGTCGAATCAGGTTTACCCCCCGGGTGCCCAGCTTGTCACATTTTTCAACTAGCACAGTGTTATCGGTGTTTTATTGTAAGAATTGATATTTTAAATTTTACTGGTAACTGGAAAATGTTAGTCCCATTTAAAATTAGCCCTTATTTATTATTTGAAAACAATTTTTTAAAAGAACAGTCAATCAAGCCGTTTGTATGCTCAAATGTGGTCAAAATAAGTAATCGAACTCATCACGATTTTTAAATCATTTGAAAAAACATGCCGATCGAGAATTCAGTTATATAGTTAAATAGATAAGATAATTATTTTTTGAGCAAGCGAACAAAATTATTTTGGATGGTTTGGTTTTGAGAAACAGAAAACTAGTATAAAGACCAGGTCTTAGTTTTTATATGTCAAAATAATTTAATTTGTATTTCGTATTACTACTTGATCTTGAAATTAAATATAAATTCAATGTTGATCTCAAATCTTCGTTACAAAAAGTATTTAATTTTGAATTTTTTGGTTTGGTTAAGAATTTTGGTCTCATTTGGTTTTGAAATAGAATAACTGACCATCATTCGGTTACAAACACAATTAATTTATATTTACTAATTGTAGGTTAATGACTTTAACTTATGCATTGTGATTTGAAAATTTCCAGTTACGATAAAAAATTCAAAATATTTAATTTGTAAAGTAAAGTTTCAATAACACATGCATCGTAATTTATAAACATACGATGTGATGGTACTTATTGTTTATGGTCTTGCGATTTAAAATCCTGAGAGTTACACTAAATTTGAAGTCTACCTGTTGAAATCCAAAATTAACTCGCTTATAAATTACATTCATAGCAGTAAGTATGCAAAAATTGCCAGTAATACCGATAAAATATTTAAATCATTTAATACGTGAATTTACTATTACCACTTAGGAGGTGCAGCCAATTAAATTAAATGGTTCAATTTAATTTGTAAGAAGTTGACTATGGTTCGCAAAAAGTATTATTTCTAATGCAGAATCTGTTTAAAATAAATAGTTGATAAAATATGTTATATGATACTTACGTTTCGCAAGTGACGTTTGACAAGACCAAGAATATTTTGAAATCACATCCGTTGTGAAGATGTGCATAAAAATGTTTCTTACGGTTTTGTTTATTTTAATTGAATTGAAATTGGCCAAATACAATATCTATAAAAATATTCAAATAATTAACACTTATTCAAAAATGATACTATGTATTTAAATATTACTAATTGCTCCATGTATTCCTTCTGTGACAATATATTATTAAATAAAATGACCTGCTCGACTTCTTCTAAGGGGAATTTTATAATTATGATTGATTTGTCTTTAGTAATGGAATCGGTTTTTTTTGGCATCGCATTGAAATATGATGCAAGCACTCCTGCAACTGTTTTATTTGCTGGTCAATCGAGGTAAACTTTAAAAGCATTTGCTCCTGGTTTTTTTCAATTCTATTAATGGAATCTGTATGTACTTTTAAAGTTGATTTTATTTTGTGGAGTTGATGATCTCTATTGGCATACTGGTTGTCATCGACAAAACAGTTTTGCCTGAAGACTGGTGTCGCAGCTGATGAATTAATTTGAATTGGCGTTAACGGTGGCGGAATATTTCGAAAATCATGACTAAGTAGACTAGACCACTATATTAGTATCAACCTCGTCTAGCCGTACGGTATTTAGATCGTTTTCTTTATTTTGTTGACTATCGATGTTACTTAAAGGTGGGGCACTAACATTTTCATTTTCTTTGTTGTTTTCCGCTTTTTTTGCAGCATCAAAATTGATAAACGAAGTGATTTCAAAACTATCTCAAGAAATATTATTGTTTATACATTGTTGGTTGTTATTTTCTGAGACCGAATTGATAAATTCGTTATTCAAATTTGGCATATTTAATTTAATTTTTTTCGATCTTTTGTTTGATAATTCCTCTGCTTCAGAGTTTGAAAATTTTTCGAAGGTTCTCTCTGCTTTTTTGGCAGTTAGAATATCCTCTATCCCTGCCTTAAGCAAAGTACAATGGTACGTTGACCAATCAGTTTCAATATCCAATAATTTTTTTAACGCTTTTTTATAATTTGGCGGCCAATAAACGATGTCTCCGATAATCCATTTAGATAACACAATCGAAACTTCTTTGGTTTCGTTGTTACTGGAGGTTTCAACTATCGAGTACATGATCTAGATAAGATTTGATTGTTTCAAAAATACAACAATTAGTAAAAATAATATAAAATGATTTGATGAAACCTTATAAACTCCTTATTCAAATTTTTTATTTTTTATTAATGTGTTAGTGCAACTTTATTAAATTTATGTATTATTGTAATAGCCGAATTACGCACAAAGATCAACCATATTTTCCTATCATATTTCACAAAAACAACAGTTTTTACAAAATTTACATTGTTGAATGAAGAATAGGAAAATACGCATATGTGTTGGAGGAAATTTGACTTTTCATTCCGAAAAGTTTTTTTGCAACTAAGTTTAAATTCCATTTTTCGAAATCTAAAAGACATTCATTATTAAAAGTAGCTTCATATACATATGTCAAATTTACTTGATGCAATAGGCAACTCGTACAAATTTCTGCGATTCTTTGCTTCTTTTCCCCAAATAAAAAAATCTTCTCCTATTTTTTCAATGAAGTTAAATTTTATAATAATTTGGTTGCTTGTTAATAGCCAATAATTTTTTTCGTCATTTTTTAAATCAAAATTTTGGAAGCATACCTTAGTAAATATGATTTTGCCGTTTCTTAAAGTTTTGCCTTTGAAAATTGGATATGTTTTGTTATCTTCAAAATTTTCTTCATACAACTTTGCGTTTCCCAATTCAAATAATCTATTACATACAGAAACAGAAACTCTCAAATGGGAATGCTGAAAAGTTATCTAACTGCCCAAATTGTATAACGTCCTGAACTAAATGTGTTAAGCAATGCATATTATATGTTAAATGGTGGGATCCGTAAATAAGAGCCGTGCCTTGAACAAATTTGAATAAGATTTTTTCCGCAATGGCCGCTTTACTTTTATAATATTCTTAATGGCACAACAAAAGCCCAACATGTAGAAGAATAAAAGGGTTATATTTTTCAGTTGATAAAATTTGTTTTAGGACAATTAGGCCAGTATACAGTACAAATACTCTGAATTCCGTTGCTTTAAAATAAGGCACTTCATTCAATACTCTAATTTTTCTCTGAAAATCAGACGGTTGAGTGATAGAAATTATGCGTAATTTATTTGAAATTTGCATCACTTCTGCACTCGATAATCGTGATTTAGAGTCCCCACCGATCCACATTTGTATCATTTTTTTTACTACGCCAAGGCATACTAAATGTAAATATTCCAAAGGAAAAGTCTTGACCATGTCGATGTCAAGTTCTTCAAGAATTGAATTGAATTTATGGTGTTCTTCCTGTATTCTGTGTCTAAAAGGCATTGGTTCTCATATCTGGATTTTCGCTAACTGGAAAAGTCATTCGGTTTTGAATAAATTCGCCCTCTTCGGTGCACTTTAGGCAACCAAAACATCCTGTATGAGATTTCGTTCCTAGTAAACTGGATCTAGCAGGGGCGTCACAAATAAAAGATGGAATGCTAATAGATATTTTAGAACCATTATACACATATCCAGTAGATAGTAAGTTTTTTAACTCGTCGACCAGCGGCCTTAAATACTGATTAAAATCATTTGGTTTATTTAATCCGTGGTAGATTCCCACGACAAAGATTTTTCTGTAGTTCACATTATAAATTCGTGCTAAAATTGGCCAAAAGCAGCTTTGATTGCTTCTGGAAATTGGAATGCCATCTATATTAATGTCTATATCAATTAATGTCGGAGGATTTTTTACTAAGTTTAAGACAGATACCAAGCCGGTTTTGAACCCAATATGGACATATTGGCCAGGAAAACTACTCATGACTTCTCTCGTTTTTGGTGTTTGAAGAAGGATGCGACTATCTAGTGGTAAGTTATGCCCTAAATTATGTTTTAAAAAATATAACAATTCGTTTAGCGCATTGGCTTTGATTTTATACTTCGGTGCCCAGCTACGGAGAAATTCACGTAAACTGGAAGAATACACGCAAGAACCCGTCCATATTCTTGTCGTCTATGTTCGACAAAGTTTCAACATGTTCATTAAAGTTTTCCATTTCCGGGATATTCACAAAATATTCATTTAATTTAGTATCAATAGATAACGTTTGATTTTGGATTTATAACGTATTAGATTTCTCAACAGGAATTTGAAATAGTCTTCTTTTTATTGATTGTTTAGAGAGCTCTCGAATTGTTTTATAATTGTTTTATATTTGATTTTCTAATGTTTATTGGTTTTATTAAAAATTTATTTTCTATTGCACGTGGATAGACCAAGTATATGTTATTATAAATAGAAACAGAACAAATAATCTACTTAATTAGACTAATTAATTGTAATATTTATTAAAATCTTACCTTATTTATTAGGTTATTCTTTTCAATTGGATTGTCTTTTGCGCACTATTTAACAATTTTTTTTTCTTCTATATATAACATTAATAAACATCTCTGTTTAAAACTCAAAATTGAACTGACGCGGATGTTTTCCAATAACTTACTAATAAGTATCACAATATTTTTCGTCTAATCGGAAATTTTCGGTTTTTTTAAACCAACGAATAACATATGGTAAACCAATATCGTTAAAGCAATATCGTCCTTAATATTTACTTATTCTGGTACTTTCGATCTTGTTCGTTTTCCATTGTTTCAATTTAACTGAAATATTACAGGATGAAAACAACAAAAAAACCATTCCTATTCGTATTCGTAAGCATCTTAAAAGAGGCGATCGTTTTTATGTGTGATTTATGGTAACCGAAAAATTACAGATAAAGGACCAATAACAAACTTGCTAAAAATTTATCGTTTACTGAATTTGATATAAGACAATGTAATCTGTATTTTTTTGGTTAATATGAACCTGAAAAAAACGATCGCCTATTTTAAGATATCTACGAATACGAGAATATATGGTGGTTTTGTTGTTTTCAATCTGTTATTTTCAGGTTAAATAAAAACGAACATTTTTTCGTAATTGGTTTTTTGTGTTCGCATGTAACGATCGTTTTTGTGTAATCTCTTTTTAACTGATGAGAAACATATAAAAAACACTATTTTGGTTGTTTTCGATAAGTAAAGCCGAACATTTCTTCATAATTGGTTTTTTTGATTGGTTTTTTTATTCGTATTTTTAATTGATAAAATACAGACGTAACACCATTAAAATACTGTAAATAGATAGGTTTATTTTTGATTGTACATTTATGCACGCTTATCTGCTTGCTTTGACTGAGCGATTAGAGAAAAATCAATAAAAAACTGAGTTTGTGATCGAGGTTCAACCGATGTATAATATATTTAAATTTTAGCGAAATCCATTCAGATCAATTTAAGTTTTAACCGAACAAAAATTTGATGAGCACGTGGAATATTTAGCATTTTTTCGGTCAATTCAGTTTTTTTAGTTTTTTGTTGCTATTTTTTATAACTGACGTTATTCAGTTATTAAACTATATCCAAGTTTATGGTCATAAATTGTTTTTCGGGTGTCGTACTGGAAACTTCCGCTGGGGTTTTTCCAAGGATTATTGCTCCATTTGGATGGCTTGGTGAATCCTAGTTGCTCGATTGAGCTGTACTCAGCTACTTATTAATAACCAAATATCAACGCTTATTTTTTTATAAATTTTAATGTAGAGTAGATTTCATAGTGATAATTTAGGTGTATAGAGCGCGTTGCATATTTTTCCTTATATTTGTATTACACCAAATTATAGGCCGGGGTAGTTTCCTTAGTGTTTTTGTCTATCCGCTATACATTCATTGTCGACAAAATGGATTACGCAGTAGCGCAAGAAACACTTACTCCTGTCGAGATATCAATAAAGTTTTTAATTCATGTTATCCCTGAAGATCAACCGAGTGCGTTATCAAAATTGTTAGATGTACTTCAGAAAGAGTCTAAAAACCCAAAACTAAATTTGATTCATCAACAACTTGCTGTAATAGATGAACAGCTTAAAGGCTTAGACAGCGAGGCTACGATAAAGGATAAGCAAAAGGTCATGTTTAAAATTAATCACTGGAAAGCTCGGGCAGAACGACTTGCAGCCTCCTTTCCCTTGTTAACCACCGTTGCATTTACGGTTAATACGTTAAACCGAGTTGCGAGAAATATGACTCGCGATTTGCGTATAGAAGCGAATTGGAGGTAGCAAAATCGACAGATTCAAAAAACCTTTCCACTTTGGCAAAAGGTCAATTCAACAAAAAGGATAAGGATTCTAGAAAAATGAAACAGCAGAAAGATACGACTCCAGAGTCATCTGATAATGACACCGAAATTGAGCGTACCTTTTCACAGAAGCTTGAAGACGAATAACAAAAACAAACATCGGTTGTCAGTCACCGTCTGATTCATTCGATGACAGCGAGCACCAAATATCCATTGCGGATGAGTCTGATAAGTCTCGACTGCACATGCACCATCGAACCGAACAAAACAAACGTACCTGGAACCGAAAATTTCCGGATCCTACAAAATGGAAAATTTCATTTTCTGGGCGGTCTGTTCAAAGGTTGGAAAATGCCAATGTGCATGATTTTCTAATGCGCTTAGAGGAACATGCAAAACAAGACCGGATCCATAAGCAGGAATTAGTAGTATTGGTGGGTAACTACGTTAAAAATAAGGCAGAAAAATTTTACTATATATTTTTGCGCAAAAATGAATAGGTTTAGTAATCTAGAAAATAAACGGGCGATGCGACGGCAAATAAGGCATCAACACAAGGGCCAAAAGAAGCGATCAATGATTTCGTATTGGACATCGACGATTACAGAAACCTTTGCCGGATGAAGATCTTTTTGAGACGCTGCAAAAATAAAAAATCGGGAAATGCACAAACGAGCGTGATAAAGCCCGGGGAACCACGTTCGGTAACATTTCAATTGCCTAAAACGCGGAGTACGAGCTCTCTCAAATGCGAGACCGGTCCATTGGTCCGAATCCGAAAGACAAGGTAATTATACTTCTCATATTTCATCTGTTAGCAATAAGTTACTGCGCATAAATAAATATTGGAGAGATCGGAAAAAGTATTTTAAAGCCTGCATTATTTCAACCATTAAAACCGTTGACGAATAAGACCCTTGTCCATATATAAAAATATATATTCAAGGACATCCAATTTATGGTCTGTTGGACACCGGAGCGAGTGTAAGCATCTTGGGAAGAGGCTCAGAAAACTTTATTCAAATTCTCGGAGTAGAAGTTAAGAACATTAACAGTCATATTCAAACCGCGGACGGGTCTATTAACAACGTAGTGGGGTAAGTAAACCTCCTTGTCACTTACTCAAATACAACCAAAATAATTGAATTCTGTGTCGTACCTTCTTTACAAGCAGAAGTGTATCTTGGGGTAGATTTTTGGAAAGAGTTCAATATAGCTCCTCTAATAATATCCGAAATTGCGTATTGTTCAACAGAAACTAACCTCGAATCTTTGAAAACGCATAGTTTAAGCCAATAGCAACAAGCTCGTTTATCGCATATTATCCAAAAATTTCCGTCATTTACTTCGAGAGGCTTCGGAAAAACCTGACTGGCGGAGCACGTCATTGATGTTGGGATTACAACCCCAATCATGCAAAAATATTATCCGGTATCACCCGCAATTCAAAACTTAATTAACGGTGAAATCGATCGTATGCTCTCGTTGGGAGTTATCGAAGAAAGTTCCAGTCCTTGGAGTTCACCAGTTGTATTAGTGACAGGAAAAAGCATCAGGAAAAACCACGCCTTTGTCTCGATTCCAGAAAAATTAATTTAGTCACGAAAAAAGATGCATGTCCTTTGCCGATTATCCATAGTCTTCTTGGGAGAACTACTGAGACAAAGTACATAATCATTTTTGATTTGAAGGACGCCTTCTGGCAGATTCCGCTTCCCAAAGACTCTAGAGATAACTGCGTTTACAGTTCCAGTCCGTCTTCTCTATCAATTCTGTGTCATGCCGTTTGGGTTGTGTAACGCACATGTGCAGATTGATGGATCGAGTAATACCACATAATCTTCGAGAACGAGTATTTGTGTATCTTGACGATCTTCTGATAATCTCAGCTGGGTTTGACGAGCACCTGCAACTGCTAACTACGGTAGCGGTATTATTGTCAGAGGCGGGCCTTACAACATTGAAAAGAGCAATTTTGTGCTAAGAGAAACTAAAAACTTGGGCTACATAATTGGTGAAGTTGGACATAGGACGGATTTTCCAATTCCTAGTTCGGTAAAGCAGACTCGACGACTACTCGGAATGGCAGGTTGGTATCGACGATTCATATCCAATTTCACAGATGTTACATCACCGATTACTAACTTGCTACGCAAAGGGGTCAAATTCAACTGGAATGAGGAGGCTGACTTATGCAACGCCCCAGTACTTCATTTGCCTAACTTGGAATAGCCGTTCTTTATAAAATGCGATGCGAGCACTCAAGGTATTAGAGGAGTTCTGTTCCAGATGGATGATGGTGGTGATGAGAAACCTATAGCCTTTATGTCTCAGAAATTAAACAAGGCTCAACGAAACTATTCGGTAACAGAGTTAGAGTGTTTGGCGGCCGTTGTTTGTGTTAAACAATTCCGACCGTATATTTAAGGCTATAGGTTTACCATCACTACTGATCATGCCAGTTTGAAATGGCTTATGTGACAAAGAGATTTATCAGGACGATTAGCCCGATGGAGCCTGAAACTTCAAGCATTTGACTTTGTTGTTACACATTTGAAAGGTAAGGACAATATATAGCAGATGCATTGTCCAGAACATATTGTGATAGCATTTCGGAAATTACAAATGATGTAGGCCAACATCTTGAACGACTGTTTGATACCAACAACACCTCTGATGAAGAGTACGCAACCCTGAGAACGAATATAAACCCATCGCCAGGTAAATATCAAAATTTAATAGTAAAAGATCAAAGAATATTTATTCGTTTAGAGCCAAGAAGACCCATGCCAATCTCAGATGTTCCAACCTGGAAATTATGGATACCCAGCAACTTGGTGCAAAGACTGATTGAGCGTGAGCATTGTCCACCAGATAAAGCACATGCAGGTTTCAAGAAAACTGTGGAACTTTTACGTCGGTTCAACTATTGGCCCAGAATGGCAGTTGATGTTCACAATTTCACAACCAATTGCCAAACCTGAAAACAATCCAAAGCGGCCAATACCAGTTTACGACCACCGTTGGGCAAACTTTCCATTTCGGGGCGGCAGTGGCAAACGATTTTTATTGATTTGTTGGGTCCTTATCCACGAACTTCGCAAGGAAAAACTTCGATCTTGATAATATTGGATAACCTATCCAAATTTATCTACCTAAAAACTTTGTCTAAAGCCTCTTTGAAAAACTTTACTGATTGTCTGAAAACCAAAGTGTTTTCTTTATTCGACTTACCGGAGTTTATACACTCAGATAACGAGGTTCAGTTCGTTTCGAAGAAATTCATCGAATTAACAAAGTAACTGGGAGTAACACATATTCGTAGCGGGTATTACTCTCCACAGGGTTATGCTTCGGAATGCGTCAACCGATCGATAATAGCGGCAATTCGATCATATATTGGAACGAAGCATACAAATTGGGGTACTTACTTACCTCAGATCGCAAGCTCTTTAAGAAACACGGTTCACGAGTCTACGCAATATTCACCGCATTTTCTCTTATTGTGGGTACCATAAGGTACTGAACGGCAGGGATTACAAACTCCTGAGAGAACTTCAACTAATTAGTGAAGAGGATGAAATGATTGGATGGAAATACCTGACAAATTAAAAATTGTACACGATGAGGTAAAGCGGAATCTGGATTTAGCCTATAAAAATATTCTAAAAGATACAACCTTAGGACTCGGGAAAGAACGCTTACCATTGGACAAACAGTTTTTGTTAAGCAACACCCCGCTAGCAACGCTTCGAAAAAGTTTGTGGGTAAATTCGCGTTTCCGTACATTAAAGCCACGGTAAAAGAGAAACTCGGTAATTGTAATTATGGCTTTATCAGCCAATTCGTTCCTTCTTTTCTCTGGTCGTAAACTCTCCTTAAGCAGACTTGCACGCAACTTTGCTGTGTAAGTGACTAATAAACTTCCCCTAGCTGCCTCATATTCTAACACAGCTTTTCCCACGTAGTTAACTAACATTAATGACGATAATGAAATTTTAATTTTTGGAGATTTTAATAGACCACACTTACTTAATTTATTAGAGATCCTGACGATGAAAATTTACTTTTACCGACAAATCCAAACGACAACATTGATATTAGACTACTAAATTGTACTTACGGCAACAACATGTACCAAATCTCTGATATTAAAAACAGTAACGATAGACAACTTGATTTAATATTTGCCACAGCTTTCGAACATTGTAACGTAAGAGAAGCTGATGATACTGAGTCTTGCTTCACTAATTCAATACATCATAAAGCATTAATAACCAACTATAACCTATCTACTTCACCTTGCAAACTTCAAAACGAACCGATATACGCGTACAATTTCAAAAAAGCTAATTTTAACTCAATTAAGACAGAAATTGATATGATTAATTGGCAAGAAGTATGTTCCTATGACAACCTAGATTTCACTATTGATCAATTCCATACTATTATTGATGGAATTATTTCAAGACATTTTCCCTGGGTAAAACAAAGAGAAAATAGAAAAGAACCTTGGTTAGACAGACGTCTCAAGAATCTACGCAATAGAAGAAACAGAGCTATTAAAGTTTTCAAAAAGAATCCAACAACGAACAATAAAACACGACACCATCAGTTATATGAAGAATTTGAGTCCGCATCAAGAATAGCTTACGATAACTACATCAAACAACTCGGTGAGAACAAAATTTCAGAACCAAAAAAGTTTTATGATTTTGTTAACTCTAAACGGAACATTTAAGGACATTCAAGCAGTAACAATGTATTTGAACGAGATATCGTCCTCGAACCTTAAAACTCTCTCGGATGTTTTTGCTGAGCGTTTTCAATCCATTTATAAAAGAGAAGCCAATAAATGCAGTTTACCTGATTTCTATCAGAAAAACATATCACCCCGTTATGAGCTACGGAATGTGGAGTTGGAAGAGAGTGACATTTTGACCGGACTGCGAGGTCTGGACATTAAAAAAGGATCTGGGTCTGATGGCATTCCGCCCATATTTGTGAAAGAATGTGGAAACTCTCTAGTTAAACCATTATATTACATCTTTAACCGATCTCTAGTGGAAGGAATCTTTCCTAGTTTCTAGAAATTGTCATTTTTGACAGCAATTTACAAATCTGGCGGAAGGTGTAATGTAGCTAACTACAGAGGAATTGCTGTCTTATCTTGTATTCCCAAACTCTTTGAAAAATTAATTCATGATAAGCTTGCAGAAACCATTGTCTCCATTCTTAATGATCAGCAACATGGATTTATCAAAGGTAGATCCGTAACAACTAACCTGACAATCTTTACTTCTTACTTATTAAAACAAATGGAAAAAGGATTTCAGGTTGATGCAATTTACACTGATTTCCGCAAGGCTTTTGATAGAGTGGATCATAAAGTGTTGATTAAAAAACTAGAACTCATGGGAATAGGTGGCTCATTACTCAATTGGTTGAGCTCATATCTAAAAGACCGAACTCAATACGTTCGCTTTCAAGGCCACATATCACAAGCAGTACAAGTAAATTCAGGGGTTCCACAAGGTAGTCACTTGGGGCCATTGCTCTTCAATCTCTTCATATCAGACTTGTCAACAGTACTGCAAAATATCAAGCATTTATTCTATGCTGATGACCTAAAATTATATCACAAAATCGAAAATACAGACGATGCAATTTGTTTACAATCAAATCTAAACTATCAATTTGTTTGTTGTGGTGCAACAGTAATAAATTAGGCCTAAATGTTGACAAGTGTTACGTAATCAGTTTTACACGAAAATTTGTTCTTCATAATATTGACTACTTAATTGATGAGAGGAGTTTGAAAAGAGTGGACGAAATAAGAGATTTAGGTGTAATAATTGTGTTACGTGCGGAATGGAAAATGTAGCACCAGTTTTCAATCACAATTAAAACACAACACTTTTATATATTTATTTCATTGTCCCTCGAATTTATCGCACAATCAAACAAAATTATTGAACATCATTTATTTTAATTACAAAAGGTTTTTAATAATTTATTGTTTTATTAGTCATTACAATATAAGAAGAAAAAAGAATTGCTCTTGTATACAAAAAATAATACCGAGAGTATTTTGTATGCAAAGCAAAATATTTTAATAATAAATGATTAAATTTTTTATTAGTTTATGATTTTAACAATATAAAAATAAAATAAAATAAATGTAATAAAATGCTGATCTTACTCATATAGATCCCGAATCCAAAAGAAAGATAAATTTATAAATAGATATTACAAGATGTCGGGTCAGAGATTAAAGCAATTAATTCTGGACTAGATTATTAAGTTTATAATGACATAGTATAAACCCAGTCAAGATGCTATAACCCCCTTCTTACGAGTGGCCACATAACAGAGTCACACCAATCGTAGGTTTGTATGAACCCGTAAGAATAAACTTAGCAAGAACATTTAATATTTAATTTTTAAGTATCAAAATAAAAAAAAAATAAAATAAAAATTTCAAAGAATAAGTTAACGAAATATTTTATATCGAAAATGTATTACAAATTTGTTAGAAAATAATAATTTATATATTTAACTATGCAAAATTACTTTCATAAGAATATTTTTACAATATATACCTTGTTTGGTAAAATTTAAAATAAATAAATAAATATTGCGTGCCTCCAAAATACCTAAAACTTCAACAATAAGCAAACTTTTGAAAATTCCAAGTTTCAGTATGTAAAAACCAAACCAAAGCCAAAAATTAAAAGTTTTGTATACCAATAACATAAGCTCAAAAACACAATACGGTGTTTACGATTAGTGTAAAAATCAAAATATCTGTGACAATTCAACAAAACCACTTATCTATTTTTTACTACTTTTCAGGCGACCAAATTTAAATTTTATATTAATTTCTGAAAAAATTTTGAAACATAACTAAACTATTTTTGAATCCATGGTATCAGGGTTTTCCAACTACGTTTATTGACACCTTCAAGCTCTTGTTACCTGGTCTGGGTCCACCGAAAATTCCCAAAATTTTTAATTAGCATTTAGAATAAAAAAACGGTTACGGTTATATCGATTTAAGTAATTACCAACCGCAAAATTTAATTCAAAACAAAAACTTATTTCAAGATAAGTGTTTATTCCAAATTTATTTCTGATTTTGCAAATAAAACTATTGTTGGATTTTGATGAAATATTTAAGGGAGAGAAAAACGGGAAATACTATCGATTAGAATCTAGTTCAACATAACCACTTATCTCGACTTAAGCCGTTATGTTAAGTTACCAGATATAATATCGACTTACCCTTTTGGTGGCAGATATATAGATTTCCCAATCAACGAGAAAACGTCCGACGTGTATATATCACAAGTGCTATCCGCCTTTTTCACTCACCTTTAAAACCCACTCAACTACAAGTACTGCGGAAATGTCCCGCTTGTATACCACAAGTGTTATCTCGCCCCTCCGAGTCATATCAACAATCATCCCAATTTGCTGCACTTCGGCCTATATTTAATTCAAGTTTAAGATATATCTTTGGGTAACGAAATATGGCCACATGTCCCATCTAACTAATTTATTACTAGGCTGCTCTTTGGAGCAGTTTTACGAATTCAGAGTATGTTTGTACATTTTTGTTTCTGAAATGACAATATCTTTATTATATCCTTGAAAAATTATAACAACCTCCTCCAATCGCTTCCTCTTGGTGCCTGCTATTAACAAGTGTAGGCTTCCTATGGAAGTCCTTGAATTGCGTAATTAAAAATTTTAGAATACCAGTTTTGTGTTTTGTTTTTGTAGATTGTTGCTTACACTTTTATAGGTAATATACGAGAGTATATCAAAAATTCTTGCAATATCATATGAAAAAGAAGAGTGAGTGAGACAACAATATATTTTTCAAAACTATTTAGTGTCGCGATGAAACTTCTAGAAGAACATTTCGACCTAAATTTTACAGTTCGTTTGTTTTTGTCAATTTAGTAACACGTGTTTTGAATTTTTCTTTAAATGAATGAAATTGAATATCGCGCCGCTATTAAATTTTTCTATAAAGATGGACGAAATGCAATTTATATTCAAAAGTTTACGGCGAATCTGCACCATCATATGCCACAGTAACAAGGTGGGTAAAATTATTCAAAAGTGGTCGGGAGTCATTAGAAGACGACAACCACCTTCACATGTCGAAAGTAAGTGTGTGATGGGTTCCCCGTTTGTTGAATACAGAACAAAATTTTAAATATGTACATAGAAGATCCAGAAAATTTCTTGGGTAACATAATAACAGGCGATGAAACATGGCTTCATCACTGGGATCCGGAATCCAAACAAAAATAGATGCATTGGTTTAAACGTAGTGAACCACCACCAAAGAAATTCAAAACTCAACCGTCTGCTGGTAAGGTTTTGGCAACAAATTTTTGGAATGCTGAAGGAATTTTGATAATCGATTATATGCCACCAAAAACCACAATCACAGGCATATATTACGCAGAAGTTTTGCGAAAATTGAAAAAAGCGATCCGGGAAAAACGGCCAAGGAAAGTTATTAAAAAAATCTTGCTTCTTCACGACAATGCACCAGTGCACAAGGCTAATATTGCTCAAGCTGCATTAAAGGACTGCGGCTTCGTGGAAATTCCGCATCCACCGTACAGTCCAGACTTGGCACCCAGTGACTTCTTTCTGTTTCCCAATTTGAAAAAAACACTAAGGGGCGGGAAATTTTGAAGGGACTATGAAGTACAGTCTGTTGTAAATGAATATTTTATGGAGCAAAAGAAATCTTTTTTTTTTAGAGAGTTTAGGCAAGTTAATTGATCGATGTGACAAATGTATAAACCTTAAAGGAGATTATGTCGAAAAATAAAAATATTGCTGTCTCACTCACTCTTTTTTTCATATGATATTGCAATACTTTTTTATTTGCCCTCGTAGTCAGTACAACAATACTTAAATTTTGAATTATTATCTTATTTGTTGATATTAATTGTATTGAAATAAGTATTAACCATACATAAAATTTCTTAATCTTAAAACCTGATGGAATGAGTTCGTAAGAATTTAAAACATTTATTAAGAAATAAATGTGTCTGATGACACACAAAATACACACAAATGTGGACAATTAATAGTATTATACGTCTTATAAAACAACAAGTAATTTGTTCCAAAGAAACATTTATCCCAAAACCCACGATTTTTATTCCCCGGGAACTACCAAAATAAGGCCTCTGGTACAAGTTTATTTGTGTCTTTTGGCAAATTTTCACTTATTTGGTAATCTTAAACTTCCGTAAATTTTATGAAAATTTACTATTATATTAGTGAACCTACTCGTAGATATATCCAGGATATACAACCTCTAAACATAAATTAGGTCGGTCGACTGCAACAAAGTCGGCTAACTCCTTCTATATAGGTACCAAAATACAATTTGCTTCTGTCACACACACAAAGTTCAGTAATTCAATACAATTACATAAAAGAATTATAAATGACAACGGATTTAGCGGAAATTTGTGGGAAACAGGAAATAAGAATACGATGAGACATCGGAAAAACGTAACCACTATAGAAAAACGAAAAATTTTAATTTTTGAACTTTAGTTGTATACGAGTCTTCCTATATACCATATATTATTTTATTAGATGTATATACACGAGTATATTATATAAAAAATAAAATAAAAATATTAGAAATAATATGATTTATGAGCATCGTATTACGTTTGGCAAATATTATTCAGTACACATAATAAAATTTATAACTGTCTAAATCAAGAAACTAAAATAAATTGGATTTCCTTTTCTCCTTCTTCCGCATAATATGACGTGTACACAAATTGTATTTATGCGTGTGTATATGTAACTGTGTACTCATATATAGTTATATAATATGTATTAGAAAATTGATCTCTTCATACAAGAAATAAAAACAAAAAAGTAAAAGAAAACCTAAATTTTCATAAAAATGTCATTTTATATAACGATATTACATATGGATATGTTATAGATCTATCCTATTACATAATGTGTGTACAGTATACATAATATATATTTTCATTATTGTAATCGTATGAGTAACGGAAAACTTTTATTTTCCAAGAAAATTTTTTTTTGTTTTTTGCGGTTTCTTACTAAACCAAATTTTGGAAATATCAACGAAAATTATCTTTTCAATCTGATTAAATATGTTTGCATATGCGGTACTACATTTTTTTGTCATATAAGTTGCTTGATTTAGCATATCAGTAAAATTCTTGAGATTGTATTTTTGAAGTCTCAGTCATTTTGTAGTGTTCTCTAGAGGTTATTAAACAGGCTGATATATCTTTTGGATAGTATTCAATAAATGACAGTTTAATCAAGCCAAACACTAAGTTTTGTTTCTTATAGATTACTAGCTGACCCGGCAAACATTGTTCTGCCTTAAATAATAATTTTATTTCAAAATGTGTTTTGATATTTTAATGATATATATGTTTGTGAACCCTAAAACGATGGAAATAAAGATTAACTAGTGCCTACACATTCATTTAATAAATATATTTGGTAATAATTGGATTTGCTTACCTATTTTCCTGGTAGATTCATCTCGCAGAAGTTAAGCCTAAATTTAAATATTAAATGTAATTTTATTTTCTCACTTACCTTGGCCTTCAAAATAAGTTCCGTTTAAATAAAATTAAAGGTCAATGACACATATAGCAAATAAATAAATTGTAATCCACAACATTGTTATCCACAAAACGATTTATAATCACCATACAATCAATGATTCCCCTACTCTAATAAAGAGGTCAGTCGTAAAAGATTATTGATCGTTTGCAGATGGCAATGTGTCTGGAAGAGGAATTAAAAAGTGGTTAGTCAGATAATTTGTTAGCAAGAAAATTTTTATAAAACGATTAGATGTAAAAGAAAAGCCAAGGGTTAAGGTAGATAAATATTTAAATTTATTAAAGTAATTGTGAAATATGTGGTTAAGTTGTGCATAATAAAATATTGTCTATATATTAAACAAAAATTTGTTAACAAACATTTTGGAATAAACATTTTGGTGCCGAAACCCGGGATGCTGTTTGGTTGAAGCGTATAGAAGAAACATAAGTACATGGTGTCGAATCATCCTTTTGCATACTTCTGGAAATTACGATAAGTAGCCATTTTTACATATATTATTTTGTGCATTTTTTTTTTGTTGCGTTCAATAAAAATCGGCTTAAATTTCATTTTGATTTGTCCTAAAACAAGAAAACACTTAATTAAAAGTAAATTGTAATCAAGTTATTAGTTAATTGATACGTAATTAAACGATAAAAGAACAGTGAAACGTGCAATTAAAATAAGTGAAAGTGTATTTTTGAACTGTAAATTACTATTTCGAAATGGAGAGAAACATACGTGCTAGAGATCGTGCAGTGAATCAGTTGAAAGCCGTAAAAGTATTTTGTGAGAAAATAGATAACACTACAACGTTAGAAGCACTACAGATTCGCGAAGAACAGTGCGAGAGACTTTATAAGAATTTCAACGATTATGAGCTAGAATTACTCGCCTATGAGCAATATGAATCCAAAACAGAAGATGTAGATAACATGGTGCTCAATACTCTTGCGAGACTAAGGTCAGCGATAAACTCAAGGTCAACTGAAACTAAAGTTGAAGTGCAGGACTTAAATGCTACTCTAGGCCAGTTTATTGGACAACAACAAAGTTTTCTCCAAGGAATTAATCAACCGCAAAATGCACGCTTACCAAAAGTAAATATCGAACCATTTGCTGGAGAGTACAAGTTATGGCCATCGTTTCACGATTTGTATGTGACGACGGTACACGAAAACAAAACTTTAAGTACCGTACACAAGCTACAAATTTTGAATGGTTTACTAAGAGGAGATGCTGCGACATTAATACGCCACATTAAGGTAACCGAGCAAAATTACGAGGAAGCTTGGGCCAAACTAGTGGCTAGGTACAATAAACCGAAGTCGATAATTTCCAATTTAATACAATTATTCTTGGATCAAAGAACCTGCAATCAAGCTAATCATCGCGAACTGCGGAAATTGTGCGATACATCGGATGAGGTGATCCGAGGGTTACGAGCATTGGGCGATAAGGCAGAATTGCGAGACCCTTGGTTAATCCATATGATAATAAATAAGGTCGATAATGATACGAGACAATTGTGGGCTAAAGAATCCGTAAACGAAGCGTTTCCTACATTTGATAACTTTTTAAAATTTTTGGGAACGAGATGTGATGCTCTTGAGTCTTGTATAGTAGGCACAAAACCAACCGGTGCAGTTCAAAAACATGTACGAGCTTTTAACACCATTCAAGCTAATAAATGGAATTGTGTAGCCTGTAACCAAGAACATTTACTGTACAAATGTCCTGTATTCAATAGTATGAATGTGGAAAACCGATACAAAGTCATAGAAAATTCGAAAAGTTGTGCAAATTGCTTGCGGGTAGGACATTTACAACCACAATGCTACTCACGTTCTGTATGTTTGATTTGTAAAAGACGCCATCATTCTCTACTTCATAACGAGCAACAATCAACAGTTCGGCATGCAACAAATCACCAACAGTCAACAAATCTACACACAACAAATGAAATCTGCTATACAACCACGGAAACCAAGTCACCATCAACTGCTGCTTCAATAGCTTCAACCTCGCATCAAACAAACATAAATTCAACTCTGCAATCAACATCATCATCACCAAGCACAACTAAACTACCAACACAAGAAACAACATCCTTGCATGAATTTCAGACGCCTCTTAAGACAATCTTGCCGACAGCCTTGATATACATCCAATCAAGCAACGGGAAGCCAATGATAGCCAGAGCACTACTCGATTCAGGTTCTCAGTCATCGTTTATATCTGAAGCTTGTATGCAACGCCTAGGTTTACCACGAAAATACTCGCATATTTCAATATACGGCCTAGCATCGTGCTCTGCAGGAAAACCTAGAGGAAAAACAGTCATCACAATAAAATCACGAGTACTTCCACATTACTCTATACAATTAACAGCACACATAATTGAAAAAATCTCATCACCTCTGCCAGCGTCGAAGATACCTATTCCAAGAAGCAATGAGGTGTGGCAGTTAGATTTAGCAGATCCACAATTCAACATACCTAGTACAGTGGATTTACTAATAGGAGCAGAATTCTTCCTAGAGATGTTAGGAGAACAGAAAATGTCAATAAATAACCTCCCAGTTCTACATTCGTCTAAGTTTGGCTGGTTAATAGCGGGTAAAATATGTCAGGATGGACAAGAATTTCTTAGCGTCCAAAATTACAACACGAATGTAGACTCAAACAATAGCAACGAAAATCTAATGGAGCTTTTAAAGAAGTTTTGGCAGGTAGAGGAACCTACAACGGATACTAAAAGCAGTAAAGACAACGACCCCTGTGAAATTCTATTTAAAACCACCACAACCAGATCGGCAGATGGAAGATTTATCGTAAAATTGCCATTCATAAGTCCACGTCCAGAATTAGGAGACTCATTAGCAACGGCTAAATCAAGAATAATGGGTATTGAAAAAAGATTTGCCAGGTCTACCGACTATCGCCAAGAATATAGTCAATTCATGGAGGAATACATCAGGCTAGGACACATGCACCGGGTTACCTGGTCAGACCTACCGCGGGAACACAACCACAAGTATTTCATGCCGCATCACGCAGTTGTTAAAGAAAGTACTACGACCAAATTACGAGTAGTGTTTGATGCTTCGTGTAAAACCACAACAGCGGTCTCATTGAACGATTGTTTGTTGACGGGACCAAAACTACAACCGAATCTAACAACTACATTATTTCAGTTTAGATTACATGCCATAGCAATAAATGCAGATATAGAAAAAATGTATCGACAGATACTGGTAGATCCGTCAGATGCCAACTTCCAGTATATCTTATGGCGAAGAAGGCCCCAAGAAGAATTAAGTCCATACAAGTGTATGACCGTTACCTATGGAACAGCATGTGCACCGTTCCTAGCCATCCGAACATTAGAAGAGGTAGCCAAAATATATGAGACAAGATATCCAGAAGCAGCTAGAGTCATTAAGAATAATTTTTATATGGATGATCTACTAACCGGAAGTGACACAGTAGAAGGTGCAATTATACTAGAAAATCAGATCGCAGAAATACTAGGTAGCTGTGGTTTTAGACTGCGCAAGTGGAAATCAAATTCCCAAGAATTTTTGAACTCCTTGGCAATGGTAAATGCGGAAGACATTCCTAAACTGATTGAAGATGACCAAACCACGAAAACTCTAGGAATTATGTGGCATCCTCAACTTGACATATTCACAATAAAAATAATCAGTCAACCGAAGGACATCATATGGACAAAACGGAAAATGTTATCGGAAAGCTCCAAACTTTACGATCCCTTGGGCTGGTTATCACCAATCATAATTAATTTTAAAATTTTACTCCAGAAACTGTGGCTAACCAAGGTAGATTGGGACGAGAAAGTGCCAGATAATATAGTACGTTTATGGAGCAACGTTTACTACAAACTACCGTACCTCCAACAAATCCAAATACCTAGATATCTGCAAAAATCAGCAAGGCCAATTTCCATGCAATTGCATGCATTCTGTGATGCCTCGGAGGTCGCGTATGGCTGTGTGGTGTACCTTCGGTCTAGTCATGCAGATGGAACCATAACCAGTCGCATAGTCTGTTCGAAAAGTAAGGTAGCACCGTTAAAGAAAATAAGCCTACCTAGATTGGAACTTTGTGGAGCGGTAATGCTAGTGGAGTTAGTTAAATACTGTAACTCGATATTACATCTTGGCAATGCAAACATCTACGCATACACAGACTCAATGGTAGTTTTACATTGGCTATCGGACATTCCAGCTAGATGGAAAACTTTCATCGCTAATCGCACCAGCGCTATTTTGGACATCATATCAAGGGAGCAATGGAACCATGTAAAATCTAACCAAAATCCAGCAGACTATATTTCCAGAGGAATAACTCCACCACAAATTCCTATGTTACAAATTTGGTGGCAGGGCCCTAGTTGGCTACACCTGAAAAAAACCGAGTGGCCAAAAAATATAATTACCAACCCAGCAGCAACGGTGGGTACTGAAGAGCGTGGTAAAGGAATATGCGTTTTAATGGAAGCATCAACTATCGAACCTGTAGACCAGTTATTGACCAAACACTCGTCGTGGTTCAAAATAAAAAAAATAATGTGCTATATTCTGCGGTTTTTTCCACCCAAATATAGAAACGGAGAAAGGAATAAAGGATACTTAACATATCAAGAGTATATAACGGCCGAGAATTATATTGTACGTGCAATTCAAAACGCTAGCTTCAGTCGGGAAATAAGTCAATTGAGGAAGGACAGGGCATTGGATTCCAATAGTAGCTTAATCTCATTAGATCCATTTATCGATCAGCAAGGTGTCCTACGAGTAGGCGGGAGGTTGCGAAATGCGAAAATAAGTTATACTGTCCAGCATCCCATCATTTTACCAAAAACCCATGTAGCCAGCAAACTAATCATAAGGGAAGTTCACATTTCTAATCTACATGCAGGCAATACCTTAATGATGAATCTTCTACGGCAAAAATTTTGGATAATCGGTGCAAGATATCTGATCAAAAGCCACATCAAATCTTGTGTCACCTGCATTAGATATCGTAGCGTGCAAGGGCAACTAAAAATGACTGACCTACCAGCGGAAAGGTGTAATAAGATAAGGCCTTTCCTAAACACAGGCGTTGACTACTTGGGACCTATCTACATTAAAACTACGCAAAATAGAAACGCCCCCCTAACTAAAGCTTACGTTGCTGTGTTTGTTTGTCTCGCAGTAAAGGCTGTGCATCTCGAGGTGGTGAGCAGTCTTAACACCGAAGCTTTTCTAGCGGCGTTAAAAAGATTTGTGGCACGTCGAGGCCTTCCAAATAACATTTGGTGTGACAACGGATCCAATTTCATTGGAGCAAATAACGAGCTGAAAAGATTAAAAGCAGAAATAACATGTCAGCAAAACAATTCAATAATAACAAATTTTCTATTACAGAAAGGAATTAATTTTAAATTCAACCCGGCTAGCGCGCCACATTTCGGCGGTTTATGGGAAGCGGCCGTAAAGTCGGTGAAACATCATTTCAGGCGAGCAACGAAAGAGGCCAAACTCAATTTCGAAGAAATGACCACATTACGCACACAGATCGAAAGTGTGCTTAATTCCCGGCCATTATGCAGGCTTAATGATGAACCCTCCAACCTAGACATACTTACACCTGGTCATTTTTTAATCGGCGAGGCATTGCTTGCGGTACCAGAACCTATATACGAAGACGTACCAGTGCATAAACTATCCAGATGGCAAAATGTTCAGCGGCGGCTGCAATCGTTTTGGAAGGCATGGTCCAGAGACTATTTACATACCTTACAGCAACGAGGTAAATGGACGAAAGGCAATTGTCCAATTAAAGTTGATGATGTCGTATTGATTAAAGAAGACAATCTACCACCCAGTCAGTGGTTACTCGGACGAATAATTCAAACTCATCCGGGTAATGATGGCATAGTACGTGTGGCCACTATTAAAACGGCTGTTAACACAATCAAACGTCCAGTAGTCAAATTAATATTATTTCAAAATACTACAATGTAATTACGTATTCTACCTGGAATAATTTGTAAAGGCCGCAAATCCAATACATATTACAAAAAAAAATATCGTAGTAAACTTAAGAAAATAAGTTCCAAATATTTTCTTAACGCGGGGTAATATGTTTGTGAACCCTAAAACGATGGAAATAAAGATTAACTAGTGCCTACACATTCATTTAATAAATATATTTGGTAATAATTGGATTTGCTTACCTATTTTCCTGGTAGATTCATCTCGCAGAAGTTAAGCCTAAATTTAAATATTAAATGTAATTTTATTTTCTCACTTACCTTGGCCTTCAAAATAAGTTCCGTTTAAATAAAATTAAAGGTCAATGACACATATAGCAAATAAATAAATTGTAATCCACAACATTGTTATCCACAAAACGATTTATAATCACCATACAATCAATGATTCCCCTACTCTAATAAAGAGGTCAGTAGTAAAAGATTATTGATCGTTTGCAGATGGCAATGTGTCTGGAAGAGGAATTAAAAAGTGGTTAGTCAGATAATTTGTTAGCAAGAAAATTTTTATAAAAACGATTAGATGTAAAAGAAAAGCAAAGGGTTAAGGTAGATAAATATTTAAATTTATTAAAGTAATTGTGAAATATGTGGTTAAGTTGTGCATAATAAAATATTGTCTATATATTAAACAAAATTTTGTTAACAAACATTTTGGAATAAACAATATAGTACAGAATTTTTTAATAAGAATAAAATTAAATTAATTATGTTATTTTAAATGCAAACTTTATTTTCGATTTAGAAAAATTCAATTTTGTTTCACATACAATATTCGTCTGATCTTAGTAAATAATAATTTATTTTGCCGTATACAAATAAATCGTTGGGCTTAGAAACTCTGGAGCAGGCTACATATAATTGACCATATGAGCGAAGCCGCAATTTTCCAAATCCAAGCCGCAGACTTGCATCGACTGGCCTTGAGGTTACATAATTTTGATGCATTTAGGTTTCATATAGCAGTATGATTGGTGATCCAACTTTCATACTTAAATTATGTGGTGGAAGTTCTGGCAAATGAAGTGAATTTAAAAAATCAGTTGAAAAAATCACTCCTTTATCTTCTACCACAGTATCAATTGACTTGAATGAGAATGACGGAGATTCCAACATGTTTTGAATGAAGATATTTATGGTATCGATATAAATATTTTTTGCTGCTAAAATTTACCTTTTGCTCAGCCATCGATGATTGTTGGTATTATCTCGAATGTTTTGGAACTTTTGAATTCATGTATCTCTTGCACAATCATGCAAGAAATTTCTGGTAACTTGATTGTCTGGCTCATTTGCTTTACATCTGCAATATCAAGCAATTGTTTTGAAAATAGTGCAGCCGCTGAATCATTTTAAAGTTAGGCAGGCATATTTGTTATTACCGTCCAAGAGTCTTTCGTTGCCTTTCAAATCTTAATGAATGTTTATGTGCTATTGTACATTCATCCTATAAATTATAATCCTGCATCTTTTAAGCACTTTAGCCATACCTGAATCGATTTAATGTTGCTTACTTCATTTGCATTTGTCTGTATATTTAACGGCAAATTAAGTGCAGAATGGACAATTCTTCCGCCATCAAATAAAGCACCAACACCTGATGAAGCGATAATAAAAGCATTTTCACCTTGAGAACGTATTTTAGCCAAGATGTGGGAAATCAATAATGTTTTACCAGTGCCCACTGGAGCATATACAAATAAGAATTCGCTTTCTACCAAAAATTAATTTTTGTTCTGCCAATTATTGTGATTTTTGTGGTTGAATGTACTCATTCAAATCATTAATAATTTATGATTGTCCTTGTTGTAAATTACGATTAAATAAATCATTTGCCGGATGATTAGATGATTGTAATCCCAATGTACAATAAGTGATTAATTTATAATAATCGGACATAAGTCTTCCAATTTTATCAATACTTCATTATACATTTCTGGTGTATAATCTAAAAATGCATTTTCATGAATTGTACGCTGTGCAATTTGTAACGATTTATCGAGACACGTTATTACCAAAAATGTTTCCTGTGTGACCTGAAAAATGTTTCTTTGGTGACATGATCGATGATGATGGATGGGATTTATGATTGTTGATGGTTAATAAATACAACAAAACATTGTCATAATTAGTAGTATGTATTGTATAAAATAAAAACGGGTTGCCTCTTTCCCTCAAAAAAAAAAAAAAAAAAAAAAAAAAAAAAAAAAAAAAAAACTAAAACGAAGAGAGGATATAAAAGACAGTTCGATCGGATAGAGGGGGGTCAGTCGATAAATAATTTTGATAGCGATTACCAGTAATGGATATTTTTTCTTGTGTTTTGCAAAATTGTGGCGTATAATTAAAGATTTTTTGTGAAATTGTTTTTTTTGATTTGCCAAGTCGGAGGTTGATAGGTGAAGTTTGTATCTACCTAAACCGATGTGATTTATTTATATCGAAAATTATAACCTAAGCCAATTGTGTAAACTAACAATAATACGAAATAAAAACGGTTTTATTGTTGAATTAAGTGAAATTACGAATTTTTTTTCCACACTTCTGGGTGAAAAAAACTGTTACTTATAAGACCGAAAAGACTTAGCGGGTCTTTTAACACCACTCAATCATTTGGTTTATACGGACCAAACTAATAAGCGTATATAAGAAACTCTGCATGGATCGTCGGTATTCAGACAATCCATAAACCAACGTAAATTGGATAATCCCCCATTGTTTTGTTGGGCTGACTAAAAATTCCTCGACGTACTGGATGCAACGCAGCTAATAATGTAATCAAATCAATTTTGGAATAAGCAAGGTTGGCCGTGCAGCTACAACTGAAAACAACGTCAAAACGAATCATCAGGAAGTGACGAGATGGAATGAGTGCCGGTGTGATACCTGTTCCGGATAGGGATAAATAATTTGTAAGGTAAACTTTCATTTGTTGTATATTAGAAGTTTTTTTTGTGGTATAAATTAAGAACAATTATTTTATTATCAGTAATCATAGAAACGACCTCGACTTTTAGGGTTAAAGTAACTTTATAAAAAAAAAAAAAAAAATATATATATTTCGGATTATTATATTGTATATGAACATTGTAAATGCGACATAATTTTGCAACCCGCTACGCGCGTACGCACTGAGTCGAGCGCGGCTGTCTTTTCTCCTTTTCCGCTGTTATAATTATAATGTTATTATTATTATTGGTAATTATGTCGGAGTAAATTTTTCCAAGTGCTAGTGATGTATTACCTAGAACAATCGCGTGTGCAGGTTATTTTATACCAGGTAACCGTAATCGGCTCAACATGGTAGACAGTGTTTCGGAAATTGCAACCCGGCCGCGACGAGCAACACCCGCCAATCCTAATACCTGGTATCCGAAACCAAGTGAGTCGTTACAAATGGCGCCCGAGCAGGGACCTGATGGGTCCACGTTGTTAGTTAACTGCTTTCTCTTTACAAGTCCGATTATCGGTAACTTCGATTCCCGGGTTGTCAAGTGAAATGTAGTGTATAATTACGGTAGACTTCAATTTTTTTCTCTTTTCATTAACTTCAATTTACAATTTAGCGGTTCAAGTCAAGTTGGATTTTGTTAGCACTTATCCCGATTGACTTCTAGGTTAACTAGTTTCTCGTGAAAACGTTAATAATTCGCCGCGTTTGAACTGTTCGAATTTCATTTTCATAAACATTTATTTAAATTAGTTTCATTCATTCATTAGTTTCAGGCCATTCATCGCAAAACTATTGCTCATGTTTAAAAAAAAAAAAAAAAAAAAAAAAAAAAAAAAATAAAAAAACTATTGATTGTTCGAGAATTTCGATTTCTAGATTTTTTTTTAACATGAGTATAGCCATTCAATAACAAGATACTGTTTGAAATTTGAGACATAGATTTTCGACCTTGACAAGATGCGATTGATTTAAAACATTATTAAGCTAATAAGATAAACCTCGTGGCTGTAAGGTCAAACGTCACATGTCCTCCAGTATCGTACACACGTTTTGAAATACGCTTACAATTTTTTTTTTATCGTCAACCGTTATCTTTCTTTCAATAGCACGCTGATTTTCTAGGTAGGCCATCACTAAACACAAATTAATTTCTCCCTAAATTCGTTACAAGAAAAATATATATATATAAAAGAAAAAAAAGAAAAAAGGAGTTTATATCATATTTTTATAAAATTAAATGTTTGTGAGTACATATTAACATAATTTTTATATTAATTTTTTTATATCCTTGAAGTTTATAATAGTAATTAAGTTTTGAATTTTTTTCTTTTTGGTGAAAGTATTGGTTTTTTTGATTTAATTATTTTTTTTATCATATTTCTTAATAACTTTAATTAATTTCTATATCCAAAATTTTGCCAATTCAACTTTTCACGTAAAAGTTATTTAAGTTGATTTATTAATTATCCTGCGATCGTTCACATCATCATTGATCATATCCTCAAGTCGTTTTATTTAGTTTGGTTAGTGGTGACACTACGTATCTGGTTTTGCACGGTGAAATTGATTTTTTTTCGCGTTACTGTGCGTACTAGTTTAAAACAACATCATGAATACTAAAGAAGACGATTACCAACCTTTGCTTGGTTTAACTGCTGACGAAATAAAGGTAGAATGTTCGATACGAGGCATAGATACTTCGGACGTTGGTCATAAAAGTTTACTTCGGGAAGCGTTAAAAGAGGAACGTTCGAATCCATCAAGAGTACCTGGTCGAAGTCATGCAGATAATGCACAAAATGAGCTGGATGTCTGTAAAACACAAACCGCGTACCTTACCACCTTGTTGAATAAAGAGCCAGATGTCTTTCAACGTTTGACTGAAATAGCGAACCAAATTAGGCACTGGAGAGGTCGAGTTCAACGTCTGAAAGGATGCTTTCATCAGGACAATGAGGTAGATAAAACCTTAAATCACTTTCTGAGGTTAAAACAATTGCTAGAAGCTCGTCGAGAAGAATATACGCAGCTGCAACAGTCGGCTATCCCTGTTTCTACCAGTCCTGCTCCGACGTACGTTGAGGATCCCATAAAATCTAAAATAGCGGCCCCTAAAATAACCCAGGGGGAAGGCGATCCCAAGTATTTATCTAAAAACCCAGACGCCTATGCAATCATCCAAACTACTACCTCACTTCCATTGGTTTTAACTGGATCTATTCCAAGTACTCAACCTACTATTACTACCTGGATTCAGAATCCAATGGTAACCAGATGTTCAACAAACGTTATTCCCTCATATACAACCCATTATCTAAATCCACCCGGGAACCCACATCTTTACCTCCCACCCAACACGCCGTATACTATCCCGTCACAGAATAATCTGGACCTAAAAGCAATACCTTTGTCAAATATGGCTCCGTATTCCAACTATGAAGCCCAACAATCATCTTTTTCTAATGTCAGTAGTGCCTATGTCGAACAAAATGCCATGCACCATGAAATGCCTAAACCATTTTCATACTACGAAAAGAACGATCCTAAATGGAAAATTAGCTTTTCGGGTCATCCCGATGGATTGGATGTTCATGACTTTCTATTTCGTATAGAATTGTTAGCGAGCAAAGAAAATATAACGTTACACCGACTAGAAGCTTTTATGCCAAAATTATTAACACATGCCGCCGAAAAATGGTACTGGGTATTTGTACGTAAGTTTCCACACTCATCTTACTTTCAACTAAGACAAGCCCTTTTAGACAGGTTTAGTACGACAGAATCGGATCGGGCGTTACGACGAACGATTCAAAATAAAAAACAAGGAGATCGCGAGAATAATGGGGATTATATATTAGAGATGGAAACCCTTAACGGCCGTCTTATGCGACCTTTTTCAGAAATTGAACTGGTCGAAATAATTCGAGATAACATGAGAGTTGCGTATAAGGAGGTAACTTTGACGACTCCTTCATTTACTACCGATAGTCTCCGCATAATTTGCGAACAATACGAAAAGCTATGGAAACAAAAACAAAAACACGTTGCCTTTTCGGAGCGAAACCACAAATATGTTTACGAGGTAATTGAAGAAGGTAAAACAGAACCTTCAAGTGGGCTATTTCCCAGCAGTTCAACGTCTCCGAGACCACAACAGTTTTACCAAAACGAGGTTTATATTGATGCTATGCAAAGACCAAAACCTATGGGTAGAGGAAGCTCCGGAGAATCCCACTACATAGTCTGTTGGAACTGTCGCGATTTAGGGCATCGCTACCATGACTGTGCCTGGCCGCCGCAAGGAATATTTTGTTATGGTTGTGGTAAAAGCGATACGATCAAACCTCAGTGTCCTCAATGTACTAAATTTGTGACGGGAAACATTTATCCGGGCGTGAGCCGTTTGGGATCGACACGACCGGTACAACAGATCTCCCAACCAATACAATCAGGGAAAACGTTTTACCCGCAGAAGGAAAATTCGCCATCGAACACCGAGCCGTCAGATCTACGGTAGTTCAAACCGACTTATCTTTCCCTTGTACGTCAGAGGACAAATTATTACTAAGTAAACGTTCGATCAATTACAAATTAAATAAACTTGCTCCTAATGATACGAACTGCTCTGACGTGAACATTACTAAATTCTCAACGCCTAAAAATAAAAGGCGACAGCGAGTTATTCGTTATTTTAAATTCCGTAAAGCTCTTAAACTAGCTTGTGACGAAACAATATTATCAAACCCAACTGACCCACGTCCATATATTACAGTAAACCTTTCTGGCCGAAATATTCGAGGTCTACTTGATAGTGGGGCTTCAATAAGTATTCTCGGACATGATTCTTTAAATCTCCTTAAAAACATAGGCTTAACATATAAGAAACTAACTTCTGAAGTCCGAACGGCGGATGGAACGAAGAATAAGATTATAGGCTATATTGAGACCCCCGTGACATACTCGTATAACAATATCCATCACACCATTCGCTTCTATTTGGTCCCCACCTTGCACGGTCAAATGTATCTAGGAGTCGATTTCTGGAGTGCTTTTAACATCGCTCCTCATCTGATAGATTCCTTAGATGTTAGTTCCCTTGACGATATCCAGAAACACGTATTATCCCCACTACAACAACAAGAATTGGATCGAATAATCACCGATTACCCGTCTTTTGAACGTCATGGATTAGGTCACACATCCTTAATAGAGCATCAAATCGATGTCGGAAATTGTGCACCAATAAAACAACGCCACTACTCGGTATCCCCAGCTATTCAAGCACTAATTTACATGGAACTCGATCGAATGCTTGAAATGGGGGTCATTGAAGAGAGTTCCAGTGCTTGGTCGTCTCCAATAGTTTTAGTCAGAAAGCCGAATAAGGTTAGATTATGTTTAGATTCCAGGAAGGTCAATGCTGTGACGGTAAAGGACGCGTATCCTCTTCCGCTAATTATTGGTATACTTTGGAGGCCTAAACAATACGACAGTCATCTCCAGCATTGATCTCAAGGATGCCTTTTGGCAAATCCCCTTGGAAAAAAAGTCGCGAGATAAAACGGCCTTCACGGTGCCAGGACGCCCACTTTACCATTTCCGAGTCATGCCGTTTGGGCTTTGTAACTCTCCCCAGACGTTATGCCGAGTAATGGATAAAGTGGTGCCGCATCCTTTACATACCAGAATTTTTGTATATCTCAACGACCTGCTCGTAACCTCATCGTCCATTTCTGAACATTTTGCTTTGTTGAAACTCGTGGGACAACGCCTAAAACAAGCGGGATTAACCATTAATATTTCGAAAAGTAAGTTCTTCATGAAAGAAGTCAAATATTTAGGATTTATTGTGGGCAACGGGGAACTAAAAACGGATCCGGGTAAGATTGAGGCAATATACAGTTTTCTAACACCGACCTCCCTTAAACAGACCCGACGGCTATTGGGAATGACCGGATGGTATCAACGGTTTATTCCGAACTATGCAGAAATTACCACTCCTATCACGAACCTTCTCAAGAAAAACGCTAAATTTACGTGGACTCGGGAAGCTCAACTGGCTTTAGAAAAACTAAAATACCTTCTCACAACGGCGCCCGTACTTGTCAACCCAGACTACTCGAAACCATTCTTCATTAGGTGTGATGCCTGTAAATCTGGTGTTGGCAGTGTATTATACCAAAGATGAAGAGGGCCATGAACGACCTATCACTTTTATGTCGAAAAAGTTAAACCAAGCCCAGTCAAATTATTCAACCACTGAGCTAGAGTGTTTAGCGGCCGTACTGTCAGTGAAGAAATTTCGTCCTTATATTGAGGGTTATCGTTTTACGATTATCACGGACCACTCCAGTCTTAAGTGGTTGATGTCGCAGTCCGACTTGAATGGAAGGTTAGCCCGCTGGAGTCTTAAGCTTCAAGCTTTTGATTTCGAGATTCAGCACCAGCGCGGTTCTCAAAATGTAGTACCTGATACTCTCTCACGTGTGTATAGCGAATCCACCTCGGCATTAATATCCGAAATAGATTTTGGAAGTGTGGCCTTCAACGATTCTGAATATGTACAACTACGAAATAAAGTATTGGGCGATCCGTCTCGCTATTCAGCGTTTAAGGTCAGAAATGACAGACTCTTTATTAAAGTTGGGGCAAAAATTGATCCCGGGTTAACCGATATTCCTGAGTGGAAAATATGGATACCGCAAAACATGGCGTATGACCTAATAAAACAAAGTCACGAGGAGCCCTTGTCAGCTCATGGTGGTGTGACCAAAACATTAGAGCGTATACGTCGCCTGTACTATTGGCCAGGCATGCGCAAACAAATCTATAATTTCGTTATTAACTGCCCTACGTGCAAAATATCAAAAAGCGCAAAGACATTGTTAAAGCCTCCGTTAGGACAAACTGTTTTCGCGCAAAGACCATGGGAAAAAGTATACATCGACTTAATGGGCCCTTACCCTAGATCACGAGCGGGAAATTCGTTCATCTTAGTCATCCTTGACCAGTTCACCAAATTCGTCTTGTTGAAGCCGCTCAGCGCCAGTACAACCAACAAAATCATCTCCTACTTGCGAAATGACGTTTTCCTGGTATTTGGGATTCCAGAACAAATTCACTCCGATAATGGATCTCAGTTCGTTAGTAAAGCCTTTTATCAATTGTTGTCAGAGTTTAATGTCCAACACTGTAAAACTGCTCTTTATTCCCCTCAGGCGAACGCGTCTGAAAGGGTTAACAGGTCCGTGATAACCGCAATTCGAGCCTATGTAAAATCTGACCATAAAACATGGGATGTGCATTTACCAGAGATAGCTTGTGCATTACGAACGGCCGTACATCAATCCACACAATATTCTCCATACTTTTTGCTGTTTGGTTACAATATGTTGACTGATGGGAAATCATACCACCTCTTGAGGGAAATGAAATCGTTGACAGAAGATGTGGAACCGGTGCCCATGAATGATCGGTTGTCTATCATACATACCTCGGTACTAAAGAATTTACGCGAAGCCTACAATTCCTACGCCAGAAAATACAATCTAAGAACTAGACCAATCTCTTACTCCCCTGGACAAGTCGTTTATGTACGTCAACATTCTCTTAGCGATGCATCTAAAATTTTCTGCTCAAAATTTGCTCCTAAATTTTGTAAAGCGGTTATCGTAGCAAAGGTTGGTAATGTCAATTATAAATGTAAGGACGAATCAGGAAAGCTTTTGGGAATCATTCATGCGAAAGATATCAAACTCTAAAGTACCGTAACGAAGAAAACTCAGTTTCGTCGCAATCCTTAGCATAATTTCGACGAATCTGCCCTGTAACGATTTATCGAGACACGTTATTACCAAAAATGTTTCCTGTGTGACCTGAAAAATGTTTCTTTGGTGACATGATCGATGATGATGGATGGGATTTATGATTGTTGATGGTTAATAAATACAACAAAACATTGTCATAATTAGTAGTATGTATTGTATAAAATAAAAACGGGTTGCCTCTTTCCCTCAAAAAAAAAAAAAAAAAAAAAAAAAAAAAAAAAAAAAACTAAAACGAAGAGAGGATATAAAAGACAGTTCGATCGGATAGAGGGGGGTCAGTCGATAAATAATTTTGATAGCGATTACCAGTAATGGATATTTTTTCTTGTGTTTTGCAAAATTGTGGCGTATAATTAAAGATTTTTTGTGAAATTGTTTTTTTTGATTTGCCAAGTCGGAGGTTGATAGGTGAAGTTTGTATCTACCTAAACCGATGTGATTTATTTATATCGAAAATTATAACCTAAGCCAATTGTGTAAACTAACAATAATACGAAATAAAAACGGTTTTATTGTTGAATTAAGTGAAATTACGAATTTTTTTTCCACACTTCTGGGTGAAAAAAACTGTTACTTATAAGACCGAAAAGACTTAGCGGGTCTTTTAACACCACTCAATCATTTGGTTTATACGGACCAAACTAATAAGCGTATATAAGAAACTCTGCATGGATCGTCGGTATTCAGACAATCCATAAACCAACGTAAATTGGATAATCCCCCATTGTTTTGTTGGGCTGACTAAAAATTCCTCGACGTACTGGATGCAACGCAGCTAATAATGTAATCAAATCAATTTTGGAATAAGCAAGGTTGGCCGTGCAGCTACAACTGAAAACAACGTCAAAACGAATCATCAGGAAGTGACGAGATGGAATGAGTGCCGGTGTGATACCTGTTCCGGATAGGGATAAATAATTTGTAAGGTAAACTTTCATTTGTTGTATATTAGAAGTTTTTTTTGTGGTATAAATTAAGAACAATTATTTTATTATCAGTAATCATAGAAACGACCTCGACTTTTAGGGTTAAAGTAACTTTATAAAAAAAAAAAAAAAAATATATATATTTCGGATTATTATATTGTATATGAACATTGTAAATGCGACATAATTTTGCAACCCGCTACGCGCGTACGCACTGAGTCGAGCGCGGCTGTCTTTTCTCCTTTTCCGCTGTTATAATTATAATGTTATTATTATTATTGGTAATTATGTCGGAGTAAATTTTTCCAAGTGCTAGTGATGTATTACCTAGAACAATCGCGTGTGCAGGTTATTTTATACCAGGTAACCGTAATCGGCTCAACATGGTAGACAGTGTTTCGGAAATTGCAACCCGGCCGCGACGAGCAACACCCGCCAATCCTAATACCTGGTATCCGAAACCAAGTGAGTCGTTACAAATGGCGCCCGAGCAGGGACCTGATGGGTCCACGTTGTTAGTTAACTGCTTTCTCTTTACAAGTCCGATTATCGGTAACTTCGATTCCCGGGTTGTCAAGTGAAATGTAGTGTATAATTACGGTAGACTTCAATTTTTTTCTCTTTTCATTAACTTCAATTTACAATTTAGCGGTTCAAGTCAAGTTGGATTTTGTTAGCACTTATCCCGATTGACTTCTAGGTTAACTAGTTTCTCGTGAAAACGTTAATAATTCGCCGCGTTTGAACTGTTCGAATTTCATTTTCATAAACATTTATTTAAATTAGTTTCATTCATTCATTAGTTTCAGGCCATTCATCGCAAAACTATTGCTCATGTTTAAAAAAAAAAAAAAAAAAAAAAAAAAAAAAAAATAAAAAAACTATTGATTGTTCGAGAATTTCGATTTCTAGATTTTTTTTTAACATGAGTATAGCCATTCAATAACAAGATACTGTTTGAAATTTGAGACATAGATTTTCGACCTTGACAAGATGCGATTGATTTAAAACATTATTAAGCTAATAAGATAAACCTCGTGGCTGTAAGGTCAAACGTCACATGTCCTCCAGTATCGTACACACGTTTTGAAATACGCTTACAATTTTTTTTTTATCGTCAACCGTTATCTTTCTTTCAATAGCACGCTGATTTTCTAGGTAGGCCATCACTAAACACAAATTAATTTCTCCCTAAATTCGTTACAAGAAAAATATATATATATAAAAGAAAAAAAAGAAAAAAGGAGTTTATATCATATTTTTATAAAATTAAATGTTTGTGAGTACATATTAACATAATTTTTATATTAATTTTTTTATATCCTTGAAGTTTATAATAGTAATTAAGTTTTGAATTTTTTTCTTTTTGGTGAAAGTATTGGTTTTTTTGATTTAATTATTTTTTTTATCATATTTCTTAATAACTTTAATTAATTTCTATATCCAAAATTTTGCCAATTCAACTTTTCACGTAAAAGTTATTTAAGTTGATTTATTAATTATCCTGCGATCGTTCACATCATCATTGATCATATCCTCAAGTCGTTTTATTTAGTTTGGTTAGTGGTGACACTACGTATCTGGTTTTGCACGGTGAAATTGATTTTTTTTCGCGTTACTGTGCGTACTAGTTTAAAACAACATCATGAATACTAAAGAAGACGATTACCAACCTTTGCTTGGTTTAACTGCTGACGAAATAAAGGTAGAATGTTCGATACGAGGCATAGATACTTCGGACGTTGGTCATAAAAGTTTACTTCGGGAAGCGTTAAAAGAGGAACGTTCGAATCCATCAAGAGTACCTGGTCGAAGTCATGCAGATAATGCACAAAATGAGCTGGATGTCTGTAAAACACAAACCGCGTACCTTACCACCTTGTTGAATAAAGAGCCAGATGTCTTTCAACGTTTGACTGAAATAGCGAACCAAATTAGGCACTGGAGAGGTCGAGTTCAACGTCTGAAAGGATGCTTTCATCAGGACAATGAGGTAGATAAAACCTTAAATCACTTTCTGAGGTTAAAACAATTGCTAGAAGCTCGTCGAGAAGAATATACGCAGCTGCAACAGTCGGCTATCCCTGTTTCTACCAGTCCTGCTCCGACGTACGTTGAGGATCCCATAAAATCTAAAATAGCGGCCCCTAAAATAACCCAGGGGGAAGGCGATCCCAAGTATTTATCTAAAAACCCAGACGCCTATGCAATCATCCAAACTACTACCTCACTTCCATTGGTTTTAACTGGATCTATTCCAAGTACTCAACCTACTATTACTACCTGGATTCAGAATCCAATGGTAACCAGATGTTCAACAAACGTTATTCCCTCATATACAACCCATTATCTAAATCCACCCGGGAACCCACATCTTTACCTCCCACCCAACACGCCGTATACTATCCCGTCACAGAATAATCTGGACCTAAAAGCAATACCTTTGTCAAATATGGCTCCGTATTCCAACTATGAAGCCCAACAATCATCTTTTTCTAATGTCAGTAGTGCCTATGTCGAACAAAATGCCATGCACCATGAAATGCCTAAACCATTTTCATACTACGAAAAGAACGATCCTAAATGGAAAATTAGCTTTTCGGGTCATCCCGATGGATTGGATGTTCATGACTTTCTATTTCGTATAGAATTGTTAGCGAGCAAAGAAAATATAACGTTACACCGACTAGAAGCTTTTATGCCAAAATTATTAACACATGCCGCCGAAAAATGGTACTGGGTATTTGTACGTAAGTTTCCACACTCATCTTACTTTCAACTAAGACAAGCCCTTTTAGACAGGTTTAGTACGACAGAATCGGATCGGGCGTTACGACGAACGATTCAAAATAAAAAACAAGGAGATCGCGAGAATAATGGGGATTATATATTAGAGATGGAAACCCTTAACGGCCGTCTTATGCGACCTTTTTCAGAAATTGAACTGGTCGAAATAATTCGAGATAACATGAGAGTTGCGTATAAGGAGGTAACTTTGACGACTCCTTCATTTACTACCGATAGTCTCCGCATAATTTGCGAACAATACGAAAAGCTATGGAAACAAAAACAAAAACACGTTGCCTTTTCGGAGCGAAACCACAAATATGTTTACGAGGTAATTGAAGAAGGTAAAACAGAACCTTCAAGTGGGCTATTTCCCAGCAGTTCAACGTCTCCGAGACCACAACAGTTTTACCAAAACGAGGTTTATATTGATGCTATGCAAAGACCAAAACCTATGGGTAGAGGAAGCTCCGGAGAATCCCACTACATAGTCTGTTGGAACTGTCGCGATTTAGGGCATCGCTACCATGACTGTGCCTGGCCGCCGCAAGGAATATTTTGTTATGGTTGTGGTAAAAGCGATACGATCAAACCTCAGTGTCCTCAATGTACTAAATTTGTGACGGGAAACATTTATCCGGGCGTGAGCCGTTTGGGATCGACACGACCGGTACAACAGATCTCCCAACCAATACAATCAGGGAAAACGTTTTACCCGCAGAAGGAAAATTCGCCATCGAACACCGAGCCGTCAGATCTACGGTAGTTCAAACCGACTTATCTTTCCCTTGTACGTCAGAGGACAAATTATTACTAAGTAAACGTTCGATCAATTACAAATTAAATAAACTTGCTCCTAATGATACGAACTGCTCTGACGTGAACATTACTAAATTCTCAACGCCTAAAAATAAAAGGCGACAGCGAGTTATTCGTTATTTTAAATTCCGTAAAGCTCTTAAACTAGCTTGTGACGAAACAATATTATCAAACCCAACTGACCCACGTCCATATATTACAGTAAACCTTTCTGGCCGAAATATTCGAGGTCTACTTGATAGTGGGGCTTCAATAAGTATTCTCGGACATGATTCTTTAAATCTCCTTAAAAACATAGGCTTAACATATAAGAAACTAACTTCTGAAGTCCGAACGGCGGATGGAACGAAGAATAAGATTATAGGCTATATTGAGACCCCCGTGACATACTCGTATAACAATATCCATCACACCATTCGCTTCTATTTGGTCCCCACCTTGCACGGTCAAATGTATCTAGGAGTCGATTTCTGGAGTGCTTTTAACATCGCTCCTCATCTGATAGATTCCTTAGATGTTAGTTCCCTTGACGATATCCAGAAACACGTATTATCCCCACTACAACAACAAGAATTGGATCGAATAATCACCGATTACCCGTCTTTTGAACGTCATGGATTAGGTCACACATCCTTAATAGAGCATCAAATCGATGTCGGAAATTGTGCACCAATAAAACAACGCCACTACTCGGTATCCCCAGCTATTCAAGCACTAATTTACATGGAACTCGATCGAATGCTTGAAATGGGGGTCATTGAAGAGAGTTCCAGTGCTTGGTCGTCTCCAATAGTTTTAGTCAGAAAGCCGAATAAGGTTAGATTATGTTTAGATTCCAGGAAGGTCAATGCTGTGACGGTAAAGGACGCGTATCCTCTTCCGCTAATTATTGGTATACTTTGGAGGCCTAAACAATACGACAGTCATCTCCAGCATTGATCTCAAGGATGCCTTTTGGCAAATCCCCTTGGAAAAAAAGTCGCGAGATAAAACGGCCTTCACGGTGCCAGGACGCCCACTTTACCATTTCCGAGTCATGCCGTTTGGGCTTTGTAACTCTCCCCAGACGTTATGCCGAGTAATGGATAAAGTGGTGCCGCATCCTTTACATACCAGAATTTTTGTATATCTCAACGACCTGCTCGTAACCTCATCGTCCATTTCTGAACATTTTGCTTTGTTGAAACTCGTGGGACAACGCCTAAAACAAGCGGGATTAACCATTAATATTTCGAAAAGTAAGTTCTTCATGAAAGAAGTCAAATATTTAGGATTTATTGTGGGCAACGGGGAACTAAAAACGGATCCGGGTAAGATTGAGGCAATATACAGTTTTCTAACACCGACCTCCCTTAAACAGACCCGACGGCTATTGGGAATGACCGGATGGTATCAACGGTTTATTCCGAACTATGCAGAAATTACCACTCCTATCACGAACCTTCTCAAGAAAAACGCTAAATTTACGTGGACTCGGGAAGCTCAACTGGCTTTAGAAAAACTAAAATACCTTCTCACAACGGCGCCCGTACTTGTCAACCCAGACTACTCGAAACCATTCTTCATTAGGTGTGATGCCTGTAAATCTGGTGTTGGCAGTGTATTATACCAAAGATGAAGAGGGCCATGAACGACCTATCACTTTTATGTCGAAAAAGTTAAACCAAGCCCAGTCAAATTATTCAACCACTGAGCTAGAGTGTTTAGCGGCCGTACTGTCAGTGAAGAAATTTCGTCCTTATATTGAGGGTTATCGTTTTACGATTATCACGGACCACTCCAGTCTTAAGTGGTTGATGTCGCAGTCCGACTTGAATGGAAGGTTAGCCCGCTGGAGTCTTAAGCTTCAAGCTTTTGATTTCGAGATTCAGCACCAGCGCGGTTCTCAAAATGTAGTACCTGATACTCTCTCACGTGTGTATAGCGAATCCACCTCGGCATTAATATCCGAAATAGATTTTGGAAGTGTGGCCTTCAACGATTCTGAATATGTACAACTACGAAATAAAGTATTGGGCGATCCGTCTCGCTATTCAGCGTTTAAGGTCAGAAATGACAGACTCTTTATTAAAGTTGGGGCAAAAATTGATCCCGGGTTAACCGATATTCCTGAGTGGAAAATATGGATACCGCAAAACATGGCGTATGACCTAATAAAACAAAGTCACGAGGAGCCCTTGTCAGCTCATGGTGGTGTGACCAAAACATTAGAGCGTATACGTCGCCTGTACTATTGGCCAGGCATGCGCAAACAAATCTATAATTTCGTTATTAACTGCCCTACGTGCAAAATATCAAAAAGCGCAAAGACATTGTTAAAGCCTCCGTTAGGACAAACTGTTTTCGCGCAAAGACCATGGGAAAAAGTATACATCGACTTAATGGGCCCTTACCCTAGATCACGAGCGGGAAATTCGTTCATCTTAGTCATCCTTGACCAGTTCACCAAATTCGTCTTGTTGAAGCCGCTCAGCGCCAGTACAACCAACAAAATCATCTCCTACTTGCGAAATGACGTTTTCCTGGTATTTGGGATTCCAGAACAAATTCACTCCGATAATGGATCTCAGTTCGTTAGTAAAGCCTTTTATCAATTGTTGTCAGAGTTTAATGTCCAACACTGTAAAACTGCTCTTTATTCCCCTCAGGCGAACGCGTCTGAAAGGGTTAACAGGTCCGTGATAACCGCAATTCGAGCCTATGTAAAATCTGACCATAAAACATGGGATGTGCATTTACCAGAGATAGCTTGTGCATTACGAACGGCCGTACATCAATCCACACAATATTCTCCATACTTTTTGCTGTTTGGTTACAATATGTTGACTGATGGGAAATCATACCACCTCTTGAGGGAAATGAAATCGTTGACAGAAGATGTGGAACCGGTGCCCATGAATGATCGGTTGTCTATCATACATACCTCGGTACTAAAGAATTTACGCGAAGCCTACAATTCCTACGCCAGAAAATACAATCTAAGAACTAGACCAATCTCTTACTCCCCTGGACAAGTCGTTTATGTACGTCAACATTCTCTTAGCGATGCATCTAAAATTTTCTGCTCAAAATTTGCTCCTAAATTTTGTAAAGCGGTTATCGTAGCAAAGGTTGGTAATGTCAATTATAAATGTAAGGACGAATCAGGAAAGCTTTTGGGAATCATTCATGCGAAAGATATCAAACTCTAAAGTACCGTAACGAAGAAAACTCAGTTTCGTCGCAATCCTTAGCATAATTTCGACGAATCTGCCCTGTAACGATTTATCGAGACACGTTATTACCAAAAATGTTTCCTGTGTGACCTGAAAAATGTTTCTTTGGTGACATGATCGATGATGATGGATGGGATTTATGATTGTTGATGGTTAATAAATACAACAAAACATTGTCATAATTAGTAGTATGTATTGTATAAAATAAAAACGGGTTGCCTCTTTCCCTCAAAAAAAAAAAAAAAAAAAAAAAAAAAAAAAAAAAAACTAAAACGAAGAGAGGATATAAAAGACAGTTCGATCGGATAGAGGGGGGTCAGTCGATAAATAATTTTGATAGCGATTACCAGTAATGGATATTTTTTCTTGTGTTTTGCAAAATTGTGGCGTATAATTAAAGATTTTTTGTGAAATTGTTTTTTTTGATTTGCCAAGTCGGAGGTTGATAGGTGAAGTTTGTATCTACCTAAACCGATGTGATTTATTTATATCGAAAATTATAACCTAAGCCAATTGTGTAAACTAACAATAATACGAAATAAAAACGGTTTTATTGTTGAATTAAGTGAAATTACGAATTTTTTTTCCACACTTCTGGGTGAAAAAAACTGTTACTTATAAGACCGAAAAGACTTAGCGGGTCTTTTAACACCACTCAATCATTTGGTTTATACGGACCAAACTAATAAGCGTATATAAGAAACTCTGCATGGATCGTCGGTATTCAGACAATCCATAAACCAACGTAAATTGGATAATCCCCCATTGTTTTGTTGGGCTGACTAAAAATTCCTCGACGTACTGGATGCAACGCAGCTAATAATGTAATCAAATCAATTTTGGAATAAGCAAGGTTGGCCGTGCAGCTACAACTGAAAACAACGTCAAAACGAATCATCAGGAAGTGACGAGATGGAATGAGTGCCGGTGTGATACCTGTTCCGGATAGGGATAAATAATTTGTAAGGTAAACTTTCATTTGTTGTATATTAGAAGTTTTTTTGTGGTATAAATTAAGAACAATTATTTTATTATCAGTAATCATAGAAACGACCTCGACTTTTAGGGTTAAAGTAACTTTATAAAAAAAAAAAAAAAAAATATATATTTCGGATTATTATATTGTATATGAACATTGTAAATGCGACATAATTTTGCAACCCGCTACGCGCGTACGCACTGAGTCGAGCGCGGCTGTCTTTTCTCCTTTTCCGCTGTTATAATTATAATGTTATTATTATTATTGGTAATTATGTCGGAGTAAATTTTTCCAAGTGCTAGTGATGTATTACCTAGAACAATCGCGTGTGCAGGTTATTTTATACCAGGTAACCGTAATCGGCTCAACATGGTAGACAGTGTTTCGGAAATTGCAACCCGGCCGCGACGAGCAACACCCGCCAATCCTAATACCTGGTATCCGAAACCAAGTGAGTCGTTACAAATTAAAATATCCTTACTCATTTCTCTCTCTCTAGCTTCAAATCCCATGAAGGGATTTTGCCGCCCGCACTATGGTCCTCCAGCCGTCTCGGTCTATCGCTCTCGACCTCCAGTTTCCATCCTTACTCATGGTGTCCTTAAATTTCTCTCATAATTCCTTTGGGTTTTGAAGTGAAACCTGGCATGACGACATGCATCATGATTTGAGGCGTATATTTGATCGTTGACTGTTTTTAAATATTCAATGGATGTTACTCCTAGAACATTAATTAATAGCAATGGTAAGTAGAAGCATTCACGTTGTCTTAGACACACAGTGTACGACCTGCCTAATAAATTCGCCTGGATATTCGGTGAGCGGATTAACTCTTTTACGGATTTATCAAGTTTTTTTAGATGTGTTCCATCAAATAAGTGGGTACGTCCGAATAGAGTATATGGTTTTTGCGAAACATCCAAAATCATTTTATTGTTGGCATAATTTGAAAAGTTTCGTTAACGTTGTTTTTGGTGGTGCTCCTGCTCGACTAACTGCATTTTCTTGTGTGAAGTAAACGCGTTACCCGCATTTTGAAGATAGATGACCAAATTAATGACAGCTGGATTTATGTCGCGAAAAGGAAAGGATAGTTTTAGCCAGACTGCCTTATTACTGCTTATATACCTGCCCATTTTGTAACGCGCAACTTCGTCATTTTCATTAATATTTTGAACAGCAAAAATGGCCATGTCGCTGCCCTTGTGCACATATTTACATATGTATTCAATAGACTTAACAAAGCAGCAAAATTCTACATTTATATGTGCTTTGTATTGTTTTTCGATAGAAGAGAACAATATTGTATAACCCTTCCGTATTAGTATTGATATTGGCGGCGAAGGAAGTCATTTGCAAACAACAATTAAATTTCTTTATTTTTTCAAAAATAATTGGGACTCCGCGGTGTTGCCATCCATTAGCGTTTTCAGCGGCGCTGGTGGTGGGTTATATGTACGTAAAAACCACTTTGCCTGATGAACAACACATCCCTACGGGTTCATTTTTGAATTTCAGAGCATGGCAATAAGTGCATTTTTCATCCATATCACCAATTGAAATTTTTGAATGTACGTAATATTCGATAACTGGGTCTCTCTCTGCTTGCATGCGTACTCGATTATTCTATCGTATAACCCTCTTGCCGCTTCTTGTTGTTGTGTCGTTAAATTCGTTCTTAATTGTAGCCTATTCGAGTTTATCAGTCACTAAGACTAATGTCTGAACATCGTCGTCCAGGCATTTTTAAACAATTGTAAAACACAAAATATGTAATACTAAAATTGATAATCAAAACCCGTTTTTTTTAATAAACACCATTTTGTAAAGGTGGGTATACACTCACAAAAATTTGTACCAAACGCGTTCCGTGAAAACATTTTCGCCGCAAATTAGGAAGTGGACGCACGCGGCGCACGAAAACGACGGAAAAATTTATGCCGCATTCAAGGCTCGCGATTCGTCACCTTGTCACCAAAATATATTTACGGTTACTATACGAACGAAGTTTTAGTTATTATGATGAATGTAACCTTGAAAATATTGAATGCGTATAACATATATTAAATTTGAAGAACAACAAAATTCATAAAAATATATTGAAGGCGACCAACGCAACCTGTCGGAAGTTTTTGTGATTATACCAAAGTAAATTATTTCATTTAAATTTAATATTGTTTATACGAAAATTGTATGCTGGGAAAACTATATTTTCGTAAATATCCCCACTCCAGCGCCACCTATGGGGACCAAGTTATGCCAAAGACTTTCTTTTTATTTAAATATTATATGGTGTGGATTTGAGGCAAATCAGTCCAGAAATAAGAATTTTCGAAAAGTGACCCCAGCACCACCTGCGTGAGCCAACATAAACAAAAACAATCCGGAGCACCACACCACCATATGGTGTGGATATAAATTGGATAGCTTCAATGGTTCAGCCTGATAGTCAGACGTGCATGTACACACGAACGTTTTTATATATTAGGATAATCGCAAACTACTTTGATACACTGGCTCTACCAATTTATCTGAAACCAACTCATTATTTACTTTTCATTCACCCCAGTTATTTAACTTCTCGATATTGATTCATTCTCAACTTTTCCAGTTTAATTTCCTTCATTACTTTTTTTTCATTTACATACGCCTATTTAATTATAATTTTGTCATCTTTTCGTTGTAGAATGGTGTAAATATAATACGACAATGCTTTATACAAGGATCTTCCAAATAAAGGACAAAAATTAAGTAATAAGTTTTAGTCTAAATAGTCATCCAGAATTGTTTGAAATTTAGTTAAAAATTTATTCGTTTTAATAATTTTTCGTAAGTGTTTTATACTTTTCACAATATTTGCATAAATCGAAAAGCTCATTTGAAAGCTGTCAATTCCGGTGAACCAATGTCCACCAAAAATCACTGGGGTCCCCAAATTAATGGAAAACAAAAATCGCCATCTCCGTTTAAATTTTGGAAAACTGATCTGAACCAGTATTGTTGCAAAATTAATTATGAGATACGTTTAAAAAAATTAACCAAAAACGAATAAGCTCTTATGAAAACTGTCACTGATTTCAGTCAAAATCAGCCAAAACCTTCCTATTTATGGTGCAAGCTTAAATATTAAGTTTTATCCCGACCAGTCAATCAGTTTATAGGTTGTACTTGGACCGAATTTTTGCCAACAGTCATCATTTCCGTTTAAAATTTGTAAAACTGATTTGGACCACTATTGTTTGAAAATTCATTATCAATCTTTTAGTTTTAATCGTATTTCTTGTAAATAATACACTTTTCAAAATATTTGTAAACATTAAAAAGCTCCTATGGAGGCTTCGGTCACTTCAAATGAATCGATTTCAGCCAAAGAATATTGGGATCTCCAAATTCATGAGAATCCTTCTTGGATGTAGAGAAGCTACATAGAATTAGTCTACACGGACCCTAATATTGGGCATACAAATAAGTCTCTGTCATTCGACAAAAGATGGTGCCACAAATTAGTTTTAGCTAAAATTTCCTAGTGTAAAACGTTATATTCTAAGGTTGGACACTTGTTTATAACATAATCTTTAAATATTACCGATACTGTATCACCTTCATAAATTTTATTTCATTGGCGGAAACTTTTGAATTTTTTTCCTTAATTTGAAGAAACCTGCAGCTAAGGTGCTTCGATTGCTAGTAGAAGTATATGGAGAAGCGAGAGCCTTAAGTGAGAGAAGTTGTCGAGAGTGGTTTCCAATGTTTAAAACAAAGAACGTAGCCCAAGGCCAAAAGTATACGACGACACGGAATCGAAATCAATATTGGATGAAGAATCGTGCCAAATGCAAGATGAACTAGCACTTACATACATTAGGAGTGACTCAAAAAGCAAGTTCACAACGTTTAAAATCATTAGGAATGATTCAAAAGCAAGAAATTTGGGTTCAATATGAACTGAAGCCGAGAGATGTTGAACACCGACTTTTTTCGTGTGAAATGAGGCTTGCCAGGTCTATTTGAAAAGGATTTTTGCATCGCATAGTCACTGGTGATGCAAAATAGATCCACTACGATAATTCGAAAATCATGGAAACCACCTGGCCTGCTTCAACATCGACAACCATGCCATGAACCTCTACCAAACACAATTGATGAGATTGAACCGATTACACAAAGAAAAACGTTTGTTTTGATCGATGACGCATGGACTGTCTGAGCAATACCAACAATTGGGTTCATTCATGTAAAGATGAAGCGTTCTTCCCCATTCGTATGCTGCCAGAAAGATGAGACATAGTAGTGGCTAGCGACGGACGTTATACTTTGAGAAAAACATAAACTACCGTTCTTTCACAATAAATGCCCAATTTTTTCATAAAAACGGCGGAGACTTATTTGTACAGCCAATAAACACAGAGGATTTATTTTAAAACCACTTTTACTTTTAAGTAGTACAATAAATTATAGTATTGGTGAAAAAATTGTTTCTCAAGGTTTTTGCAGATTTACCATTTGCTGAAGCTGTAGCTTGCCTTCAGCTCATATGGATTAACTGATCGCGATATAACTTCATCCTTAAGCTTTTATCATAAGCTGGCAGATTCAAATAATTTTTGGTCTTCCGGAAATGACAGCCTTTTAAAATAATGTCATTTACCAAAACAAAAAATTTAAGAACTAAAACATTCTAAATTAATTTTGCGTCGATATAGCCTCATACAAGTTTTTCAAAATTAAAGCGGAAATGACGACTTTTGACAAAAACTGTTCTTAACAAAAATCTGACCCCGTTACAGCCTAAATGGTTTTATTTATTGAACTGAAATCATATTCAAGCTTTTTACGTAAATTGGGAGGTGTCACTGTTGTTTGTTAGAAATCAGTTCACCGGAAGCGACATCTTCCATAGGAGTGTTTCCGTTTATTCCAAATATTTTGAAAAGTTTATCGTTTATGAAATAAACGACTATGAACTTAAAGATTGTAAATTAATTTTGCAACAACACTACTGGTCCAGATCGCTTTTCTAAAATTTAAACTGAAATTTTAGTATAATATGTATAAGCTGAAAATATCTGGATCGCAGATTAAAAAAAATCGGTAATGCAGATTCAAATTATCAAAATAAATACACCAGGCGAAAAATGTCGACGATACAGATTGTATCTAAAAACGAAACAAACTTCCAAATTCAACCGAAAAATGTCGCCTCGTCGGTAAAATTGTCTACCATTTTGCCAGATACCCGGTGCCTGTCCGACTATGCCAATTTTATGACCCTATATAAATTTTAATTCAAAATTTAGGGTACGCAGTTCGTTTGCCCCTACTACAGTTTGTTTGTCCATGACGCTAGTAAGATTTTGATTATTGGTTTAGGGTTGGTTTGATGAGCAAGATATACATCGTCAGTAATGCAGATTCAAAAGATCACCATTATTTCGATTATAAAAATTAAACTATTATAAAAATTTCGATAATGCAGATTGTATCTAAAAGAAAGATCTACTTCTACAGTATCTAAAAGAAAGATCTACAGTCAATACTGATGTTTAACTGATAAAAGTGTGGTATATCAAGATTTTGTCAGATTAAGGCCGTTCTGACTATTTCAGTTCGATAGACAATGACTTTAATTAGAATTTGATTATATATGCTTGGAGTATGTTCTATGAGGTTATAGGGGTAAAATGTCCCATTTTCCGTTGTCCAATCGATTAAATTACCCACTAATCGACATTTGGCGGATGACCAGTGTCTGTCTGACTATGCCAATCATATGACCCATAATAAAGTTATTGGGGTGACATTTTGATTTTCCCCTTGTTTTGTTGATAAAATCGTTTCATATTCGAGGGTTTGCTAGACAGACACCGGTTGGACTTTGCCAATTCGAAACATTTTTCTTTGCTCATGAGCCTTTACAATTTAAATTCTTAGCTTATAATGGGCAAATGATCACTTACAAACGATAATGGTGTGAGACTTCAAAAAGAACATAGAAGAAATCCTACCGGCCACTAACCCAAATCATGTGCTGCAGTCAACCAGCCACCCACAAGCAAGTCAACTGCTGACAGTGAATAAATCCTTGCTTCAATACCACAGCCATAGGCCGATCTCCAGGGAACACTAACCAATATTAAACGTGGTTCATGAGTAAGATCGCCAAACTGTAGACCGAACTGGAATTACGGACACAGATTAAGGTCGAGATCGTCATCCCAACATGGACTATGTTAGTATCACCGTCGTCTTGGATTATGCGCTGACTTGTAGCTCATGAAGAAGCTTCTTCCAAATATGTCAAGTCCAGAAAACCAGTAAGTACCGCTGTCTCTACGGCAAACAGTGGGATTGGCTTGTCTCGCCGTAATTTTATTCTAAGTCATAAAAATCACTTACAATTTCTGACTGGTATCACAGGTAATTCAGTCAATCAGTGCACAAGTTTTCCGACACTTAATAGACACCGTTTTCATCCTTACTCTGCAAACTGATCTCCAATTTCCACTTACAGTACAAAACTTTTAAAGATTAATCTCGGTTTCAGACGTTCGCATCTTCGCAGCAGTGAACAGTCCTAATATGTGCTTACTTTCTATCCAACTATGGTATCCTGGTCGATGTAAAGAACAGAAAATTTAGATTTTTTTACGATCCTTGCTGTGAATACAAGCTTCGTCAGTTTGATTCGCCATCCCCAAAATAACGCGCCAATAACGAATACGACGCTGACTGAGGCTCCGAATTACAATCTCTCAAAGAAACATAAAGCAGTTTATGACGTCGTCAAACCATGTAGGTTACCTGCTAACTAAATAGTAATAACTCGGCACAACAAAACTTAGAGATGAGAAAATTGAATTACAGTGTATAACAGACATTGGAATCTGCCGTCCCTCATCATCACCAGTCTCCTCACCATTAACTATGGTGAAAAAGAAAGACGAGAACTGGCGCCCTTGTGGAGACTTTTGACAAGTTAACACCGTCGCAGTCCTTAGGAGATATCCTATACTTCACATATGCAGTTTATCGAATAATCTCGTCGGCGGGCGCTACTATTTTCTCCAAAATACATTTAGTTCGGACCAATCATCAAATTCCCATGGCTCTCGAAGATATTCATAAAAATGTAATAACCACTCTTGTTGGGGCTTTTGATAGTTACCGAAATCTTATATGGGCTTCGCAACGCAGCTCAGCCATTCCAGAGGTTCCTTAACGAAGTGTTAAAAAAGCTGGACTTCGTCTACTCTTATATTTATTTTATCCGCATTACGAGTCGCTCCGAAATGGAAAACAGTGAACATTTCGAATTATTAATTAAACGTCTTTCCGCATTTGGAATTAATATTAAAGCTTCGTTGGGGTTCATGGAGTTGCTGCTGCTTTCTTTAATATTTTTCGATTTATATAAAAATTTCCTGAGAAGCATTCTCGATAACCAGAAACGATTATTGATGGGTTCTGATTTCAGCCAAATTCATTTAGGGGGTTTAACATTCGAATGCAACGAAACGACTACAAGGACTTGTGATTTTTGGATAATTCATTTATAATTCATTTATTCCACTCACAACGATGCGTGAGGTAACACCATGTTGCGCCATATTTCACCATGTTGCATAATGCTGCACCATTTTGCATGGTGTTTCACTATGTTGCATGATGTTCCCCGATGCTGTGGTGTTGCGTTATGTTGCACCATTTGTGGAATGTTACGCTACGTTGTGAGATGTTGCGTTATGTTCTTATTGCACCATGTTGCGTGATATTGCAATATGTTGCTTACTGTTGCATCTTGTTGAGGGATGTTGTGTGATACTCCACTATCTTGGGCAATGATTGCTTGGGGCCTTCTTTTAACATTTCATTTGGCTTGAATGAGTTTGATCAAATTTGGCGAGGCAGGGGTTTCGAATGCAAGGATTGAATTACATGGAGTTCCGATTACTGGATAATTCATTTAGAAATCCTTCGGATGGGCCATCATATTGTACCATGTTCCGTAATGTTTAACCATGTTGCATTATGTTGTATATTGTTGCACCATGTTGCCCAATGTTACAGCATGCTGCATGATGTTGTGAGATGTCGCATATTGTTGTGAGATGTCGATTTTGTATTATGTTGCTTCGTGTTGTCTTGTGTTTTTCGTTAGTTAGTTATCTGGCGATATGTTTCATCATGCAATCCATCGTATATGTTGGTTAAGTTACTGTGACGCTAGTTGGTTGCAATTATTGCGTACTTTTGAAAATTTATGATTTAGACATTTTCTATCTAATTAATATTTTGACGTTGTTTCCTTTTTCAAATTTTGCTTCGCCTCAAACAATTTTGAGGTCATCTAGTGAGGCTAGGATGTCTTTATTTATTTTATGCTAACACGATTTTAATAAAAATTGGTGAAGGGAATGCAAATGACTCAAATGGATAGAATCTATTTCGATGGGTTCTAATTTCGGAAAAAAAAAATTTCTCCACCGATTAAGAAAAAAATTGCGGTGATGACGATTTTCTAATCCCAGGAATGGATTGCGATGCATCTTAATTTTAAGACAATTCATTTAGGGTTTTTCGAGCCGAAGGATTTTTAATAGAAATGGGTGAGGCGAGTTTTTGAGCGCTACGAATTGATTGTGATGTATCCTAAATTCGGGAAAATTTATTAAAGGATTTCAAACGAGATCCAGATTCCTATTTAAAAATAAGAGCGGCTCTAACGATTTACGAGTATATAAAAATTTTGAAATAGAATATTTTCGAATGTCAGGAAATGATTACAATGATGATTTTGTAAAACTTATATAGAGTAGCTCCTTTTTAACCGCTAAATTGCATTTTGTTTGTGATTCTGTGTAATAATTGAACTAATTATACTTGTAAGAATGGTGCCAATTTGTATGACTTTCTCATTTTAACCACCAAAGCCACACAGAAGTCTTTGTATTTTGCAAGTGTTTCATTTTAAGAAGTAGAACCAATTTTCTTTTGTGAACTATACCAACAAATAATGTTAAGTGTTTATTAGAAAAACCTTTTATATATCGTTTTGATTTTGATTTCTTCACACAGAATAAAAATGTTAAATCATGTCTTGTATAGGTAACTATTAACAAGCAACAAACATGAACATTTTATAAATAGGTTTGAAGATATATGATAGACCACCCTGTTTAAATTCATTACAGAACGTGCTATATATCTACAACGAACACAAAAAGTTCTGATTAACACATATTTCACTATATCGTGCTCTAGGTATTGGAGCTTTTCCAAAACATACAATCATATATTGATTTTCTTTTAGTATTACAACGAGGTACTATATTGTACAACATAAAGTAGATTGAAACATTTATTACTATATATTGTTATTATTACTACATTATCGTTATTATTATTTTATTTATTTATGAGGAATAGAAAAAGTTTCCAACATTAAGAAATACTGGAAAAATCTGATTCACTTTTATTTTGATTGAAAATACATAACATTTTTTGTATAACTCGTTAGTTTTCCGAGTAACAGAAAGCACAATGTTTTACGTAAATAGAACAACATAAGACAACATACCGGGTGAGCATTTTAAAAAATGCCATACTGTTATCTCGAGGATGAGTGTTTTTACAATTCGTTTTTTCAATTAACAATGAGTTTCTAGGTCATTCAAGATCACTACTAAACTTCCACCTCGACACTGACGTAAGTAATGTTATCCCACGATTCTATCCCAGAAAATAAAAAAATCATCAGGCAGCACTAATCAATAAAAAAGCCAATTACTCTGGTGTGATGTAAGCCCAGCCGTTTAAATTTTGCGAATTTTAGCTAAACAACCGTTATATTTAAAAAAACATGTGTTTGAAAGAACTAAAATAACATTGGACACGATAAAGGTACTTGGCACGTAAAAGGTATAAATTAGTTGGATTAAGGCTATGTAGTTTTAAAATTGTCACACTCCTGCCTTTTTTTTAGAAAATTAAGAAAAAAACCATTCAGTGGCAACTTTGCGAAATTAGGCTCTCGGCCAGATTTGTCAAAAAACTCGTGTTTGAGCAAAACCTATATTTAAGTTGGTCACGTTAGCAGACTAAATTTGTAGGGTTGAGGCTATGTGGTTTTGAGGTGGCCACATCATCTGCCTTTCATTGAGAAAAGTAAGAAAAAAACGTTTAGTGGCATCTTTGCGAAATTGGACCCTGGAGCAGATTTACCCATACAGCTCTTATTTGAACAAAAATAACATTTAAATTTGGCAAGTTAGCAGTATAAATGTGTTGTATTAATGCTAAGTGGCTTTAAAATCGTCACATTTCTGCTTTTTTTTTAAAGTTAGAAAAAAATCGTTCAGTGGTACCTTTGCGAAATTGAGATCTCGGCCAGATACATCCAAACTCGTATTTGAACAAAAAATACATTTAAGTTTGGTACGTTAAAAGCATAAATTTGTAAAATTAAGGCTATGTGGTTTAGAGTTGGCCACATCCCTGCCTTTTTTTGAGAACAGTAGGAAAAAATAGTTCAGTGGCAACTTTGAGAAAATGGGCCTGGACCCGATTTATCCATACAACTCGTATTTGAACCAAAATTATATTAAAATTTGGCACTTTAAATGTATAAATTTGTCCGACTATTGCTAAGTGGCTCTAGAACTGTCAAATTCCTGCCTGTTTCTTAGAAAAGTTAGAAATAAATCGTTCAGTGGTACCTTTGCGAAATTTGGCCCTCCTCGGCCAGATACATCCAAACTCGTATTTAAACAAAAATACATTTAAATTTTGCCACTTAAAAGTATAGATTTTTAAAACTAGGGCTATGTGGTTTTGAGGTGGCCACATCCCTGCCTTTCTTTGAGAAAAGTAAGAAAAATTGTTCAGTGGCAACTTTGCGAAATTGGGCCATGGATCAGATTTATGCATACAAATCGTGTTTGAACAAAAATTATATGTAATTTGGCACGTTAATAATATAAATTTGTCTGATTGTTGCTAAGTGGCTTTAAAATCTCTACATTCCTGCTTGTTTTATAGAAAAGTTAGAAAAAATTGTTCAGTGGTACCTTTGTAAAATTGGGTCCTCGGCCAGATACATCCAAACTCGTATTTCAACAAACAAAACATTTAAATTTGGCATGTTAAAAGTATACGTTTGTAGGATTAAGGCTATATGATTTTGAGGTGGCCACATCCCTGCCTTTCTTTGAGAAAAGTAAGAAAAACTCGTTCAGTGCCAACTTTGCAAAATTGGGCTCTGGGCCAGATGATTCATACAACTTGTATTGGAAAAAAATCACATTTAAATTTGGTACGTTAAAAGTGTCGATTGGTTGGATTAATGCTATGTGTTTTTTAGGTGGCCACACCCCGTCTGTTTTTTAGAGAAAAAAAAAATCGTTGAGTGGCAACTTTGCGAAATTGAGCCCTAGGCTATATATATCCATACAACCCCCCGTATTTGAACAAAAATTACATTTAAATTTAGAGCCAACGGGTTTTTTTTATTAGTGTTGCCTGATGATTTTTTTTCTGGCATATAGAACTGAGGGCTTTTCATTAATAGTAATTTTCGACAATCTTGCACCGTTCCCGACATAAAAATTTGGAAACTATTAAAAAACCCACCCGGTATATAAAATTTAAGGATCTCGGAAACGATTTATTCAATTTATAATCTCCAGGAGTAAAATAACAATATTAATATGAACGAAACGGTATACAAGAACAATCGTAAATAAGCGAATTTGAATTAAAATTATTAAAATTCCGATCGTCTTTGTATAGATGAGAAAAATATAAAAAGCTCTTTTGAATTTATATCCCCCCTTATCCGTTACAAAATATGTATATACGTATCTATGTTGAGTATGTGCAGATGTATAGAGATGTACGATGATTGGGTTTCATTTGCTTAAAAGCTCTTCTAAATCCCATAAGATACTTTCATACAATTTTATGTTTTCATTTAATCAAAGTGAATACATGTGTAAATTGTGTGAGTGTGTGGATGTGTACGAGTATAGTAAAAATAGTATAACATATTTGTAATGTTTATTAATTAGCTTAAAATGGATTTTCCTCCTATTTTCGATATTTTTTTTGTTATTTGCAATAATATACAAGAGCTACTCGTATTATTATTATTATTATTATTATTATATCTCTCAAAATACATAAAGTACATCCTATTTAGTGGAAAGGATGTTAATTTAATTTATGGAATAGGGCTGTACGAATATATTAGATCGTTTTAGTGGTTATAGTACATAATATGCAGCTTCCCTCTAAATGGGTTTAAGAGAAAATATTTTCATTAAAGCTCGTTCTTTAAATATCATCCAGAGCCAATTAAATGTTTCCTTTAATACTCGTATGATGTGCGTACAATTAGGAGTGGCTTGTTTAAACTGATATAGTTTTTGTATTTGAACCATAAATACAGGCTGGCCTATCAACGGTTTGCAGTTTACTTTGGTTCTAACTCAAAGGCGAATGACTATTTTTCAAAGCGGTTTATTTTATTAGAAAGAGTATACATTGCCATTAAGCATGGAACACAACTTCGTTTAAATGACTTCCACGGCTGGCTTTACAGTACCTTGTAACGACACCGTTGATGCCGTTGCCAAAAGCGAAAAATATTGTTGTATTTTCCAATAATTGGAGTCGAAGGTGTCCCGCCGAGTGTACAGGCTCCTTTTGGTATGCCGCTAGCTCATCCGTAAAGGGTCTTTAGTCGTGGGTGGTACACCCGTGAGATGTTTCGGAACACCTTGGAAGAACCCGTAAAAAAAATAAAAAAAAAATAACCAGAAGAGAAAATAAAAGAAAAGAGACACTCCGACACTCTGCCCAACCACTTACCCATTTTCCATCACTCCGCTCTAGCCCATCTTCCTTTACTCGATCATAATTACATTACACATTAGATTCATTTTTAACAAAAATATAAACATATTTATGAACAAAAAAATGGAAGTTCCATAAATTAAATTTATACAAAAGAAAAATTAACAATCAAGTGAGTATTCCCATTCTAAATTCATTTGTTAAATTTTATATCCAAAACAAAATTATCAAAGTAGCCAAAGGCTATTTACATCCTTAAATTAATTAGAAAAAAAAAATAAAAAAAAATGAAACTAAAGAATCAAAAAAAATATATATATATATATGTAAATACCACACCGAGGTTACCTTAAATCCACGAACATAGAAAAGCGCTTTCCTGTATTCGGGCACGGCACATGAAATCAAACGGTATATATTCGCTATAAACAAAAATAAGAATAAGAATTAATTAACTTTAGAATGCAATTCAAATAGTAAAAATTAAACAAATTATATCTAGAAGTAGAAAACTAAGATTTACATTAATCAATTCAAAAGAAAAATATTTCAAGGAAATTACTTAAAGAAATCAATAATAAAAGATAAAAAGGTACAAAGAAAATATAACAGTAAATAATAAAAAAAATTGATACATAAATTCGAACTTAGCCAAAACTGGTCCGGCAATCTGCTGTTGTCTGCTCGCTCTCGCCACCGGTATCACACGCGGACCCTGCAAATCGGTCGATCTACACAATGGTTCGGGATGTTGTTTTCTGTGTAGCTCAACTAGTTTCTGCACAACTGTTTACTTGCCCGTAAAACTGTTGTTGATCGCCGACTCTCACCACCTACAGCTATGCACCCCGTTCTTGACCTTGCCAAACGGTCGAGCGACACAAGGTTTCTGGATACCACAAAAAAACCGCAATTCGGTACCAGAAGTTTTCGCCAACCACATGCGGTATCTTATGTGTAGTTGCCGTAATTTTCACCTTACTAACACATGCACCTCGGATTGATAATATTAAATTCCGAAGGTGTTTGGATGAATCACCCTGTCTTGATTGCGCCAATTAAATACTTTGGCCCGACAATGTAACGACAAAAAGGTCTTTTATTCTTCTTATGTGGTTTGTAATTGCACAATATTATTAAACGGTGGTTCTTTACACAAACGTACTCAATTTTATCAGTACTGTTACAGTGCACTCATTGTGTTGCATTTTATGGTTTGCAACCGCGTCTATTTGTAGCCGAACTAGACCTCACTACCACACACGTTGCTGGAACTCTATTCCAAAATAAATACCACGCACACACGGTTTTGGATGTTCACACCCACGAATTTCTACGTAATTTTATTTATATTTTTGCGTTCAAAAATGGTACCGACCAACGCCACAAAAAAAAATTTAGGTTTTGCGTGACCGAGAAGCCCCAAGAAATTACAACTCCAAATTTACCACTGACCACCACTTAACAAACAAAAATTGTATCGTCCGATATTTTTTGTTGGCGTATTTCTAAACTAAAAACTTTTCACTATTGAAAGCTGGCACCTCTTCTTTCAAAAGATCACAATCGAATGAACAACACCACCATTATCTAATCAAACCCGTACGCAAAAAAAATAAGATCCCGCTACCAAAAAGCAAAAAAAAAAAAAATCGTACGATTTTTTTTTTCGAACCGAGTATGGTGCACATACCAATATGCAAGTCATTACCATAATATAAAATCGCCGAGCGTATACTATACCAGCATCGCAGGCGTAAAAACAATTTAAATGTCATAAATAGTTGTCTTGCAATCGTTTAGGCGCTAATCAATGTATACACTGTGGGAAGCAAATGTACACGCGGTATACCCGACGCGTAAATGAAACGCACGTTACAACCTCATTCTGTCAACCCAATTTTTCAGAACATTTTCGATTGTATACGGGTAGAATATTTTGAGTAGTGTCTGTAGTGAAATTGCAGCTGCGCGATGGCCAATTGACATTTCATTTACGGCTTATTATTCACTGCCCGCGAAGACAGTGTGCAAAAGACCGATTGTTACGTTTGCTGTGTGGCAAGTTGCGCAGTCTTGATGAAACCAAATGTCGTGTGTGTCCTGAATTTTGGTTAACAAAAACTCGTGGCTCGGTAACGCTCCCCATTGACTCTAAAGACGACATTTTGCTCATTTTCAAAAAAAGTGGGCCAATGGTGCCGCCGGTCTAAAATTCTCACCAAACGCAGTCACTCATTGTGGATGCATCTGATTCTCCAGGGTAACGTGTGGAATGATCGTTGTTTGATTTTGTTTGAAGTATAGCGTAATCATAATCTTCAGTTTCTTTTTGGCTTAATAGCCCAAACAAGTCACAAAACACTAAACCTAATATCTTCCAGCTCTGCATTAATCGTATGATAAGCGATATTATCTTGAACTTAAATTGAATTTTATTTGAACATTTGTGTATGCAGGGCATGAAATGCATAGTATGCACAAGACCTTGCAGTTTTGGCCAGAGTTATTTCTAAGAGTCATTTTCATGTTGTCATTTCAGAAAACTCACTTTAATCTAAGAAATTCGTAAAAATTTGGTGTTCCATCTGTAATTTTACACAACTTACTACACATTTTTTTGATTCAAATGGTCACTTGTTCGTTTTATGTTCATATTTATTGCATTCAATTAACCTTAAAAAATATTTTAATTCATTTTGTTTTTTGTTTAAGATGCAGACATTTTACTTAAAAACTCTTTTCTTTTGTTCCTTATACATGATTTCTCGGTGCAAAATGTTTATATGGATACAAGTATTTATAGCAACTTTACCATCACTGTCCGGCTTTACATGTATAAATATATTTACACTTACAAATGCATTTAATTGGTTTTAACGGTAATAAGATAGATTTGATTAAAAGCTACTTTCGTGTTCAGTCTTGTTTTAAATTTCAAGTGCATCGCGTCTGATTTTAAAATGTATTTGGTCGTATAAATTTTTGCCAAGTCTCGAACCGGGAAATGTTTTACCGTATTTAGTGTTTGTACATGAAATTGTGTTAATCATTAGTGTTTGAGTACCCGAGGATTTTTTAGTGTAGTATTGTGTTTATATTTTATGTAAATTCAGTGTCATTTTGAGAGAAGTTTTTTGTGCCCAAGTGAAAAAGAGCTAAATTTGTGTTTTATATTGTGTAAAAGTGTATTGTTTCGTTAGTGATTATAGATAACGCCTGGTGAAATTAGTTAAATTTAAGGTAAGCCAAAATATTTTTTTCTAATTATACTCAGAATTTTAAAAATTTGCTTTGATATTCTTACAAATGATATAGTCACAAACCGTTAAGCAGCACTCATAGCTAACAAAGAAATAACTGTTCTTTCATTTGATATATTTTTTTATTATATAATTTAATAAGTTTTATTATTATTCTTATAAATGCGTACTATGCTATTCGCACGCATCCTAAAATCTAATTTAAGATATTTATGTAGCAAAAATGTCTGCATTATTCTGGTGGTATAATTTTATTTGAGATTTCTTAATACTAAATTTGTACGATTGGATATACTTTTTCATCGTATACAACGTTGCATGGTAATATAATTTGCGTCTTTCCCTCGATGATGTAATGTTTTTGGTATAATTTTGATTTAGAATTTGAATAGTGCAGGTTGTGAATTTTACTATATTTTATCCTTTAATATCTTTTGATTGCTGATTGCATATGTAATAGGTCTTCTTGTAGGTATTTTTCCTCCGTTTCCAACTTTAGTATTTCTTGGGAGCTGCATTTTGCCCTACAATGTACCATAATTTCAATTGGATTTAGAAAAAAAATATTGTATTTTGAATTAAACTCGAATTGATTTCGGGCTATAACCAAAGTAGTATTCACTTCTTGCATGTAAAAAATTAATTATAATTTTATTTATGTACATTTGGTAATGAATGCATGCTTAAAAGCTAATTCAATATACTCTTCTTGCGTATATGATATAAAAATAATTATACCTATAAATAAAATAACTATAAAATAATTACATGCACGAAGTGAATTGTAATGAAAATTTACCAACACTTAGTAAAATAACCATGTATTTTACTAAATTTCGCTTAATCTTCATTACTATTCACTTCGTGCATGTAATTATTTTATTATTTTTTTAGTAACTAAATATTGAAAATTTTCGCTTTGTGTAACATTTTATATCGTCCCATTATTTCAGTTGTTTTTAAAACCCCCAAAAAATATTTTACTTTGAATTTAACTCGAGTTCATAGCTAAAGAAATATTCACTTCCTGGGCGATCTGATATGTACACAATTTGGGGATCATATTTCATTTTTGGATCACCATATCTTTAACAAAGTTAATCAGCACTACCATTTTATCGATTTTAATATGACGAAACGCACGTTGAAAAAACTTTTTATTTTTCTTGACTATAGTTTAATACATATTTTATTTAACTTATTTTTTCTTTTATCCATTTTAATTTTTTTAATATATCAAATCTGTTTGTTATAAGCAGACTCGACTTCCGTTTTCCTGCCGTCTGCGACGGGTATCGTCTTCATTAACTATTCATTTAGCTATTTATAATCACATTTATTTTTATACTAACACATATTTTGTCGCTTTAAAATCCAAATTTTCAACTTCACTGGTTAAGCAACTCGATATCCTTGTCACTTGAATCATACTCAACAAAATACTAATAATAATAATACAGATGGAAACTCCCCGCGCGCGGTTGGAATAGGTAATAGGTCGTTGGGATAATAATTATTTATATTGTTATTATTATTTAATCCGAATTCTAAGCGCCTTATTATCTTTCCTATATTTTTTAATATCGAATATTCATTTTCTTGCCGGGCCTGGGTAAGGCAAAAGAATCATGTCAAAAATTTATTTTTGTATGTGTTGTGAACCCACAGTACACATAATAATATTATGTGTATTTTGTTCATTATGTGTACTGTGTTGTGAACCAACTAAAACATTTGTGAATTCATTTTTAACCTACATTCGCTCGAAAAAAATCATTATAACTGTCCGCACATTTGTGTTGGTTGTGCTTCAAATCAAGCGAAATTTTTTCACAAAAACGCCATTACATATGTTTTTTTCCCTAACACATTTGTGTGGTTTGGACTTAATATGGGAACATTTTTTTTTTTTTTTTTTTTGTAGAAAAAGGGATATGCGGTTTGTCATGCTTTCATTTAAATGTACCAGATCCTTATTTTGGTTATTTAATCTTCCTTGGTTAGTATGGCGGGCATGCAAAGCAGAACTATAATTCCCTTAAGTCACTATTATCCATAGCCCTCCCAAGTAGCAAAATGAAACCAAAGTTTCAGAAAAACCAGAATCTGCATTTAAGAGTTTATAAAATTAGTATTTTTGAACCTGTTCTAACATGTCTTTAATTTTGAATAATTAAAACGTCTCTGGACGAGTTTTATAAAACCATTTTGACACCAGCAAAAGTTTTTAAATGGTTTCCAAATATTCAAAAATTTACTGGTTATTTTGAAACCATTCGTAAACGGTTTTATTTTGGAACGTATTTTAAACGGGTTATAAAAACCCTTTGGTAACTTTTAATATTGACTAAAATACCGTATTATTGTTTCTAATAATTTTCTTTTATTTAAGTATTTTTACCACTGGAATTAATATTGGTTTACCAACTTCTAAGATAATTCGCTAAGTCATTATGTATTTATTTTATTTATAAGAACAAAGAATATATGGTTTGTTATGTTTCGAGTCGAACAATACCGACACAAACATGATAAATGACGAATCTTATAATAAGATTTGTCAAGTCACTTGGTAAATTCACCTCGAAGTGGAAAACCAATCTGACTAAAAAAATTTTTGAACTATTTTATCGGAACTTAAAGATTATTTTAAGTTTTTATAAAGTCAGTTAAAACCCGCTTTTGATTAGACAGTTTGTAAAATTGAAATTAATCCATTTTAAAGTGATTTTCAGTTTTTTACAAGCAGCGCTCGTTAAAACAGATGTTTTTCGATTTTTTGTTACGGTGTTTTTGAAACCAAGAGCCAATAGGTTTGTCACGGCTTCAAAGAAACTTAAAAGTAGTTTTAATACAAATATTTGAAATCATTTAAAACCGCTTCAAAAAATCTGGGGTTTTTTAAAAACTGTTTATAAACGGTTCCTCATTAGTAAAAATAAAACAAGATCGTATCAAAAACCACGGCCAAAAGCAGTATCTGCTAAGGCTTCGTAACGTGTCAGAAACGTGTCTGGAACCATATAAAAAACTTTTTGGTTTTAAAACCAAAGTTTCGTATTGGTTATAAATCCTAATTGAAACCAAAAATTGCTACTTGGGCTGGTTATACCCTTGATAAGGGACTTGGATCCAATTATTAAACCTCTTTTAGCTCTTGTGGCTATAACATTTATTAATGCGTTTTATAACCTAGGAGACTAGGATTCTGGAGTACGTCTTCAAATGACTTTACTTGTTGTTCGATAACTTCAATATTATTTTCGTATTTATCTAAATGGATTACACACAGCAATTTCTTATAGTCCCTGATTATATATGCCAGTCCTTGTTTAATGGGTATTGCTCCTTTGTGGTTGGTCGGGAGCGTTATTTTGATGGACTGGGCCTCAATCATTGCTAACCTGAATTAATTGTTTGTCGTTATTTTTGTGAACTTTTCCTTTTTTGTTACTAACTAATTATTTTGAATGCCTTTATTTTCTTGATATATGGGACGTACGAATATGTTTTTTATTTTCGAAAATTTTTTGATATTGATCTAGAATAAGTGCTTGTTTCCCTGGTTTTATTCAATTTTTCAATAAGTTGGATTTTCTTTTCTACTTTAGGGATATGTTGTTCATCACATTATTGTTGATACCTTTCTTTATGTTGTTCTAAATATGTTATTTCATTTGGACAAGGAAATGAAATTTTAATTTATAATAGTGACCTGTCAATAGTTTGATAGGTGAACTTAGATGACAGAGTAGATAGATGAGTTTTACGACAGTATAGCTCTATCAACTATTTCTGGCAATGAAATTTTGAGATCTTTTAATAGGATAATTTTAACTAAATCTTGGAGACTAGCATGGAATCTCTCGATGGTCTTGTAATGAATTTTGTTTTTTTGTTTTTCCATTAATTTAACGAATCCATGTTCTTTAAACATACTATATTTTCGTTATCCATTACCAATTTGGTAGTCGTTCCGTGTCGACTAGTAATATTAACTATGTGTGTTGATTCCGTTTTTGAGGAGTGTTTGGTATTCAGCATTAATTAAAAATACCTGCCTGCATCCTGCTGTATCTCACCCTGTAACACATCAAATAACAACAACCATCCAAAAATTAATAATAAGATTAATTTACGTAATCAAATATTTCAATTTATAGTAACTTACAACTTTGCTCGCATCTAGATGTATTCCTAAATTTAAACATTCATTTAATTACTTTTCATTATTAAATTATTGCAATTTAGTTTATATAAATTCTAATATATACTTACTTCATAAAAAAATATTTAAACATTCATCCATTTGTCAAAATGTCATATTTATCGCGACACACTAGACCAAAAATGTACTAACAGATTTGGTTGAGTAGGTACATTCACGTTATTTGTGATGAGTTCGTAATCTTTGGTAAACATGCGTACCAACTTTTATGATTGATATTGACAAATGGACGAATGGAGAAAAAAAATCTTTTGTATTCAGACTGAATCAGTTCATTTGTTTCGCTTCCACCTAAAACATTATAAATTTATACTCAAAATAAAACAAATTTAAAAAAGGTGTACGTTCTTTTATAAGTGGAAAGTGCGAAACAATTAGGCGTGTTTTTTTATCGAGAAACAAACACACAATATCAGGGAAGATTCGGATTGCCCCTACAACTGGTCCATCGACCCGGATGGCAATCAGCAGTGCTCCCTACAAGAGCAAAATATCGAAGCCATCCACATTTCCTGTTGACATGTTCTCCGAGCTGAAAATGAACCCCACCTAAAAATTTTAACAAAAATGATGATTAAATTTGTTTGGTCATTGTTTGGTCAAGATTGGGCACTATAGTTTTTGTCGTTTGGTCACGTACGATTGAACGGTAAATAAATAATGAAAAATCCAAAAAAAAAGTTTCCCGGCTAGCACCTCATGGCAAGAAAATCATACCGTTTTTATCAAATTTCGTTAGGTAATAGTTACGTCCGTAATAGTTACGTTCGTTAGGTAATAGTTAAACCGAGTCAAAATTGTATTATTTCAATAAAATCAGGTTGATTGCTTATTTGGGAATTTCGTTTAACAAAATTAAATAACAAATCCAACTGGAATATACCATTAGGGTAATTTAATAATTTTTAGGTTCTTCATAACTCGTTGAGGATTGTTCACTAGGTGATTTCGTTAGGTCATCATTACGAAACGATTTTTTGAGAAAATTCTTTAAAAACTAATTTTGCGCATAATTAGAAGTGTGGAGTCTAGAAGGAAGACCAATTTTTGGTCGGCTGTCATTTATGATTGGTCACTAATTGTTCTCGTTTGATCATCCATATTTGTATTTATAAAATTTGTGTTGATGTATTTATAAAATTATTAGTATTGGTCTTCTTTCCAGACCCCACACTTCCAACTTTTCGGCTTAGATCATTCTAGAATTTTCGGCGTTTTCTTATTCACCTAATCTTATAATGGTTTCGGTATTATACGATACACCACCTCCAGCAATAATTTGCTTTCGATGTAGAGCTGCGCGCAATAGTGTACGAAATTTTCATCGACAACTGTGTGCTAAAATTACTTTCTACTCATTGAAAATGCACTTGCAACGAGCTCAAGCGATCCATGATATTTTTACAATTGTATCCAGTTTTATTAGTATTGTTTTGGATGACATCGGCGGCAACATCACCTAAATTAAAAACAAAACACAAAGTATCATCAAACAAAAACAAATTAAAATTTTAACACTTATCTGATGATACCAGCTGATCCGCATTTCCGTTACATATATTAAGCTTTGTAGTATACTCATCTAAAAGGAAAAAAATAGAATTAAATATGTGTAAATAGTTAATATCAATTAAATTGAGAATTTGTATTATATAACTTACCTTTAAAAATTCAATAATTTTGACATCTTGTTTTGACATTTGTAAAAACAACAAGAGTAAAAAAACGTGATGGAGCATTGTTAAAATATTGTACTAAAGATTCAGGGATACTATTCAAATGCAGATAGCACTTGTCATCATCATAAAATTAGTTAGTTAAAGTATATGTTGTCAGATGACACTTTGTACTTTTTATTTTCTAAAAAATCAATAAGTTGTAAACAGAAAATTCAAGATCATTCGATTTTGTACAACAGTGAACAAAGAACACAAAATTACTAAATAAATTGTGAACAAAAATAAATTGTGATTAAAAGAGTAAAATACAGTCCATTAATTGAAAAGGAGGAACCTGAGGTAGTCTTTGAATTGTAGTGTGTTAAATTCATTGGGAATTTTACCGCGATCGATACGAGTTAACACACATCACATTTTCAAACCCCTCAGCTGGCTCATCAAGTATTCTTCTCGCTGGCCAGCATAAATTTCTAATGATTTTAAAGTACGTGCTCTTAGGCAGTATCCGTTGAATTTACGAAACTGTAGTATGTCCATTCCTATGTATGGCCTGTTTTTTTAATGTAAAATTATTTTTATTTAATTTTATTTTTTCATCGGGACAAGCATAATCGGTTTCATTTTCAATCGTTAGTTAAATTTTTTTTTATATATATGTAGTATAATATTTAGGGTCAACAACATGAAATATATAATTATTAAATGTTTGGATTATGATTTGTTGACGCATATTTATTGAATTTCGCTCAATAATTATTTCATTCTAGAGTTAGCAGCTCGTATAAACCACTTCGAGTATAGTAAAGAAACCTATGAAGATATTAGCATCTTGAAAGAATATTTCTGAATATACTGCGCATTAAAAAAATTTGAATTTTCAATTCTAGTTGGTATCGAATTTATCAAGATATATTTTAACGTGGTCAAATAAAATGTTCATCGAAAATCATAACACAGTGCGATTTTTAATCTGCGACTATGAAAAAATTATGTGCGTGCAATGCCATCTGTCAAGTATACATATTCGAAACGAATACTGTATCCATACTTTCATTACCCTAGTTTCATCCATTTCTTAAGCAAAAGAAAACTTAAACAATTCAAGAGAATTCTGAAAGTAAAACTTATTATGGAGCGTAAATTTTAGGATTTCGCTTAACACATCACAAATAGGGAAGCCGGTCAATTTTGTCTGGTACTAAATATCGATATTCACTGGTTAAATACCGGTGTTTCGGTATTTCAATTTTTAACGTTTTAATCTTTTTTTAATAATCTAATTTAGCTCATGTCATGTAGAGTCCGAGTCTGAAGGTTGCTCATCATTAAAAAGACGGTGTTGAAAATTCTGTTTAGTTTTTCGTTCTCAAAGAAGAAACAGGATGAGGTAACGCGAAATGTAATAAGTGTGCTAATTTTATACACACTGGAGGTGGCTTGGCAAGTGGCCTCATTTATAAACCAAATATTCTGCAATATTACGAAAACTGGAAGCTGTTGAACTGTTCAACAGCATTTAATTCTAGTGATATTGCATCATGTTTGTCCAATGTTTATAATATTTACACACGTATTACATTTCGCGTTACATCATCCTATTTCTTCTAATATTATCTCTTAAATTATATGGTTTAAGCCTAGTTTTTTTTTAATAAAACAACTTTTATTGAGATGCCGACGTTTCGGTTATTAATCTATATCCATCCTCAGGGCACACCTATGAAATATATTTTACATTAAAAAAAAAAACGATTACAAAATAATTAAATAATTTAAGCTTACAATCATTAAAACAGAACAAATACAAATTCTTATAAAATTCTTACAAAAATATAAATTAATCAGTTTTAAAATGTTTTCAGCTTACCAAAATAAGAAAAACAAAGAGGCCATTTACTAACAATATTTCTATACCACAAAAGTAGAAAAAATGCACTCCTCTCTCCCACCTTTAACCCCAGAGCACTTGTGTACATAAAGATAAACAAACCCTTACAAAAATTAGAACTCCCTTCGATAGCTTCTTGGCAGCTTCGTTTCGTACTGATAAACAAGTGCCCTGGGGTTAAAGGTGGTAGAGGGGAGTACATTTTTTCTAATTTTGTGGTAGAAATATTGTTAGTAAATGGCCTCTTTGTTTTTCTGCGATTAAAACTGTTGTAAACATTGTATGGGTGTCTATTAAAATAATATTTTGTCCGAAAAGCCGAAAAAAATTCTTAAAACAAATTAAATTCACGGACGATTTTAAAAATTCTTCTTAATTATATGTGTTGGCTTAGTTACACTTATACATAGTGAGAATTTCCTTTGGTTTTTGATTTAGTGATATATAATTCGCCAAATCGATATGTTCTTGTTTTGTATTATCGGTACAAAGCAAGAGTTAAACCTCAACCAGTCAAACTTAATAGCTTCAGTTTTGCTCCGTTTTGGACCACTTAGGAGAGCGGTACGACCACCAAAATTTTAGAGGTCAGTTGTTTCTTGTTTGTTTGTGACGAGAAGCTTATAAAATTTTGGTGAGTGTAGCACTAACCAAAGTGGTGCAATCGGCGTGCAACTTAAGCTCTTAAGTCTGACTGGTTGAGGCATTAGATTTTTGCAGTTTAGTCGTTGCAACCTGATGAGTAGACCAAATTTTTATCAGTACGAAACGAAGCTGCCAAGAAGCTACCTCAGGGAGTTCTCATTTTTGTAAGGGTTTGTGTATCGTTGTGTACACATGTGCCCTGGGGTTAAAGGTCGGGGAGTTAATTGAAGAATTGCTCTCACGTTCCAAAATCTTAATATCGTCCAAAAATACATCATGTTTAGTAAAATATTAATGAGTAGACCACTATCAACACTAATTTTGGCTTTTGCTATATTTTGAGCATCTCTCTTATGTTGACATAATCTTGCAGACAAAAATTGTTTTGTCTGTCTAATATATACTTTATCACAAGCACATTTAACTTGCTATACGACATCTATATTATACCTAAAACCGTATAATGTTTTAAATTACAAAACAATGATCTACCAAAATTATTATGCGCTTTACAAACTAATTTGATATTAAATTTATTCAAACAAAAACTACAGTGGATCAAAAATAAAGTCGGACACCTACCATTTAATTTTTATCACAAAATAAATAGTAAAATAGAAGCTTTTTTAAAAAAGTTCAATACTTTGTTTAAAAGCTCTATTCATTACCTTACAAAAACACCAAAATTAAAAACAAAATTTTGTTTCATTATAACAAAAAAAAATCAATAATATAAAAAAAGTAAAAAAAAAACTCAAAAAACAACTAGGACAGATGACAATAATGTTCAATCTTGTTAAAGTAAGCCGAAAGGTAATGCAGATAGTGTCTTAACTAATTCAGCCGAAAGTTAAACGCTCTTTATACTTTCGCTCCTATCGATTTTTAAATTCCTATAAACTGAAATAATTTCTCCTTCACCCGAAGGATATAACCCGATCCTAAATTCATTCTAAATTCGAGTTTATGACTGATTTTTGCTGTATTCAAGACATTATCTGCATTATCTTTCGGCTGGAAACTTTCGGCTAACTTTAACAGTATCTATGTTCATGGCAATTTTGATAAAACAAAAAGGGGAAATCCCCAAAATCAACATGCAATGAAAATATGTATCTACAATTCGAAGAAAATATTTAGTCATATTGTGATATCAACGCCGAGCAGTTGCATTTTTACTAGTAAAATAAATATGAGAAGATAACTTGGCCAAACATCTGTGGAAGTTAGAGAGCTCGTTATTAAATACTACAACGACCATAAACCTGTTAGAGAAATAGAAAAATTAATAAATAGGCCACACTCAACGGTTCATGACATAATTCGACGATTTAATTTATCGAAATCTCTGGAAAATAAACCAAAATCTCAATTGAGCGATGGATCGTCCACCAAATTAAAAAGGATCCGAAACTTAGTGCTCCAAAGCTTACAAAACAAGTTTCCATGGAGCTGGAAAAAAGTGTAAACCCAGAAACTATAAGATTAGTACTGAGGAGGTTAAACTTTCATGGAAGAGTACCTCGTAAAAAACCTTTCATTAGTAAGTGAAACCGCAAAAAAAACGTTTACAATTTGCAAAAACATATAAAACTGCCAATTTAGAATTATGGAACAAAGTAATTTATTCAGACGAAAGTAAATTTAATTTATTCCGATCAGATGGCCAATATTATATATGGAGACAACCAAACGAAGAACTACGAAAAAAAAACTTACAAGCTACTGTTAAACATGGTAGTGGTTCGGTGATGGTGAGAGGGTGTATGTCAGCTGCTGGCCCAGGAAAATTATGCTTTATTGATGGCATTCATGGATCAAACGGAATATTTGAAAACTTTGAAGCAAAATTTAGTGCAGAGCGCTGAGCAATGGGGAATAAAAGAAAACTTTTATTTCTACCAGGATAACGACCCAAATCACAAAGCTCAAAATGTTCGACTTTGGTTGCTTTACAATTGCCCACATGTTACAGATACGCCTCCACAATCACCGGATCTTAATGTGATTGAACATTTATGGGCTGTTTTAGAAAATAAATTAAAAAAGCACGTGATTTCGAATAAGGAACAGCTGAAACGTATTCTCAAGGAGGAATGGGCCAAAACTGATGCTTCTGTATGTCGAAATTTAGTAGAATCCATGCCTGGGAGGCTTCTGGCGGTGACCAAAAACAAGGACTTACCAACAAAATATTGAATTATGCATACATGAAAACATTTCAAGACATAGTCTTAAATGAATTAAATTATAACACTGTCCGAATTCTTTTTTGAGTTTTTTTTTCCTTTTTTTATATTATTGATTTTTTTGTTTTAATCAAATAAAATTTTGTTTTTTATTTTAGTGTTTTTGTAAGGTAATGAATAGAGCTTTTAAACAAAGTATTGGACTTTTTTAAAAAAGCTTCTATTTTACTATTTATTCTGTGATAAAGAATTAAAAGGTAGGTGTCCGACTTTATTTTTGATCCACTGTAATCTTTTCGTGTAAAGATTTAAGATGTGGGATTTGATTATCGTTTGTCATAAGTTGGACATTTTCAACTGCTGGTAATATATCTAAATTTTTATGTAAATGCCTTTTTAATATTGAATTTATTATTGAATTTGGATAATTATTTTTTAAAAGTGTATTTCTAAGTACTCTAAAATTATCTTTACGAAAAATAAGATCTAATAACTGGATTATTTTGTTTACTAATAATTTTACTGTATTCCGTTTATATGCCAAAGGAAGGTGGGAAACGAAATTGAAATATCTACCAGACCAAGTGGCTTTTTGGAACCAATCAGTTGATAAAGTTCCATCTATATTGTGTATTATAACTAAGTTCAATAAAGCTAACCTCTAATTATTTGCTAATCCCATTGTAAATTTAATATTATTATTAAACTCATTAAACGCTTGAAATAAAATTTCAAGTTTATTAAATGGAATCGCTGTAATTACACCATCTGCATATCTAAAGTAAAATATAGGTTTAAAATCTAGCACATTTAATATAGATGACTCTATAAATTCCATAACTAAATCTACAACTACTGGACTAATAGGAGAACCCCTAGGAGAACCAAATATTTAATAATATTATAGTTAATAATAATTTCATTCCATCGTTTGTTAACTAATTCTAATGCTTATTTATTATCTGTATTCGTGAACAAGAATATAACATCTAACGACAAAATTATATAATCCTCAGGTAAAACAATATTTGTAATTTTTTCTTTAAACTCTACCGAATTTTTAACAGCACTGGAAAACTTGCCAACAGTAATATTTAAAATTTTACAATGGAGTTCCAATTGCATTAACTATAGGGCGGTATGGAACATTAACTTTATGGATTTTACGTTTTTCATTTTACATTTTCGCCAAAACACCATTGTAACATCTTAGATGTTGTCCTTCTTTAACAGAAGGAATTTATTATTATTCTGCCTTAATGTTGTCATTTTATTCATTTTGTTTTGAATAGATAGTGTGTTGTTCGTATCAACTAATCTGTATGTGCAAATTTCTGCCAACATAAATTTTATTTTATTAATGTAATCATTTTTATTGATTACTACATTAGTGTAACCCTTGTGTGGATGTTTTAGTTTTTGAAAAATTTATTTTAAACATTTTATCAGTCGATGTTAATAAAGTACGATGACGGTTTTTAAAATTTGTCAAAATATTGATAACTTCATTACGTAAAATAGATTTCTCTAAATTCTCTTTCAAAATTTCCAATTATCCGAACATAAGGACCGATATTTTAGATGTTGGAGGGCAACATTTTTCACCCAATTTTAATATGTCAGAAACATCCGGAGGTATTTCTGTATTAGATGATATTTATCAATCAATTATCAGTATCAATATTTATATTTAAATTATTTATTTCGGTATATTATATTATTATATTATACTTATATTATTTAGTGATTGTGGATCATGAACCGTATTGTTATTAAGGTTATCATTTATTACATCAACATTTAACATATTGTTAAATTTTCTAATATTATAGCCTTAACATATTCATACCTGTTTTTAATACTACTACTTAATTTAGTTGTGAAATTTCTAAAATATTATGATGAGATGGCATTTTTTATTTGATGAATTTTAGAGCTGGTCAGTTTGTTGAGATGGTTTATTTTAGAAAATCATTCTTCAATTTCCTGTTCCGTTGAAAAACTACTTAATTAATATTTGTTGTGTTCTTCAATTTACGGTTATTTGGAAACATTCATTCTTTCCGACATCTTAGAAGAAAAATTTTTCAATTTTGAAATTTTGCTAACTTTAATTTGATTTTGAATAAATTGTTCATAGTTATCACTAGAATTTCGCATATAGTTTCAAAAAATAATTTCTTCGTTATTTTGTAGATTATTTTTTTCTACTTTTCACAAAATTTTCACTAGTCTCCGTAGATCTATTATTAGCTAACGTTATTATAGGCTTTTAATTTTAATATTATCTCCTTAATTTTCTGGTTTAAGCCTGGTTTTTTAATAAAACAACTTTTATTTCTTCTTTGAGAAAGAAAAACCAGCCCGAATTTTCATCACCGTCTTGATGAACAAACTTCATACTCGCAACTTGAACCTGTAGTTGGAACTATTACAAAATTTGATAAGCCTTCTCCAAAAATTGCAAAATATTTAAGAAATACCAAAGACGACTCATTAGCAGTAACTGTAGCTAGAATAACAACAGTAAGTGATGGCTTCCATTCCGAATCTTTATAACATCGAAAATCACTGAAAGCCTTAAATTTAAATGAAGATCTTCTAGAATCAGCCACCATGAAGATGAATTAGTAAAGGATTACAAAAGAAATGGACGAGGTACATACATAAAACATAATCAGCTTGGTACGCTTATACAAACAGTCAGACAAAATGTGAAAATTTTTTAACATTCGCCAACAGAAATAAGACTACAAAATTATGTAAATCTCAAATTTGGCAACGAATATTGCTACCAATTAGAATCAAGTATATTGAAAAATCAATTATATAGATTAAAACTAGATATAAATTTTACCAACGCAGATATTGAAACAGTTTCAGTCACAATCTAAGCCCTTTTGCCGGTAAAATAAGCCGTTAAGTCACTATGTCGCTGAGTTAAATTAAGCCCACAACATGAAATACAAACCTAATAAATTTAAATATCTATCGTGAGTCAAAAAAACGCATTCTCAACTCACAGTTGGGTAATGTGAATCAAACGAGACTTTGGAATCAAAACATAGCTTTTAAAGAGCGGGAAGAAGAAATTTTAGATTCAGTGGTCAGTCAGGTTAGATCTAACCTGCCTTAAAAAAAAATCTGTTTGAGGATATGATGTGCGGAGAAATTATCTCCAACAGGTTTATCAACTACTTTTAACGATTCGCCCAATCAGCGTTGCATCCGGAAGAAATTTTACTGTAGCCGATGCTTTTTGTTTTTTTAAGATAGCATTTCAAAAGATATTGCCGGGTGATTTTTAGGTTCCTTATATTTGATTTAATTCTTATTTTAACAAATTATTTTTATGACGAAATATATGTAAATTTTTATATATTTGGTCGAGGCAATGAAGCAAAAAAGTTTGAAATTTTTCAGAGCAAGACGTTTCGGAATGCAGTTTTTTGCATTCGCTTCTAAAAATCAGAACTAGCCCCACTCGGGTTTCCGAGGGTCCCCGAGGTCGCTGATCACGATTATGATGTTCAAATTGACCCACAGCCGACCTGTGTAACGATAACTCTAAAAGAATCTAGTGACCCTACCAAAAAGGTAGTCATAGTCGCCGAAGATACAGACGTTGCCGTACTATTGACCGCACTCTGCCCGGTTGAAAGAGAAATATTTTTACGGAAACCTGCAAGGCCCAATAAACCCAAAGAAGTATTTTCTTCGCGTAGCTTGTCTGATATGCCAGTAGTTGAGGATAATATTTTGTTGCTCCATGCAATACCGGGGTGCGATACCGTTTCAGCACCACACTACCACAGAAAAATCAAATTTTGCAAGACCTTCCAGAAATTCCCAGACCGTCTCTAAAACATCATGTTTGGTTAACATTCATGAGAATGACATCGATGTTAAGATAAAGGTGCCAAAGCACCAGATGTTCAGGGGGTCGTTTTCGACGTGAAATTTGAATTAAGCGCCCCAAAAAATGCCCTCACAATGATTTTCGAATTTTTTTTTGCCGATATTGTCAGAAAAATTCTCGGTGATGACGTCCATGTCCAGGTTCGGGCGCGCCAGGTGTCCGGCAGGTTTTCGCCGATGCCATATTTGGATTCAGCGACCCAACAAACCTCCGAGCGCCGAGTTTCTCTCCTTCCCCGCGTGAATTTTGGGAAAGTCCCACGGAAATGCTGTTCAGGGCCAGGTTCTGGTGCACCAGGTGTTCAAGGAGTCGTTTTCGACGTGAAGTTTGAAATATGTGCCCGAAAAAACGCCCACGATGATTTTCGGGTTGTTTTTGCCGATATTGTCAGGAAAATTCTCGAGGATAACGTCCACGTCCAGGTTCGGGCGCACCAATTTGAACATCATAATCGTGATCAGCGACGTTGAAAACCCCTGGGAACCCGAGTGGGGCTAGTTCTGACTCTTATTTCCAAAGGTCTGTAATAGTTCAAAAGCCGTCTCAAAAAACGCATTTTTTGAATGCAATTTTGGCTCCGGTTTGTTCAAAAAAAAAAAAAAAATAGGGGTGATTTTTACAAATAATTTTAGAAGCGAATGCAAAAAATCGCATTCCGATCCATCTTGCTCTCAAAAATTTCGAACTTTTGGCCGTTTTAGTGCTTCATTGCCTCGATTAATTACCAATAAAAATATGAATAATTTCTCAAAAAAATGTCATTCAGATAGTATGCCTGTTTGTGATTTTAAAATACCAAAATACCGGTATTGGTTTATCGTCTGGGATTGGATGCTCTAGACAAGCATTAAGTGTGGTTACAAAATCGGTTATTTCATAATTATTTTGCTTTTGAAGGCTGGACTTGAATTTACCAAAATTTATGTCTTAAATATTTATTCGAATCACTTACTTTAATTAAATTTCGTCTTTAGAAAAATGAAAATTTATTCTACAATTAAATTACAATAATTGAGAGTTACTTAATCAGTTGTTCATTGCCCCATCGATATTAACAAAAAAATAAAAAGGTTTACAAGAAATTATCGCCTTACACCAAATTGCAGTATACTTTCGTCAGCTTTGTCTTACAGTTTAACTTCGTTAATATTTTATACGTAGTATGACTGATATCGATACGAGTTGTTCTTCAAATATATCAAGTCAAAATTCCGCGCAGCCATGGAACCAAACTATCGAAATCACTAACGGAACATTCAACACATACTCAATAGAAAATTACATCTATTACCAGTTTGTTAATTTTTACATTGCAAACACTAATAATTCAAATTTTGTATGCCGCACGAATTCAAATATAAATTGTTCTGCCACCATCGTAATGCCATATTTTATAGCAAAACGTGATGGTCTGATTGGATATTTTAACATTTCGATATCATTTCTCAATGGTTCGAATATTGAAAATTCTGCGTGTGGTCTAGAAATGCCTGTTGCACGATTGACACGATTGAATGAATCGAGTGCCACTTTTAATGGGGTTGGACGATTGACACCAATAAATACCGCGAGACTATATCACAATCGAATTCCGTTTCTAACTATAAAATATTATTTGCGAAACAAATTATCGGTATCACTACTGCCCAATAGCGGAGAGGAGATGAATGTAACAATTTATGCAACCCAGAAAAGGCAACCTAAGATGCAAACAAATTTTTTAATATTTTTCGTAATTGGAATAGTTTACATCCTCGTAGTGGGTGCCATGCTTTATCTAAATAAAATATATGTGGCGAACAGTCCTTCAAACGACATTCAAAGTGGTCATTACAACAATAATATTAGATTTATTCATTAAATTTAATCACTGTTATTTTTTTATTTATTCTAAAATTGAAAAATATTATAGATGTGATCAATAAAAATATTACTGAATAATGGCGGAAATTTATTTTCTTTTAAACGCGGTATAATGAGAAAATTGGAATGTGATTTGAAGTAACATGCTGTAATGTATCTCATCCCGGAAGAGGTGTCCCTTCTTTGGCTTAACGTTTTTCTTCTGTGTAGTTCCTCCATGGCAAGTCTACTTCAGTTTTTGATTATTTTCTATACATATAAATAATATTGTTTGACAATACTGTTAAAGTTAGCCGACTCGCTCCAGCCGAAAAATGTCGATAATGCAGAATCGGCTGTAACAAGTAAAATGCATCAGCTTAAAAATATCGATAATGCAGATTCGGTTGTAGTAACAAAATATCAGCCGAAAAAATCGGTAATGCAGAATTAAAACATCTTGTACATATTATTCGCCAGTAACGGTCGGTAATGCAGATTCGTAATTTTGGTGTTAAACAGTAATTACTTTTTAAATCAAAAATGTTTATTTCGGTTCATCAACGTAAGCTATTTTAAATTAAATTTTTTTATTAAATGCATTAAAACTATAATTAAAAAACTATTTTAAAAAGGAGAAAACTCAATGGTATATACCAAGCAAAACTTCAAAAATTTCAGGACAATTTTCATGTAAAGAGTCAGAAAATTTCGATAAATAAATCGCACACACAAAATTTGAAAATTTCTAAAAATTTACCGTTCAAAGTGTCATCGCTAATACGGTTAATTTTTAGAAATTTTCAAATTTTGTGTGTGCAATATATTCAATCAAGTTTTCCCAGACTTCCAACATATAAATCGACCTAAAACTTGTTCCAGGTGTAAGCATCAAAAAGACCTTTCATTTGAATCTATTTCCAGCCATGACACATTAAACGGTCAATTTTTAGAAATTTTCAAATTTTGTGTGTGCAATATATTCAATCGAGTTTTACCGGACTTCCAACATACAAATCGACCTTTCAAGTGGTACTTATTAGATGACGTGTCATCTTAAAAATTCTCCAAACACTTAACTATTAATACATTTCACATTTTAACTCTAAACATGTTATACAACATTTAGAGAAGTTGGATTTTGTATATTAATTTTTATTGTTTCGAATGAAAATTTCTTATTTTAAATTTTTTAGTTGGTTTTTAGGAAGAACAAAATAAAAATTTGCAATAAAAATAATTACATTTCGGCATTAAAATCGTATCTGCATTATCGACATTTTTTGGCTGGGATGTTAAAGAAAAAAATCGGCTGTCATTTTCGTTTGATTAGTTTAAATCTGCATTATCGCCATTTTTCGGCTGGAGTCGACTAACTTTAATAGGATTGTTGGACACAATTTTTTTTTTTGGTGTATATCCCTGGTGTTCTAGGACCTGTTCGCGGCTCTCCCTGCTCTTTCGCGGTTTGCTTATTTCCGTCCTTACTTTTACGCCAGTCAGCCAATGGACGTACGGCTACAGGGCCGATTTTAAGACCATCCGTACATTGGAAGTTCCATGCATGCCTATACTAACATGGAAGATGGGTTGACCCATGAGTTTGCCGACAGGGGGTCATAGATATGTTGCATTTCATCCCAGATCGTAATCTGTTATGAAATTTTACTTTTGTATTTCTCTTATCAAGATTCGAACCCGTTACCTCCCGGTTCAAATGCCAAATCTTTAACCACTGTGCCTTTTGGTGGGTAATAGCGTTTGACAAAGTTATTGAGATTATTATTTGTTTAAATGACTTAAATTATATTTAGTACGGTAAATGAAGGCATCAACCTATAAGTTATTAATTGCGATTTTCATTTTCTGGTGGTAAGAGGCATTTGATACCTCATTAAAAATGAGACCGAGTTTTCAAGAAAACATTCTGTTGTAGGGGGAAAATGGCACTGAAAGACCTGAAAAATCGATTTTCCGAGAATATCTCCCAAAATATGGCAGCTAAAGACTTTTTGCCCAGACAAACATCCAAAAAATTTACCGTTTTCGAGATAAACGGGCCCAAACGCACTTAGAATATTGAGTTTATTTGTTATATGCTGGAGAGGACAGTCCGTGCATTTACACATGAGCGGGCGGACAAATTATTCATAACTTTGTTAAAATTGCATATTTTCTCATGATTCAAAATTCAGGTGAAAGAGGAAACCTACCGCTATCATACTCTGTGACTTGAGACACGTTTTGACTCTTTGACCATATTGAAAAAACGGCTAAAGTTTTTGCTCCCGCGCAATTTTCACCTCGCCAGGAATTTGTTCATTTTTTTTGTATTGCAATTTGTTCCAAATTTTCTTGATTATGGGTCCTCAAAAAGAGATTATGGGTCCTTTGTCATGTGTAGAATTGGTATAATCTAATTTTCTTCCATTTTGATTAAAATTTTAATTTGATTTTGGAGCGATGGGAAATTTTGTAAACAACCACCAACTAAAAATTCATACATGATCGGATTGGTCTTTATGACATATCATTTGAAAGCTGAGAACGTCTACTTTTTTCTGTGCAATTATTTTTTTTCACAGAATCGGCTATTTTCCAATAAATTTGAAAAACGCGTGCTCAAGGAAAAAGCGCACTTTTTCTTTTCGTGGCTTTTTTCTCCCGGCTCTTTCTTTCTGACGTTTTGATACCTTGACTAGTGTTAAGGTGGAATTCTCACCTTTCCATCAATGTATATAAAGTAATCTCTCTGATACGTGGGGAAAAACCCGAGTCCTAAACGTAATGCTATAACTTCATTTACTTTCATTTCCTCCGTCGTTCATCGCGTGTGTGCTCTTTTTGTAGTTTTGCCTGCTTTTATACATATCATACAAGCATGCCATGTGTAGTATAAAATTGTTTTTATTGAGTTTGTTGCTTTCTTACAAACGAAGTAGGTACGTCATTTCCGTTCGTTTCATTTACAACATTACTCTAATACAAAAATAATTGGTAGGCGCGAGTAAAGATGTTTACACACAAAAAGAGTGATAAAAGTCAATAATATTGAAGAAATATTGATGTTTTTCGTTTAAATTAACTTACATCACCAACCTAAAACATAAAAAGTGAAGATTCAAATCTTGTCAAATTGGAGCAAAAGATGAGCATCTGTTTATGTTGTTTTTATTCAAGAAAATTTGGTTACAAGTAACAATTTTGACTCAAATCTTGATCTACTTTTCTTGTTATAGAAAAATGGAGGTTAACTCCGCTACACCGGTGTGTTTCCTTTGTAAGGAAGATGTTTCTGGGGATGATGCCATCACCATAACTCAGAGCTAAGAAAATTTGATTCTTGTTAGCAAGGAAAGGAAGGATGAGCATAATTTATTTTTGTAAAAACAGTCGTCTTTGCAAATGCACAAAGCGTGCAGGAGACGCTACATTCTCAAACGGAAAGATGGATCTTTCCAATGCCAAAATTTTGTCGCTGACGAGAGCAAAAGATTTTAACATTTGAGCAGCTCCAAGAGGAAAAGCGCAGGAGTGATGGGTTTGATTTCAGGGCAAATTGTTTGTTCTGTGCAGGCTTGCCAGCTTCCGAAGAACATAACAAAATGAAAGGCGTCCAGGGGGCCGTTTTTATATAGTTAAAAAATCAGAATTCCACACACTGTAACCTGATGACCTGGGTCAGCTGCACCGCGAGGTTGCACACATATTTTTTTATACGGGTAGCGCATACCGGTCGGGAGAGTTCCGTTACCCCGCGTGTACAACGGCCATCTTACAAAAAAAAACTAGATATGTACATGTGTGTGCCACAAATCAAAAAAAAAATCTACATTTAAGAACAACAAAAAAATGAACTAATTTACTCATATATATAGAAGATTAAATAAATTACACCACTTGCGCGCTTACATCACCCCATCAGACCATAATCCGCTACCACATCATTGCGGTGGTTAACCCAGCGTTACAAAAATATATGTTTTAAAATGCGATTGCATTGGGTGTGGAAATTGTCAAATAAATTTTCACTAATCACTTACATTCGGTATAAATTATAATACAATGCAATGCGGAATTCTCTTTAAATATTAACGGCTAAAATGAAAATTAATATACAATTAGAAACTAATATGGTTTACCACTTAATGTCCCGGTTGTAAAAATTTAGTCCGCGGATGAAAGTCTTCCTTCGATGCCCTTCTGCAATGCGGATGAACTGAGAATTTCCGGGATCCACCAGTCAGCTTTTAGCCATTCGATTCGGCATACCCTTCCGTAAGATTAGGTCTTTACTTCACCTTAGCTTTTCGTTTGGTTACTTTAGTTTTTTTTTCTTTATAGAAATTTATCTCGGGAAATCACCAAAATAAGTATACAACAACGCACAATAATCAATTTTTTTATTTTTATTTTTTTTATATAATTGTTGCTTTTTGTTGTTGCATTTAATTATTGAGTTCTTTCATTTAATTACAATGATACTATGAACTGTAGAAGTTACACCACACAGTAAAACAAATGCACTTAACAATTTAACATTTATCCATTATATTTCGATAGAGAACTTTTACAATTTTTTTGATTTTTAATTTTAAATAAGGGCTATCCAATTCGAGGTTGATAAAGTAAACTTAAAAAAAAACACACAAAATATTCGGAATGTATTGTAATTTTTATTTTATTTTACAGATTGATCCTTGCCATTTTTAGTTAAACAAGATATCATTCAAATGTCCTCCACGGGACTTCTTACAGGCCTTGATTCTTTTGAGGTAATTTTCAATGACTTTTCGGCACATTTCGGGCTGCACAAAGAAAAAAATTATTGTTCTTAATTTTTATGATTTAGTGATCATCTTCTTTCCAATTCCCAAACTCGACTGTCACACCCAAAAATCATCGTCTTCCCAATACATTTTTTTCGCGCGCATCACCCAAATCGACGTCGCGAATACTTTCATTATACACCGTAATGAGGCCGTTTTTGTTTCGCTTGTGTATATACATTAATTTTTATGTATTAACCCGTCCCAATTATTTGTAATTACTTCCCAATTCAAAATCCCGGTGGTGTGAGTTTATATTTTTATTGCTTGTTAGCATTCTGCACGTAAGAAGCACTTTATATTGCCATACCATAACGAAACATAGCCAACACTTAGGTGCATTGGATTTTTGTTTTTGTTTTTTATTAAAGCCGACCTTTGTTTAACGTTGGACGCAGCCGATCGGTACAACACGCATTATGACAGAAATCACAACTCGAATCCAGGATGAACTCTGTAAAACATTATTGTATAGAATTTCATAATTGAATCTTGTGAATGTCGAAGCAAGATACCACTAAAAATGTTACACAAATTTTTTCAAGCCCCCACCTATCCATTCAAAGCCTGGACGTCCCAAGCAGGCACATATTCTGGTCCAAATGGGCAGAGTTCTGAACTAAATTGAGGAAACTAAAGAAAAACTGTACCACCTAGCTGATTTGCTTAAAATTTCAGGTGATTGTTTCAAGAAATTTTAAATTCCAAAAAAACCGGCCCTTTGCAGGGCCAAAAAAACTTTCAACGTAGAAACAATTCTTGGTTCGTCACCATATGTGATTCATATGTACTATATGAACAAGAATTGTAGAAGAGTGTTCAGATTTAGTGTGTTTTTATCGCGTCCAAGTGTTTGTTACCTTGTCATGTAAATTTTTGCCCTAGCAAAGTTGGTGACATACCGTGCAGTGTAGTTTTTTTTGATTGTGCTGCGTTTCATTGCTTGAAAAATATAACTAGCGACAAGTTCTAGGCAATGGAGCGTAAAATGTGTAAACTGTGTAAAGTGTGTGACCAAGTTTAGGTAAAGTGTGTTTATTTTTGTCTGTTCTTCCTTTGAAACATCACTTAGACGGTGTGGCTGGCAACACATAGGAAAAAAACAGCGTCAATTTGCTGTGCTCAAATAGATTCGCAGTGTTTGTTAGTTGTTTATATGTCATTTTCCCCAGCCGATCCGCGATAATTTCTGTCACTTAATGAACTGTCAGCACAAAAAATCGTATATCACGACATTTTAATGATATCAGCCCAAAAAATAAAAATATTTTTCGTTATACATTTTTGAATTCAGCCCAAATTTTTGTTTTTTATCACGAAAGTAACAATTGTCGTGACAGTTATATCGGATACACTCATCCCAAAATTCAAATTTTTATAGTTAAAGGAACCAATGTGATCGTGTATAATAAATGTAAAACTGCCAAGAAGCAATCCTTATTATTTTCAATTGGTTCACGAAAATATTATTTTTAAGGAAGAATAATATGTGGCCTCAAGTTTTAAAGATGGCATTCGCCAAAATTATCGATTTTTCGATTTTAAACGGAATTTTTTACTTTTGTTTACTATCTTCGAAATATGTAAACTTCTATTAAAAAAATCGGAGTTTCTGGAATTTTTCAAAGCTAAAAAATCTATGACGTATATCAGCCTTTGTTAATAAACACCTCAAATATAAATACGACTAGTCAATCTGTTCATTAATTTTTATTTTAATATGCATATAATACTAAACACCTTCATATTGAGAATGGCATAAATTCAGCCGCATTTACGAATAAACATAATATTTAATGTAAGTTGAGATTTTTGGTGTTTGTCATCGGTGTCACTATGATTTTCGGAAAGATCCGGTTCTAGCCTTTACGTGTAAGAAGTTTCAGGAGGTTATGATGGGGTCCTAATTCTAATAATGGCTTATATTCGGCTGCTTTTACGAGCAACCATAATTTTTGATGAAAGGTTAGATTTTCGATGTTGGTCATCGGTCGCACTATGATTTTCGGAAAGATCTGATTCTAGCCTTTACGAGTAAGACATTTTAGGAGGTTGTGATGGGGTCCTCATACCAAGAATGGCCTACATTCGGCCGCTTTACGAACAACCATAAAATTTAATGGAATTTGAGATTTTTGATGTTGGTCATCGGTGTCACTATGATTTTCGGAAAGATCCGGTTCTAGTCTTTACGAGTAACAAACTGCAGGAGGTTATGTTGGGGTCCTAATTCTAATAATGGCCTTTAATCGGCTGCTTTTACGAACAACCATAATTTTTGATGAAAGTTGAGATTTTCGATGTTAGTCATCGGTCGCACTATGATTTTCGGAAAGGCCTGGTTCTAGCCTTTACTAGTAAGAAATTTCAGGAGGTTGTGATGGGGTCCTCATACCAAGAATGGCCTTTATTTGGCAGTATTACGAACAACCATAATATTAAATGGAAGTTGAGATTTTCGGCCTTTGGCCCGTAAATTGTCTTTTTCCCTGCAAAATATACCTAATTTGATCAATTGAGCCTAGTCGCGTTCAGCTGTAACAATTGCCTCCCTTCTATATTTTCCACATTGCATGCAATCGAAGTGATTTTGCTTAACCAACACTGAAAATCTCAACTTCCATTAAATTTTATGGTTGTTCGTAAAGCGGCCGAATGTATGGCCATTTTTGGTATGAGGACCCCATCACAACCTCCTGAAACTTCTTACTCGTAAAGTCTAGAACCAGTTCTTTCCGAAAATCATAGTGAGACCGATGACCAACACCGAAAATCTCAATTTCTATTAAATATTATGGTTGTTCGTAAACGGGGCTAAATATAGGTCATTCTCGGTATGAGAATGTACAGTAGTATTATGTTATATTAAAATGAAACTGTTTATGAACGGATCGACTAATCGTATATTTGGCGTTTATTAACAAAGACCGATATACGTCATATATTTTTAGTAATGAAAAATTCCGAAAACCTCGATTTTTTTAATAGAAGTTTTCGTATTCCGAAAGTTATTAAACAAAAGTAGAAAGTTCAATTTTAATTCGAAAAATTGTAATTTTGGTGTATGTCCATCTTTGAAACTTGAGGCCACATATTTTTGTTCTATAAAAATAATATTTTCATCAACTAATTAAAAATAATAAAAATTGCTTCTTAGCTGTTTTATACATTTATTATGTATATACGGTTACAATGATTCCTCCAATTATGAAAACTGGAATTTTGGGCTGAGTGTATTCGACATAAATTTCATGACAACAACAAGATATAAAAAATTTGTGGTTACTTCAAAAATCTACAACGAAAAATATTTGTATTTTTTGGGCTAACATCATTAAAATGTCGTGATATACGAATTTTTTAGGCTGACAGTGATAGCAACTATAGTTTTTTGGGTTAAAAAATTATTAGAATTTTGAGAAATGTTCTTTATCACTTTCATTTAAAGCATGAACATGTTTGAGTTAAATGTGTATATTTTTTATTTTATTATTAGTATAATTTTATAAATGTAAAATACAATTGTATTATTTACATATATTCATTTCATTCAAATTCATATTAATCTTTGGATTTATGTGATATTCAATGTTTTTTCAGTTTTTTGTCATGATATAGTTATCAAAATAGATGACGGTATTGCCAGCGGCAAAAATTATTATTTTGGGCCAGAATTTTGCGCCAGTTTCACAAACGTTACCAAGGTGAGGTTATCAAGACGATTGAAGTTTGGTTTCGACCTAATGCAACATTGAATTATTTGTATTAAAAAATTCGGTCGTCTCATCAGACGGCAGTTGCCAAACTACATAAATATTGAAAATATTTTGAATTAATCAAAGTATAATCACAATGCTTTAGCGAATTTTAATGATTCGCTACGCAATTGCCAACCCCGAATTTTATTGTATTTAACGCATACATGCGATTTCTATTTGAAATTTTGGGTTATTCTGGATTAATAGCCAGATAGTATTTGTACCAAACTTCCATCGTCTTGATAACCTCACCTTGAAGTAAAAATACTATGTAGCTATTAATCCAGAATAACCCAAAATTTGATACAAATTAAACCGCGTGTTTCGAATCCCAAACTTTTTTTTTTCAATACACTTGAGTATACACTTTTCGTTGAAATGTGTAGCTACATTTTTTATGACGTTAAAAACTTAACTTCGGTCTCCCCGAGTGCAAAACTCATAGGACGACTCATTGTATAGTTACTTGGCTCCCTCTGATCATCACTTATCCAGATCAATATCATCACTTGATAAATGGCAAAAGACCATACAAAGAAATGGGAAATAATTTGATAATTAATATTTATATAACAATGACATTTTCAATAAAGTTGAATTTAACCAATCAAGCAGAGTTTTGGCTTGCACACCTAATATCAAGTTTTATGGATCTTACTTTTCTGGACTGTCTTGCATACGAACCGTGTCTAAAAGAAAATACAATTTCACAATTATTCAGTAATATTTTTATTGATCACATCTATAATATTTTTAAATTTTAGAATAAATAAAGAAATAGCAGTGATTATATTGAATGGATAAATATAATGTTATAGTTGTCATGATCACTTAGAGTGTCGATCGATCGACCATCTGAGACATTTATTTTATTTAGATAAAGCAAGGCACCCACTACGAGGATGCAAACTATTCCAATTAGGAAAAATATTAAAAAATTTGTTTGCATCTTAGGCTGCCTTTTCTGGCTTGCATAAACTCATCTCCTCTCCGCTATTGGCAGCAATGATACCGATAATTTACTTCGCAATGAATATGTTATAGTTGGAAGTGGAATTTGATTGTGATACCGTGTCATGATATTTAGTGGTTGCAACCATCCAGCCCCGTTAAAAGTGGCACTCGATTCATTTAATCGAATCAATCGTGCAACAGGCATTTCTAGACCACACGTATAATTTTCAGTATTCGAACCATTGAAAAATGATATCGAAATGCTAAAATATCCAATCTGATCATCACGTTTTGCTATAAAAAATGGCATTGCAGTGGAGATATTACACTTTATCTTCGATTCCGTGCGGCATACAAAAATTGATCGAATATTGTTTGAAACGAGAAAATTAACAAACTGGAAATAGATGTAATTTTCTATTGAGTATGTGTTGAATGTTCCGTTAGTGATTTCGATAGTTTCGTCCCATGGCTGCAAGGAAAAATGACTTGATATATTTGGAATACAACACGTATCGATATTAGTCATTTTTTACGTATAAAGTATATAATTGAAGTTAAACTGTAAGACAAAGCTGACGAAAGTATACTGTTATATGCTGTTAACTAAACACCTTATTATAATTTAATGTCGATGGGATGGAGCAATGGACAAATGATGAAGTAACGCTCAATTATTGTAATTTTTTTTTCCCAAATACGAACCTTAATTTAAGTAAGTGATTCAAATTAATAATTTAAGACAACAATTTTTGTAAATTCAACTCCAGTCTTCAAGAGCTAATTGATTATGAAATAACCGATTTTATAACCACAGTGAATGCTTAATTCCAAATGTTTAAGGATTTTCGAATTTCACTCAATGATGTTGTCTCTCAAATAACAAAAATCTTAGAGATTTCCGGGCATGTGGATAAAAAAGATTTGTTTTTCATATCAAACGCTAGTTCAGAACCAATTCCATCATCTCTGTGCGATACGTAGGGGCCGGATTTTAAAAAATTATGGCACAGATGTAATCTGTATTTCCACTTTATTGAAGGCCGTGTATGCGTACTTATACGCATATCATTGTTATTAAAATCCTCTAAAAGCGATTCTTCGCAGTTTATAAGAGCGGTTTAAAAAATTCCCCGTCACCAAATACCTTTCCAAATTTAGTTTTTTCACTGGTTATGCAAGCATACTTCATTACATTAACAACATAATCCAGAGGTGGAGTAAAGTTTCAAAATTTGCGGTGTTTTCATTTGTTGTTATTTGGCTATTTTTTATGAATAATAATATTGAGGCATGCCGGCGGAATTTTTAAACGTGTCAAGTTTAGTACGCGTACCACGCATTTGCGATCAGTGGGTTATACGATCTCCCTTAACTGATCCCGTAAGTATTTAACTTGAATTTATACTTTACGCGTTAAAGGCTGTGAAAAACAGTTCACCTTCAGCTTTGTTATATCGGGTATTTCATAATTATTTAGCTCTTGAATGCTGCATAATTGTAAATTTTTTAACTTAAATTATTAATTTGAATAATTACTTAAATTAAATTTCGTATTTAGAAAAGTGAAAATGTATTATACAATTCAATTCCAATAATTGAAAGTTACTTAATCATATTTGTTCATTGCCTCATCGATATTAGTAAAAAAAAAATACGTTTACAAGAAATGGTCACCTAACAGCTTATTGTACTATACTTTCGTCAGCTTTGTTTTACAGTTTAATTTCGGTTATAGTTTATACGTAGTATGACTGACATCGATACGTGTTGTACTTCAAATATATCAAGTTATTTTTCCGTGCAGCCATGGGACGAAACTGACGAAAAAACTAACGGAACATTCAACACATACTCAATAGAAAATCACATCTATTACCAGTTTATTTATTTTCTCGTTGCAGGCAGATTAAATTTATTATGCCGCACGGAAGCGAAGATAAAGTGCAATACCACCACTGCAAAGCCATTTTTTGTAGCAAAACGGGATGCTCAGATTGGATATTTTAATATCTCGATATCAATTCTCAATGGTTCTAATAATGAAAATTCTACGTGTGGTCTAAAAATGCCTGTTGCACAATTGATTCGATTCAATGAAACGAGTGCCACTTTTAACGGGGTTGGACGGTTGCAACCAATAAATACCAGAACACTTCAAGATCGAATTCCGCTTCTAACTATAACATATGATTTGCGAAGTAAATTACCGGTATCTTTACTGTCCAATAGCGGAGAGGAGATGAATATAACAATTTATGCAACCCAGAAAAGGCAACTGAACACGCAAACTAGTGTTTTAATATTTTTCCTAGTTGGAATAGTTTGTATTCTCGTAGTGGGTGCCATGCTTTATCTAAATAAAATATATGTGGCAGACGGCCTTTCAAACGACACTCAAAGTGATCATTACAACAATAATATTAGATTTATTCATTAATTTTAATCAATGTTATTTCTAATTATTCTCAAATTTAAAAATATGATGTGATTAATAAAAATATTACTAATTGTGGAAATTTATTTTATTTTAATCACGGTTCGTACAGAAAAATAATATCCAAGAAAATGTTATTTGGTGTGCAAGGTTTCAAGTCCCCCATAGACCTAATATGGGGGTAGGGAACACAAAAATTACACATTCGGCACTCATGGTTCCGAACATTATTTGAATTAATAAAATAGTTAAATGATTTGGCCAAAGGCGCCTTTTTCACCTATTCTGGACATCATCCCAAGCAGAGAACACTAAATTCCACATTCGGCGCTCATGGTTGCGAAAAAATTTTAAATTAAAGAAACTTTAAATTTTTTTTTTATAAAGGTTTTAGGTATATAAATCTATTTTGCTATTACCAAACTCATTTTTTGTACTAAATACTCAATATATATTGCGTTGTACACTATTTGCCGTAGGCACTCAGTGAATCACACTTACACTCATTTTAAAATGTGTTTGTTAAGTGCTTTATTGTTTATTTTTAATAATTTTAATTAAACCACGTGTTTTGAATTCTAAGCCTTTTTTTACTACAAATTTCCGATAAATTGTGTAGCTACACTTTTTATTGACGTTAAAAACTTCACTCTGGTCTCCGACAGAGGTCATAGTGTTATTCATTTCCGATCGTAATCAGACGATGAAAAATTCCTTTTGCATCCTGTCCTTTTCAGGATTCGAATCCGATACCTCGCGATCCAAACAGCCACTGTGCCATTTTTGCGGGTATTTCAATTATAGTTACATGGATTTTCTCAATCTGACCATTGGGTTTGTGAAAAAGTGTAAAGCACTTAGTTAGAACATTGATTAATTTGAGTAATTAAATTGCGTCTGGAGTAATAGATTCTTAATTACTGTTAATAAGTTATTTTTATTGATGCTAAAGATATCAATATGCACACCTTCTAGTGATTTTTTTAGTAATAAGTACTGCTGATATTTTCAGCTGTGTTTATTACAGTAAATACTAGCCCCGGAAGGCTTGGGGATGAGAGCATTCCGAATAATCGAAAAATCCGGATAATTGAATGTATCATTAAAACTAGAAATTTTACAAGAATTTCGCTTGATTTCATTATTTTTTAGGATTCTCGGTAATTTTCAAATTATGTACCAGAAAACAATTTTTTTATAAATCAGTTCATTGGGTTTATTACAAATAATAAATACAAAAATATTACGTGTACGAGTACACCCATACGAATACTCAAAATTTAATAAAACATATATATTGAATATTTCACAAACCTAATTACGTATAACGACTTTACACATTCAATTCAAATAGAATAATGCATAAAACAGAGAAAAAAGTAAAGCAAAATATATTTTCTGTGAATCCCCGAATAATAAAAAAAAACCTTGTTTTCTCCAGGATAAAAAAAACCCTAATGCTAGAAACAGACGTGCGGAAAAACGAGAGAATACACTACTTAAAATGAAATGAAATACATGTATTCCGCATAGGCTGCGTTTTTCCGCAAGTTGTCTCTATAGCTAAAAAAACGCACCGCAGCAGTGTTGACTACATAACAAAAAAAAATAACATGAATTAATATTAACATCACGACGGCTTTTCAATATTTTGACAGAAATTCCAAAACAAATTATATGTTGTCTATTGAAAACTCTTGTTTCCAGTATAAAAATTAAAATTCCGGTTAACCGAGTGTTCCGTTTAATTGGATGCCAAATAATCGGGAATTTCTGTAGTACATTTTTACGTTTTATTTCGATTTTAAATACACATTTTATTTCATTTTCAAAATGACTTAAAAAGATACATTTATATATGTTATTTATAAACACACGTCTTAACCCTTGTGTGAGTGACAAGGTACCCGGGCACCTTTTGCACTTTTGAACGTCTAGTTTTGTATGTTTCAGTCATAATAAAAAGTGAGAGTAAAAAGTAGTTTAGTTGTACGAATTAGAGTAATAAAGGTACCCGGATACCTTTATATAGTTCACACCCTATTAAAGTTAGCTGACTCCAGCTGAAAAAATGTCGATAATGTAGATTCAAACTAATCAAACAAAATTTTTGACGGCAACATCCCAGCCGAAAAATGTCGATAATACAGATACAACTTTAATGTCGGAAAGTCATTATTTATATTAGAAATTTTTATTTTGATCTTCCCAAAAACCAACTAAAAAATGTAAAATGAGAAATTTGTATTCAAAACAGTTAAAATTAATATACCAATCCAAATTTCTCTAAGTGCTGTATACTGTATTATATGTTTGGGAACGTAAGACGTGAAATGCATCTATAGTAACATGTTTGGGAAATATGTTAAATAAAGTGTCATAATTATCATTTAAAAGTCAATTTTCATGTGGAGAGTCCAGGAAAATTCAATCAATATCGCACACACGAAATTTGAAAAATTTTAAAAATTGACCGTTTAAAGTGTCATGGTTGGAACACAATTCAAATAAAAGGTCTTAATGATGCTCACACCTGGAAAAAATTTCAGGTCAATTTCCTTATTGGAAGTCCAGGAAAACTCAATTGATTATATCGCACACACAAAATTTGAAAATTTCTAAAAACTTGCCGTTTAAAGCATCATGACTGGAAATAGATTCAAATGAAAGGTCTTATTAATATGCTCACACCTAGAAAAAATTGCAGGTCAATTTCTATGTTGGGAGTCCGGGAAAACCCAATTGAATATATCGCACACACGAACTTTGAAAATTTCTAAAAATTGACCGTTGAGATCGTCATGGCTGGAAATAGATTCAAATGAAAGGTCAAAAAAATTTTTTTTGTGACATAAAATCTTCATTATCGACATTATTCGGCTGGCATTTGATATTTTAATATTTAATCTGCATTATCAATTTTCTTCAGGCTGGGTATTTCAGTGCATTTTTTGACCATTTTATATGTATAGTTCAACCTTAGACAAGCAAATTAGATTTTTCATTTGAACTAAAATTTGAAAACAAAACAAACTTCTGATAATTCCAATGTCATCGTTGTATCTGTGATTTTTCGATAAACTGCGTATACGTATACGCAAAAAACAAAATATTTTTGATTGTATGCGGCTATTTACAGAAAATGAAATCGCAGTTTAAATTTTTACGTTTACATAGGATGAAATATCTGTTTTAGGTTGTCTCAGGTTCAACCAAACTTCAACCAACCGAATCTTTAAATTGTGTGTGTGCTATTCTGTTTATACAAATTTTTGGACTCTTTACATGGAATTTGACATGCAACTTTTGAAGTTTTTCTAGATATATGCCATTGAATTTTGAAAAAGTTTAATTTGAATTATTTACGTTGATGAACTGAAATAAACATTTTTGATTTTAAAGTTATTATTGTTAGCACCAAAATTATTTGCTGCTTCATCGACATTTTTCGGCCGCCTTTTTATACGAATTTGTCTTACCGACCTTTACAGGCGAACAATATAATATTTTTTTGAATCTGCATTATCGGCGTTTTCGGCTAGTATGCTAAGTTCGTATACCCGAATCTGCATTATCGTCATTTTTCGGCTGGAGCGAGTCGGCTAAGTTTAACAGTGTATTATATATATTTTACACGATATTTGAAAGAAATAGCACGCAAATATTTTATAGTTTTGTATTATATGTCAATGTATTTCTTTGTTTGTATTTCTGTTTACTTATTTCATTTAATTTATGTTTTTATTTTTTTTATTTCAAAAAAAAACTAACCAACATTTTTTTATTACTATCGATAATTTTTTTCACTGATGAGACACATTGGATTATTTACATTTTTTTTTTGCAGAATGTTTTTTGAAAACTGACATGTTGCAGCTAATGCAAAATAATTTTCAATTTATGTACGTTTAACAAGATCCTTTATACATTTCATAATTGCAAAAAAAAATTATAGAAAATTAGTTTCCAGAAAAATTGCATGTAAGGTACCCGGGTACCTTAGTCACTCAAATTAAGATACTTTTGCTTTACTCACAAAATTATTTATGATATGCATTAATAAAGTCAGCTTTTTTGAATTACATTTTCAATAAAGTTTTTAAGTCAATATTAAAATGAAATAAAAAAACTGGTTTTAAGTCCAAAAAATTCCATTTTTAAGTCAGCAGTTTTTAATTCGGGGAGCGCGTATACCCCGATAAAATAATGCACTACTACTTAGATTTGAGTTTTTTTCGTTTCGATTTTTCATTTTTTGTTTAAGAGTTTTTAAAAACTACACACAAAGAAGATGTGAACAAAATGTAGATGCAAAATTTTAATTTCATTAAGGGGACATAGCACCTTTAAATTTTCAATTTTTAATTTATTTATTAATTTTTAATTAATTATTTACACAAGTAAGGCCAAGACCTTTTTACAATATCATATAATAAACATAATATTTTCTTTTGTGTAACGCAGTACATAATGTAAAGGAATTAGTAATACATATCAGACTTATAAATAACAGTAATCAATTATACAAACAATTAAAACTAAAATATAACAATAATTAATTATAATAATAATAATAATAACTAAACTACAAAAGGATGCGGAAAATAGGATAGGAAAGAAAAGGAAAAAGGATCAAATCACAATATACTATAGCTATCCATATACATCTTCTTGAAATTAATCAAATTTGATGCAGCTTTGACAGATGGGTCAGCATTGTTCCACAATTTTACTCCATTAACAAAAAACGAACGGCGGCTTGGCTTCGACCTACACGACCTGGGCAGATTTAAGTTGATTGTACGCTGTTATAAGCTAAAGTTGAGATTTTCATAAAGATAGCGTGGATTCTTCTTTAGTATTAAATTAAACATGACAGTTAACGTCAAGAACTCAAGGTATTTTCTCAAGCTTATGTTAAATGTCAAGTTTGAAAGTAAAGATATAGAGTCACCAATTCTTTTCGAGAACACGTATCTAGTACAAGCGTTAAAAGCAACATTTAATTTCATAAATGATTTCTTGGAGCATTCTGAGTATATTGATGCACAGTATGAAATTATTGGCCCTACTAATGTACGAATAATGTGCATTTTAACGTTTTGTTCAATTAGTTTGGCTGTACTCCACAACCTACCTAATATTTCATAAATTTTACCACATAAACTATTTACATGAGCTGTCCAGTTTAACTTACTGTCAATAATCAGACCTAAGCTTTTTACGTGGTCATAAAATTCAATTTTGTGATTATCAACTACAAGAAAATTAGTAGGTCTAATGTCTCGTGTACTATTAGATAAGATATTAGCTTGAGATTTTGCAGGATTGATTTGAAGTTTATGCGCTAGCGTCCAATCCAACGCTATCCAGATCATCTAGCTTACCAAAGGAATATACTTGTAGATCATCAGCGTAAAGGTGATAGCCAGTATCTTTAGTTTGCTCAATAATATGACACACTTGGTTTATATACATTGAAAACAAAAGAGGTCCCAAAATGGAGCCTTGAGGTACACCAGATGAAACAGGTGTTGAGCTGCTGGAACTACCATTATATTTTACCGATTGTTGTCGTTAGTTTAATTATGAAAATATTAGTTTACAAGCACTTTCTGCAAAACCATATTCGTAACACAGCTTTGACACTAACAAAAAATGATCTACCTTGTCAAACGCTTTGGAGAAGTCTAACAAAACCAATATACGCTGTAGTAGTACTATGGTTCACACGAAATCCCGACTGATACTTGCTTAGTAAATTTTCTTTAGATATAAATGTGGAAATTTGAGATTTAATTATCTTTTCAAATATTTTTGACAATATTGGTAAAATGCTAATCGGGCGAAAATCATTTACAATAACTGGGTGGCGTATTTTAGGAATTGGAGTAATCAGAGCAATTTTCCATGCATCTGGGAACACAAATTTAGTAAGGCCTGAATTCAATACGTATGTTAAATAGGGCGACAAGACTGGCAATAATAGCTTAACAAAACTTCGAATTATTCCGTCCGATCCAACAGCGTTTGATTTAATATTACCCAGTTGAATGCATACTTCATCTACCGAAACATTATGAAAATAGAAGGCACTTTCGTCCGAACTATAGTGTAGTGCATTTTGATTGGAATGTCCACTACTTCGTACAAATACCGAACCAAAATATTCGTTAAACTCACTATGACTAATTTCACAATCGGGTTCAACAATTGAGGGATTTATATACTTTTTATAATTTTTCCAAAATACTTTACTAGAAACTCGGTTGCTGAATCGTTCTTTATAAAATTGTTTTTTAGATGTTTTGATCATTCCATTTACATTATTTCTTGCTCTGGTATATTCAAGCCGATTAGATTCAGTTTTATAACGCTTCCAGCATAGAGAAAAGTAATATAAACAGAGGTAAAGCTGCATACAAAATTTTGAACCAACTTTTTTAGATTGTAACCCCAAAATACAAACTCGTTTTACGCCTTAAATAATAAACTTAGAATGTCCAACTCTTCGAATATATATTAAGTGTTTCTTTAACTTCCATAAGGTTTTTGTTTCATTTTTTCTTCGTTTAGATTATAACGGTAATTTTAAATTTGGTCAACATAAAACCGGATGGTGACCCCATATTTTACTATGAAAAAATGCGTAAAAATTTTGTATGCAGCTTTACTTCTGTTTATTTTTTTTTTCTGTGCTTCCAGTTTTCATGTAAGTAATCACGAATATTACGATACCGCAGAATTACCGAACTGAAATGAAAGCTTGACACATCACGTCTTACCAGAACCCTTTTAAGAGGTGCAAAGCTATCAAGGAGGTGTAGTATAAAATGATTAAGAACGGACAGTTGATCATTAACATCACACAGACAATAGAGTCGAGACCAATTTAAGGAGTAAGCAGCCCTATGTAACTGATCATTATCGATGTTTCGTAAATCCCTTATGAACCGATATTGTTTTCTTGCATTTCCAATAACTGAACAAGCATAAGACCCATAGATCATGTCATGACTAGTAGCAATGCCCGGCACAGATATTTGAGTGAATCTTTTAATATCGGCTGGGCAGTTAGTAAATGCCAAGTCAATTAGAGTAGATGAATTTCCCACAAAATTAGTGGCTTCCTTTGATATTAGCAAAGGTCAAAAGATGACATCAAAGATTCTAGTCTCTTAGTTGCAGGCGTTGCAACCAGACAATCTACATTAAAATCCCTCACAATAATAACTTCATCATACATAACCATAATATCATTCAGAATAGTTTCCAGTTCATTGATGATATCCATTTTAGGTGGGCTTTAAACTAAACCCACGACAACCTTCTGATTGGATTGGTTTGTGATTTCAATAAACATTACATCAAAATAAGCATCACGAGCATTAGTATAAATAATTTTAGAGTTTGATTTATTATTAATGTATGTAGCAACACCACCAACACGCCGACGTGCACGATCTTTACGAAATAATGTATAATTGTCCAATTGAAAATGTTGATTATAATGTTTAGACTTAAACCAGGTTTCAGAAATACCTATTATATGGAACGGAATATCTTTAACAATCAATTTCAGCTCATCAAAGTTGGCCACTAGGCTACCAGGGTTTAAATGGCAAAAATTAAAAGAATGATCATTATTAGGTAATGAAGACTTTAACATAATGTTTCTTATGTCCAAGGAACATAAAACAATGTTACAGCTATCCATCATTGCTAACTATAAAGGTTAAAAGTACTGACGATGGACAAGCTCATTAACATATTATGATTTGAGAAGGGAAGAATATGAATGGGGTATAATCGTTTACCGAAATTTAGGAATAATAACAATTTAAATAATAACAATAACAATAATAATAATAATAAAACTAATAAAAAAGTAGTAATTAAACATTAAATTAATAAATGCTAAAATATAAACTAAATAAATGAGTGAATGAATGAAATTTATAATAACTCTCAACAGAAAAATTATATACATAACTGTGTATTTGTATACAAAACAATAATTAGAATTCCAACTCCGAACAAAAATTTGTTAAAAAGAAAAACAATAGTAAGACAAATATTTAAGCTTTGAAAAAAGTGAAAGAGAGTACATACACATAATATTATTTCTTCTTCCTTACTGGGTACCTTGAAATTGGTTCGGATGACTCAAACGTAGCTGATATTATTCTCACCTTGTTGCCATGATTATTATGTTCAGCACTAAGAGACGGTGTCGGTGTCGGTTCACCAATGTGTTGCGTATCATTAGACGTGATTTGATTTACATTGCAGAAAAAAGCTGCATTTTCGAAAAAATGCCGCCATTTTTTTATTTTTCAACCAACTTTTTTCCTTTCAGTTCATTCCAAGGGCGATTTAATGCTGAATTACACCCCGTTTTTTACAGACGTTTCTGAGAGTATACTATAGTTATGATGCACGCCGCGAAATTTCAGTGTTTTTGAATAACCCTTGTAGCAGACGACAGTGGGCTAAAGAAAATCAAAAAAAAATGTTTTTGTATACTTTCAGTTAAATAAAATGCGAATGGAAAGTTTCATTAAAAGATATCTTTTTATTCCATTACAAAAATGTTTGAAAAACTTTTTTTTTCAATTTTGAAGGTCCCCTTAAATTCTCTGCAACTTGCACACATTTTGCTTGAAATATAAAAATTACAAATATTTTTGCACGAACTTAAATTTAAAAAAAAAAAAATTGAGTGTGCTTTAGACCACACTACTGAAGTAAAACTTCTAATATATATTTAATATTTATAATATAATATAGAAAAATTATAATATTGAAAAAAAAATTGGTCACCCTTTGCGTTCTCGAGTGTCACCTAGCCGTTTATGTCTGATGCCACAAGAGGTAACCTTGTAACTTGGTAACTTTTTCGAGGCCAACTAGTCGTAATAGACAATGTTTATGTATGTGTCACAAAATGGACAAAAAAACCATTTTTGAAATCTCTTCGCATAGTAAAAATGGCCTTGAAATATTTTGTATTTCATTTATGTATAACCACAGTACATCATGTGGTTTCATCGAAAATATGTTTAAGTCGCATTAAAACCTGTATCATAGGCAATCGGGGAAAGAAACGAAGAAAGAATCGGTTTCTGCAATACCTCGTGTGAAATGGAGCTAAAATATAGAAAAAATACATATATAAAATATATCACACGGACGAATTTTTTTTGGTCACCCTGTGCGTTCTGGAGTGAGTAAGTTAGTGAGTGACATAGATGTTATAATATAGAAAAAAAAAATTTTGGTCACCCTGTGCGTTCTCGAGTGAGTCAGTCAGTGACATAGAAGTCTATATTATGACTTTCCAATTTTCCTGTTTTTCAATTTTCCAATTTACAAATTTTCCAATTTACCAACTTTCAAAATTTCCTATTTTCATATTTTTTATTTTCCTATTTTGCAATTTTGCAATTTTGCAATTTTGCAATTTTTCAATTTTTCAATTTTTTTAATTTTTCAATTTTTCAATTTTCCAATTTTCCAATTGTCCAATTTTCCAATTTTCGAATTTTCCAATTTTTAAATTTTCCAATTTACCAGTTTTCCAATTTACCAATTTTTCAATTTTCATATTTTCATATCATCATATTTTCATATTTTCATATTTTCATATTTTCATATTTTCATATTTTCATATTTTCATATTTTCATATTTTCATATTTTCATATTTTCATATTTTCATATTTTCATATTTTCATATTTTCATATTTTCATATTTTCATATTTTCATATTTTCATATTTTCATATTTTCATATTTTCATATTTTCATATTTTCATATTTTCATATTTTCATATTTTCATATTTTCATATTTTCATATTTTCATATTTTCATATTTTCATATTTTCATATTTTCATATTTTCATATTTACATATTTTCATATTTTCATATTTTCATATTTTCATATTTTCATATTTTCATATTTTCATATTTTCATATTTTCATATTTTCATATTTTCATATTTTCATATTTTCATATTTTCATATTTTCATATTTTCATATTTTCATATTTTCATATTTTCATATTTTCATATTTTCATATTTTCATATTTTCATATTTTCATATTTTCATATTTTCATATTTTCATATTTTCATATTTTCATATTTTCATATTTTCATATTTTCATATTTTCATATTTTCATATTTTCATATTTTCATATTTTCATATTTTCATATTTTCATATTTTCAGATTTTCAGATTTTCATATTTTCATATTTTCATATTTTCATATTTTCATATTTTCATATTTTCATATTTTCATATTTTCATATTTTCATATTTTCATATTTTCATATTTTCATATTTTCATATTTTCATATTTTCATATTTTCATATTTTCATATTTTCATATTTTCATATTTTCATATTTTCATATTTTCATATTTTCATATTTTCATATTTTCATATTTTCATATTTTCATATTTTCATATTTTCATATTTTCATATTTTCATATTTTCATATTTTCATATTTTCATATTTTCATATTTTCATATTTTCATATTTTCATATTTTCATATTTTCATATTTTCATATTTTCATATTTTCATATTTTCATATTTTCATATTTTCATATTTTCATATTTTCATATTTTCATATTTTCATATTTTCATATTTTCATATTTTCATATTTTCATATTTTCATATTTTCATATTTTCATATTTTCATATTTTCATATTTTCATATTTTCATATTTTCATATTTTCATATTTTCATATTTTCATATTTTCATATTTTCATATTTTCATATTTTCATATTTTCATATTTTCATATTTTCATATTTTCATATTTTCATATTTTCATATTTTCATATTTTCATATTTTCATATTTTCATATTTTCATATTTTCATATTTTCATATTTTCATATTTTCATATTTTCATATTTTCATATTTTCATATTTTCATATTTTCATATTTTCATATTTTCATATTTTCATATTTTCATATTTTCATATTTTCATATTTTCATATTTTCATATTTTCATATTTTCATATTTTCATATTTTCATATTTTCATATTTTCATATTTTCATATTTTCATATTTTCATATTTTCATATTTTCATATTTTCATATTTTCATATTTTCATATTTTCATATTTTCATATTTTCATATTTTCATATTTTCATATTTTCATATTTTCATATTTTCATATTTTCATATTTTCATATTTTCATATTTTCATATTTTCATATTTTCATATTTTCATATTTTCATATTTTCATATTTTCATATTTTCATATTTTCATATTTTCATATTTTCATATTTTCATATTTTCATATTTTCATATTTTCATATTTTCATATTTTCATATTTTCATATTTGCATATTTGCATATTTTCATATTTTCATATTTTCATATTTTCATATTTTCATATTTTCATATTTTCATATTTTCATATTTTCATATTTTCATATTTTCATATTTTCATATTTTCATATTTTCATATTTTCATATTTTCATATTTTCATATTTTCATATTTTCATATTTTCATATTTTCATATTTTCATATTTTCATATTTTCATATTTTCATATTTTCATATTTTCATATTTTCATATTTTCATATATTCCAATTTTCCAATTTTCCAATTTTCCATTTATCTGTTTTCCAATTTTCTAATTTTCCAATTTTAAAATTTTCTAATTTTCCAATTTTAAAATTTTCAAAATTTCCAATTTTGCAAATTTCGAAATTTCCAATTTTCCAATTTTTCCAATTTTTCCAATTTTTCCAATTTTCCAATTTTCCATTTACCAATTTTCCAATTTTCTTATTATCCCATTTTTTTAACCAATGATTAAAATAAAATGGTATCAACTAATGTTCCACCTAGGGATTTATGAATTGTCATGGCACATCCTGATACTCAAGGAAAATGATTTCGTTTTGCGTCTATTGTTTCGTTCGCCTCGTTCGATTACACTTTTCGTAACGCATTTGCCAGCTTAGTCCCCAAGTCAAGCGTGCCTAAAGAAGTTTTACTTCAAAAATGGAATATGTTGTTGGTCATAACTCCCGCCTTTGTTTAATCTACCAAAAAGTCAAACTTACCGGACTTTTGGTAAAAAGAGGGGGTCTTATATAATCCAAAATCATTACTCCTTCATAAAATTCACAAAACTAGCAAGACCTTTGTTGGTAGGTATATAATAATTGTTCGGCGTTTCTAATATATTTCGTGTTACTTGATGAAACACATTAAAATGGCCTTAGTTGGGGACGATATGTTCGATATCGCTATGAATTAATTAATTAATTCAGTAAAATTATTAAAAAAATAACTTGCACTGGAATTGAAACCAGTGTGAATGAGATGGAAAGTTTGTAAGAATAAAATTTAGTGAGTTGTCATATAATTCACTAGAGTTACGATTACACGGTTGCTCAACCTATATATAACATATATATAACAGTCGCCATGGCCTGATGAGATGATTGAATTTTTTCATGATCTTATCAGATCTTATCAGATCTAATCAGGATATTGCTTCTGTTACAAAACTTCATCGAAAAATTAAGCTTAAAATAATTTGTTTAAAAATAAAATTTTTTAAATAATTTAAAATGGAAAATTTAATCTTTAAACTTATTTCAAACTTTTAATTCTTTATCGTTTTTTGTAAGTGCTAAACTTTTCAACAGTATTGCAAACATTTAAAACCTTCCATTGAAATTGCTATCCTTGTAATTTCATGGACATGGAGTAATGGACATTAATTTGCCGTCGAAAGATTCTAGATTGGATCAAGTCTACGTGATCTTGAATATGGTAAATGACCCGGATTTTCTTTAGATTTTTCACGGGAGGTTCAATTATATCCGATTCTTCATCTCTTTCAACATTACCTTCCCGAGTATATGGAAGTAAATCATAAAAAACAAGTGACGATTCTCTGATATTACAGATTTTAAATCCTGTACAATCCGTACAACATGTACTTGTGAATGTACATCGACGCTTTTCACATCCTTACCTTACGCAGTCTGCTGCCAAATCGAGAACATACGGCTAAAGGTCCGATTTTATTACCATCACATTGCATAGCTCCATGCCAGCCACTATAGGCGGAGTTTGTTTGAGGGAAATATCACAAACATTTATTTATTTATTTATACGTGCGCTGTATTATTTTGTTGTTAGTCGACTGAAAAAAATCAATTTCATAAAAATTGTATTTAGCTCATTGTCACTGTTTAGCTCATTGCCTATGTTTTTTAATTATCAAATTCTAGACCACAGAAAACACCAAAGAATGATTTACATATTGAAAAAACCATACACCGGTAGTTTCCTTAACTAAAATCACGATCCTGTAGCATTTCTTGATTCGTATTGATACAACAAAATCTTCGATGTAAACTACTTCGAGTATAATAAAGAAACCCAGACGAGATTAGCGTCTTGAAAGAATATTTCTGAATCTACTGACTTCGATAGCAAAATTTATCAAGATATAGTTTAACGTGGCCAAATAAAGTTGTTGCATTCACAAGCTACATACGAGTATACTATAAATATTAGGGTATTTGACTTTGATTTTTTTCCGAATACAATTTGTACACTGTACAGTATGGTTGCAAAATCGGTCATTTCATAATTATTTAGGTTTTAAATGGTGGAGTTGCAATTACCAAAATGTTTGTCTTCTTAAATTATTAATTTAAATTACTTACTTAAATTAAATTTCGTCTTTAGAAAAATTAAAATTTATTCTACAATTCAATTACAATAATTGGGATATTAATAAAAATAAAAAAAAAACGTTTACAAGAAATTATCGCCTAACCGTTTATAGCAGTATAATTTCATCAGCTTTGTCTTACAGTTTAACTTCAGTTACAGTTTATACGTAGTATGATTGATATCGATACGTGTTGTACTTCAAATATATCAAGCTATTTTCCCGTGCAGCCATGGGACGAAACTACCGAAATAATTAACGGAACATTCAACACGTACTCAATAGAAAATCACATCTATTACCAGTTTGTTTATTTTCTCGTTGCAAACACTATTCGATTAAATCTTTTATGCCGCACGGAAGCAAAGATAAAGTGCAATACCACCACTGCAATGCCATTTTTTGTAGCAAAACGGGATGTTCAGATTGGATATTTTAATATCTCGATATCATTTCTCAACGGTTCTTATACTGAAAATTCTACATGTGGTCTAGAAATGCCTGTTGCACGATTGCTACGATTTAATGAAACGAGTGCCACTTTTAACGGGATTGGACGGTTGCAACCAATAAATACCACAACGCTTCAAGATCCAATTCCGCTTCTAACAATATATTATTCCTTGCGAAGTAAATTACCGGTATCATTATTGTCCAATAGCGGCGAAGAGATGAATATAACAATTTATGCAACCCAGAAAAGGCAACTGAACACGCAAACTAATTTTTTAATATTTTTTCTAATTGGAATAGTTTGTATTCTCGTAGTGGGTGCCATGCTTTATCTACATAAAATATATGTGTCAGACGGTCCTTCAAACGACACTCAAAGTGATCATTACAACAATAATATTAGATTTATTCATTAATTTCAATCACTTGTATTTCTATGTATTCTCAAATATAAAAATATTACATATATTGTGGAAATTTATTAATTTTCTTTTTATGTTTTTATCTTTGTAATCTGTGCTGGGGCCAAAGTACTCCCAACTCTTTCGTGGTTCGCTTTTCACGTGTTACTTAATGCATTGCTTGCCAAATCGAGGACGTACGGCTATATGTCCGATTTTATCAACATCTCCACATTGCATAGCTCCATACCAGCATCGAAGCTGGGTCGACCTATGAGTTTTGCACTCCGACGTATCAATACGTATTCATATCAATCTCCGATGTATTCATATCAAGGATGGGATACCCATCTTCATGAAATAAATAGTGCTTTGATAAATGTCACGCACAGTTCGACCGGATTTTCCCCTTACTTTTTAATTTTCGGACAACAAATTATTTCACATGGTACGTCATATTCACTAATGCGTGATTTATATGTTCTCGATCACAAGTAAGCAATTATAATCTCCGCAGTAAACCTCGTAATTTCCAACCTGACCACATTGTGTTTGTTAAGAATTTTGTCCAGAGCAACGCCAGTTTAAATTTTGAATCCAAATTAGCTCCAAAACTTGTTGGAGCTAAAATACTTCATTGTGTTGGTAATGTTGCGTATGAAATTGTAGATTTAAGGGGGAAAAGTATGGGAATTTATCACGCTAAAGACATTCGGTAGTCGTATATTTCACAAATATGATGAATTTATTATTTTTATTTTACAAATATTGAGCCCGGTTTGAGATATCTCATGGGTGCTGGGTCGTCCCCACAAATTGTTACGTTACATCCGTTTATAATTTATTAATGATGTTCGAATCTGATCATGCGCATTACACCGTGACAATGACAAAATTTATTAAAGTTGCTAATGTTTGTCTCATAACACTGTGATAACAAAATGAGTAGAAAATTTGTATTTGACTCTCGATTAAACAAAACAGGGAACATAAAATGATTTTACGTACATTTTGGTGTTAATAGTTGTGAGTGTAAAAATACAATTTTGTCACGACACTCTATCGTCATGACAAAATGTTGCGTGTGAAGATCGACCTTAATTACACAAACATAATATCTATGGAAAGTTTGGAATAAGCATTTCCGTCCGATTTCAGGCAAAAGTCATGGGATCTCTTAATTTATGAGAAAAGGTTAAACGGGAAGTTTGTAACGAAACCTTTACAGAAAAATACCTAGTACCATTCCGTTAACAGAAATCTATCGAATTGTGTTCCACGAGCAGCCATTGGCCCGCCAGCTAAAGTCTGCATGGGAGTGGGTTTAGTGGACTTCGATGAATCTTAAGAAGCTGCTTTTATAAATTCAGAAGCAAATATAATATGAAAACAACTAAAAAAAATAAGCACGATACCTAAGCCATTCTCAGTTGAGACCCCTTCACATTTCCCCCGTTTTAAACACTTTATTTCATGATGAATAGAAACATAATTTATTTATTTAAATTAATTAAAAATCGACAAATAGAAGTCATTTTGAAAAAAAAATATTTAAACTGATTAATTTTAGTTGGTGGTGAAATGCACTAAATTAAATGGGAGGTTAAACTCCATAAACAAAAACATAAAGTTAAATATTGAGTAACTTACCACAAACACCGGCAAAGCGCTTCAACGATGGATGTTGTATGAAATAATTTATATATGAATTTATAAATTAAGATTGCTAAAAAAAAATAAATTTTAATTTAATTACTTACACCACCCTAAAATTAAAATTTAAAGAAATCAAAAAGAAAGCTTAAATTTTTAACTGTACTCGAAAATTGTAACTTTGGCATTAATAAATTAATTTTAATTAATAGCATCCAAAACAAAAATATAAATTTACAAAATTAACATAAAAGTACTAATTTTTTTGCTTCTAAATACTTAAACTGGAACATTAAATAACATAATTACAAGGAGTTTGTACTTAATCGTACAATTTTATCACGTCATCTTTTACAACAGAAACGTATCTCTTAGGTGTGAAATTATATGGCAGGTGAACGACCTTCAACTAAATGTACTGCAATCGATGTTAATCCGGTTACTTTTAGCGAACTTTTCCGCGCGCGCAAATTCCGCTGGGCGGTGGTGGATGCTGTATCACTATTCCACAATGTCACCACCGTCGCTGTCCTGGATAGGTTAGACTCAATTGCTATGTATATATATGTATATATAAAGCCAATTAGCCAAATCTAATCCACCAGAAAAATTTATTTTGCCGCAACTAAACAGAAATCGGCGTTAGTTAAATGCTAAGAAAATCACTAGTTAGATGTTTACCTTAAGAGTGTCTATTAGATGGTGTAGGATATTTGAAATTGTAGAATTTTCTTTATTATATTCGTAGCACACAAATTCCCATCAAAATATGGTATAAATCCTACAAGTTAAATTTTTTTTTTTTTTGCTACAACTTGGAACTAAATTTCACACAATTTTTAATAGTATACACTTTAAAATTTAACTTCACTTGAAAACGATAGGAAACCAGGTTTACACAACAAAAGCTATTACTTGAATACGTCAATTTGTAATTAATTTTCATGTACAAAACATTTTTCGTTTATCGATCTCCAAAATAAGTAATAGAAGAAATACCAGCTGATGAAAATAATTGACCCGGTTAACGACAAAACGTATCAACGAATTTCTACTACAATAAACAGAGTTATTAGGTTGGGTAAGAAGTTCTGGCATAACAATGAAACTGATTATGTTCAACGTAATTTCTGTTTCAAGTTTCGTCCCGATATGCGGTTGATTTGTGTCCCAGTATATTTTGTAAACGTGTATCTGCTTTTTGTGTGGTGGTAAATCGACTATATGATTGACATAAGTACATTATAGTTTTGGTTATGTTGTTAATACGAGATTTGTTTTTGAAAACGTCAAAATTATTCATATACAAATGAAAATAACAAACAAATACAGCGGTCCTTTTTGACATTTCTTATTAAACATTTAGACTAAATTTGCGCGCCTCGACAATTGTGTTCTTTTCCCTTTTGAGATTTTAATATTTAGTTTGGGCGAGTAAGTGGTCATGTAATCCAAAGCGCTCGCTTCTCGTTTGAGATATGAATATTTGACTTGGCACGTAAGTCATACTGTGTGTATTTCAGCGCATGCCTGCCCTTTGCGATTTAAAAATTAACCGCGTATATGAATTTACTTTATTTTTGATAGAAGTGCATCAAATTTACATTTAAAAAAATCTTACATCTTCTCTAAGATTTAGTTTCAACGGTCGACCAAGGCTTGTTGTTGTGTTGTAACCATACAATGTGTTAAGAATCACTGTCTGTAACTATAGCCTTCGCTGTTGGTAAAACTTCAATTGGTGCACGGGAAAGAACTACACATAAGTTAAATGTTAATATTACCTAAATTATTGAAACTATACATTGGTCGAAAAAATCGGCAGCAATTTTTTGTTGTTTTTGACCGTTTTCTGTAGAAAAACTCTATTATCGACGTATTTAAAATAATCGTTGACAAATTGACTTAATTTTCTTAATGTAAGCATGTTTTCGGCCGAAATTCGAGTACATTTCAATTGTTAACTACACAAACAAAAAGTTCCACCGGTCGTGGGAATTCCCGCTATTCAAATATACGTGACACGGAAATTGTATTGGTTCCGTTGAAAAGAAGAACATTTCTATAGCCTTAGACTTTAAAAGTCTGCAAATTTGTTGATTTAAATAAGTTCTGGATTACTATAGCTATCTACCGAAGTTAGTAAGAAGAAGTAAGAAAAATTCTAAAATACAATCCAAATTTACGGGAAGTACAAAACCTATCAGCAATTATAAATCAGGGTACAAAACCTATCAGCAATTATAAATCAATGGACCTTGTAATAGAAGTACGCATCCCAGACTAATTTTCGTTGTTCAAATTCGTAAAGTATCATAAAACGCGCACTCAAAATTAAATAGCGTAGATAGCTATAGGAATCCAAAACTTATCTAAATCAACAAATTTGCAGACCTTTTAAAGTCTAAGGCTATAGAAATTTTTTTTCTTTTAAACGGAACCAATACAATTTCCGAGTCATGTATAGTTGAACTCCCACGGTCGGCAGAATTTTATGTTAGTATAGTAAGCATTTGAAATTTACTCGAATTTGGCCGAAAACATACTTACATAAAGAAAATTAAGTCAATTTGTCTACGACTATTTTAAATGGTAATACAGTTCTTCTACAGAAAACGGTCAAAAACAACAACAAATTTCTCGTGACTTTTTCTACCAATGTATATAAAAGAGGTCGATAATGCAGTTTTCTGCAGAATTTTTCTGCTAACTTCAGCAGCATATTTCAGACATGGTTGAGGATTTTGGAAAATGTAACATTGATCCCACATACACTTTGGCCTCAAACTTTGCATAGATATTCTGTTGGTATACTCTATCCTAGAATTTTAACTACCTTCCACGACAAATGAAATTTGTGAACTTCGCGGATTCTTGTAGATATGTTATAAATTATAATTATACAAAATTTATAATTATCATAATACTTAGAAGCTGTTAATTAATTAGGAATTAATTAGGTAGCTTTATCCAATATACATAATATATCGCAGAACCGATTTGAATATGATTTTAAAATTTGTTAAAATATTTAGTTTATTTATTTAAAAAAAATCTCCTAGTTTTCGTTTCCCCTTCTATGATTTTGTCGGTAATGCAGTTTCCACACGAAATTTCACCAGAAATGTCGACACTGCAGTTTTATATTTTTATTATTGATCCTCTCGCTATATGTCGATGAAGTAGTTTTCCTGCCGATGATTTGCCCGAAATGTCAACAATGTAGTTTTCATGTTATTGTGAATTCTCTTCTCAATATGTCGATAAAGTAGGTTTTCTGAAAAAAATTTCGGTGGAAATGTCAATAATGCAGTTTTTGAGATAGCCATACAAAAAGAAATCTGGCGAATTAAAATCTGGTGATCTTTGGCAGGCTAATTTACCGGACCTGCTCTACCACTCTAACGACCATTGAAATCACGACCCAGTGCACACTGATGTGAAACTTGGCGAAGCCAGTATACGTAGCGAAAAAAATTTGGATTTTCCTGTATTTGTTCACGTGGCCACTGACAAAAAGTTACCCGATTTTGGAAATCAACACAATGAAGATTTTGGTGTAAAAGCACATGATACTGGTGATATTTATGACGTTTTAAAACTTTCCAAATACTGGGTTGGGAAAATCCGCAATCGCTAGCTATTTCTCGTCTACTAATATGAGGATTATGAGTTACTGCAGCCAATACATGAATTTCATTACTTTTCTCAGTGACTGTTGCTCGACGAGTCCCTTTTTCGGTTAAACAATTCCACCGCCCCTGGTAACAAAGTGATCAGCATGCTTGCTCCAGCGACCGGATGTCCCGGGTTCGATTCCCAGTGGTGACAAGGAAAAAATTTCACAGCTGGTTTAGGATCAATGAATTAATTACTCATTATCCGAAATGAAAATATGTTATGAAACCTCATTTGAGGCAGCCAAATCCTTTGATGGGATATAGTGCCATAGTGAGAGAGAGAGAGAGAGAGAGAGAGAGAGAGAGAGAGAGAGAGATCGCATGTTCCTGTGTTACGAACGATAATAGATAATTTGATAATTTTATTTCAAAAGTATTGGAGAATCGGATGCATATAGGCTCTCAGTAGGAGAAATCGAAAAAATTGAATATCGTTAACAGCGCGATCTATCACGAATCGAAAATAAATATTTCAAAGAAATCCTATGTACTTTAAGCAGTATAATCCGAATTTGCAATAAAAATTAGGGGTTTTTATTTTAATTTCAAAGTTACCCCCGCCTCACTTACAAGAAGGGGAGGCGGAGTACTAATATTAGCAGTAACGTATGTCCTAGTAACGTATTGTTTGCTTTGTGGACGATAATAAAAGCTTACTAAGCGACACGAGTATTGCAATCTGTTTACGAGGGTAGGCATGAAATCCAACCAATTGAAAGAAAAAAAAAATTACAAATGCTTTACATTTTCGTTTTATTTAATTTTACATCAGGCCTTAGAACATATTACACTTTTACAACGGCTTACGGTGCTTTGTCGCAAACTATTGATAGGATTGAGGAAAATCATGCACAACGCTTAGAAAATTTAAACTTTATGAAATTTGGAAATCAAATTGACAATGAGTTCACTATTCATGATGCCAACAGTTGGTGAAAGCGCACAAATCAGTTAAAAACATGTTGCAATAATATAAAAATATATATACCTGTTGGCTCTAGAAAAATAATCTCTAAACATTTTAATAATTTTAGGAAACTTCAGGCAATTTGAAATTTCAAATATTGTTGTTTTTCCTAAATTTTCCAAATTCCCTTCGATCCTTTCCCTCAGTACATATTGAGGTACCTGGAAGCTGAAAGGAATCTTAAATTTCTTAAATAATCCAAAAGTTGAGTCGAGACCGAGGCCCCAATTTGCGTAGCCTCGTTTAGCGTATTTTTGATTGCGTCCTAAAAGAATGTGAAATGTTTTGGGTTGCTTGGGTATTAAGTAAAAATAAGAACGAAAAAAATTAAAAAATAAGTCAGGATAGGTTTTATCTAATGTGCACGCACATGCACAAATCGAGCTAAGATTAACTATTTTTGTTTTAAGAAAAAAGTTTATAAACTTATCATTTCAAATTCAAACTTCAAAAATGAGAATTTGACATGCAAAAGTAATTAAAAATACATGCTCGTAAATTCTTTCTAGCAAAAGTAACTAATAAAATAAAAAATAATATAAATAAAACCAAATAAACAAAAATTTAATATTTTAATCTTACAGTTTTAAAATCACGTTAATTTTTTATGGAATTTTAAAAAACAATTCCTTTCTCTTAGATGAAAAAGATGTATAGAACATTTTCCACACTAAATGTGCGTGCGTTCCTTTGAACGAATTTCGCTGTGTTCTTCTTGAGTGAGATGGAAATCCGGTATTGGTAATAACCGCTGGAGGTCGCCGTCATTTTCGTGAATGGGTAACGAATTGAAAGAGTGACACATGTAACCGGAATTCCAACAAATTTAGTATGTCTTAGGCTGGTATGTTTTGTTTTTGCACACGCAGTTCAATTTTTTGGATTTGATAAACGTCCTACAATATTGGATTAGTTGATCTTAAAGATCTTAAGTTAATAAGTTTGTAGTTTTTATTTACTGTACAATTGTACAATTTCTGATAAGTACATATGTTCTTTGATAAATTTTTTAAATAAAATAAAATTTTCTAAAATTCAACAAGTAAGTACATATTAAATTCTTTTTTGATATTCTAATGATCTTTTTAACAATTTAATTATATTTATCTTAATAATTAAAATCAGCTAATAATGGCACCTCCAAAAAAAAAAACTGTAAAAAGACAACGAAAAGTATTAAGTATTAAAGATAAGGTCGACATTATTAACTTAATGAAAAATACAGCGTTGGCCTATCAACAAGTTAAGATTTAAAAAAAAGAGACAATTTTTAGGTTTTTTGCGGAAAGTATTAATGTGAAAGGTATGACTGGATGGAGTCCCATTTTCCGTTTCATTACTAATCGAAATGGTAAAATACATACAAATCTCTTTTATCCGGAAGTCTATTATCCGGAATAAAATCGGAATAATATACGGAATCCTTTTTTCGTGTTCTTTCATTTTCTCTTTTATTTACCTTATTTTCAAAAAACGAAATGATTTTTAATAAATGACAATGAAGTTGAAAAAATATTTAAATATGCTGGTTTACTATGAAATTATTAAAAACAAACCTTAATCCGGAAAATCTTTTATCCGGAATTATTTGCCGCAGTCGTTCCAGATAAAAAAGGTTCCACTGTATTTTCATAAAGAGCAGAAAATTACATAGGACTGTAATTACTCGTCAGGGTGGCTACAAAAATTTAAAAAAGGCATGGAATATTGTTGGAGAAAAGCTGTAAACTTTAGGAATAAAAGTATCCAAAGAAAAGCTAACTTTTGGTTATAGGCAAAAGTGCCAAACCACGAGCACTGAAAAAAAACAGTCAGCTTCCATTTGTATATAAACAAACAAAACAGCCTGGATTACACAAGACCTGACAATCGATTGGTTTGAAAACCACTTCGTTCCAGAAGCTCGTGCTTATTGCGAAAAAGTTGTTCTTCCGAGAAATTCCAAAATAATTTTATTACTTGATAATTGCTCGGTTCATCCTGAAGAAAATACTGTAAGAAAGAACAATGTACATGTAATGTACCTACAGCCAAATTGTACTTCATTGAAACAACCTATGGATCAGGGTGTGATTCGGAGTTTAAAATGTCATTATCGGAAAGAAATGACGCACAAAATAACCGATATGGGTAACTAGCGAGGGCATTCTCGAAAATCTTTTAACATTAAAGGTATTATTTGGTGTGTTTTTCAAGCTTGAAATGCAGTGTATATAATAGTGTCACATTAAATCTGATACAACATTTGGCTGAATTTGAAAAAAGCTGTAGAAGAAGTAGATAATTCCGGAAGATGTCAATTGAATTGATTGTGATGACAATATACCAGTGGATACAAATCTCACTGATCAAGAAATAATTGACGTTGTATTAAATCCACCATCATAGATAGTGATAATAACCCTAGTGATTTAATGGCTCCCATACTGGGAGATAAGTGAACTATGAGTGAAGAGATCGAGTGGTGCGGCAAATTGTTACGTTACTTAGAAATCAAAAAATGTATCAACGAACAGGAAATAAACCAACTTAATGCTATACAAGATAAACTAGAATCAACATTTTATTAAGCAGTTACATATGTGTATATTTCGTAATTACAAACATTTGTATCAATGTGTTTTTTTATCTTATTTTTCAAAATTCAAATGATTTTTTTTAATTAACTAAATTGTAATTAACCTAAATGAATTAAAAATCTTAATAAATGATACTGAAGCTTAAAAAATATTAAAATATGCTGGTTTACTAAGAAATTATTAAAAAAACTTTAACCGGAAAAAACGGAATGTTCGTGTACATAATAAATGCGAACTTTGCTGAAATTAATGTCAAAATGTTCTGATAGTGTCAGATTGTACTTTAGTGCAAAACTAATGGTGTTAAAAATAATCTGAACCGAAAGTGGTAACTTCGCAACACCGGCTAATGGTGACGCTGACAAACTGAATAGTATCCCTTTTTCTACCAGACATTATACAGCATTTATTACGCTTCAATTTAAGTTCAACTCACACAAATGTGTGTGTAAAAAATGACAGGTTGTAATGTCTTCCGGATTTTAACGAATTTTAGTTAAATCTGAAATATTTAAAAAAAAAACATAATTTGATAACATATTTTTGACATGATTCTTTTGCGTTACCCGCACAATTGTGATGGCAGGTAGGAAAAAAGATATACCACATATTTGTGCGTATAATAAACTTATCTTCGGTTTTTTTTGTGTCGTTGAGTCGCTTTGAGCTTTGAATAAAGAGAACTTAAAAGAGGCGTCGTTTTCCAAGCATAAGTAAGATTAACTAGTAGAAGCGGACAATTGAAATTGTCCGACAAGCGCTCGATAAAGTAGGAAAAATGCAACAGATGGACGGACAGAGGTTAAAACCTCTGAAACAACTAAGGTGCCAATACAACAAATTAGTCCAATAGACAAAAAATGAATAGAATCTTAAGCAAATCATAAAAAATCACAGAAACTAGTTTTGAAATAACACTCTTTTTATTATAGATAATTACTGTATTTGTTGCTAAGCAACAAGTAATAATAGTACAAGAATATTTTTTCTGGAATAGAATAATAATTGAAAATTTAAAAAAAAAAAGTAGGCAGCCGCATCTGTGTGTCCTCCATTTTTAGAAAAAGTTGAATATCTCAAAAACTACTTGACCTAGAGTTCCCAAATTTTAAATGTGACCTTTTTAGAGTAGTATCTATCTGTGTGCAAAAAAGAGCTCTCTGGTATGTATAGTTTTTGCTGTGATAGTGCCAACAGACAGACGGCCTAAGTCTTTGTATAAGCTTGCTCGCAAAAGCGAGCGCTAAAAACGCTGAAACGCTACTGAAAGAGGCAAAAGCTTTTTCAAAGGTCGAGTTTCAAATGTATTTCGGGTATTGGAAAGGCAGTGACATAAGTAGTAAATAAAATCTAATGGGGCCTATTTTGAAGGGGATAACATTTATGTACACGAAGGAATAAACTTATTTCCAAAAAAAATTAATTACCGTTACTTTTTGAACACCCCTTGTATAATACAACACTTTTATTTACGATTATATACATCCGTTAATGTATGTCAGTATCACAATCAAGAATACACAGTAAAAGTTAAAACATTTACATTAAATGTTTTATTTAACAAGCCCGCATATATAACGCGAGTGCGTAAAAATTTCGATTCAACTGTACTACAACTGACAACAATATAATGGTTAATAATTTATTCAAATAATGAACAAAAAAAACACTAAAACTTTTATTTTCAGAAAAACTTTTATATTTTTAAATTTTATAAATTTATTTATTTTTTTTTTAAATATTAAAGAGCAAAGCCCCAAAAATACGAGCAAATGTGCAGATGAAAATGAAAATGAACACAATAAAAAAAAGCACCAGAAATATCTCTCTGTTCGTATTTGTTGATGAGAATACTAGATGGAATTTTCACTGATAAATTTTATCTAATATTTAAATGTTAAATAAATGAAACCTGGAAATACAACAAAAATTTAAAATTTTCTTTTGCAATTCAATAAAATTTGGCCTTAATATTTGATTATTGATTTCTTGTACTTTACTGAATGTGCGGGAGAAAACTGAAAAAAAAGTAGAATTGCCGTGAAACTTGGAGAATTTATCGTCAGTGGATTCGAATGACTGTTTTCGAAAATTTAGTTCGATTTGGACCAAGAAACCAAGAAAAGTCTGCGGGAAGAGTTCTCGGTGGATCTCAAAAAAAATTTATTAAAAAATAAAGTTTAATGAGAGCTTAGTGACTGCTATATGTAAGTTAAGTGGTGAACCAACTACCTACTCACAAACAAATCCAGTTATGAACCCTGTGTATACTTATGAACCTGTGGGGGGAGTATTTTGAAATATAAACACACAAAATTAAATTCAAATATGTTTTTTTTATTTATTTTATTATTTTTGTATTCGCTTGTAGTTTCGTTAGTGGACGAACAAGAAAGAACAAAATATCATCTTTTTGTTCTTTTGTGTAAATGATTGTCGAAGCATAATGGAAGAGACTTCATGCCCCATAAACAATAAAAGTAAACCGCAAAATGTTTCCAGGATAGATGGCACCACAAACCCACCAAGGCGATAATTTAAATATTGGACGAATTAGTACTACAAGAGCTTCGATGGCATGGAAGTTGCGTCAATAACAAAACCAATGGTTTTCGCTCTCCATTACAAGGGCCATCAGAACGAAAGAGAGTTTAGAGTCGGCTTCTTCGTCCATCGGCGGGCACAGAAGTAGATATATCAACGACAACAAGATGATGCCAAAAATTTATTCTTTGCTGAGGTGGAAGACATTATCGGTAACATCTCGATCCATGCTAATTAAATTCCCGTGGACGGCATCAACAACGGGGCGCTGACATGAACAGTGATGGAAATTGTTATTTTCAAGTAAAAGTGCAAATTATCCTCCACATTTAATAGACTAACAAAGAAAAACGTGCACGGAATATCGATGCACTCAAAAATGAAGTCTATTTGCTAAGTTACCAATCAGTTATCACTGCACATTTACATCGGCACAATGAAAACCCCGAAACCCCACTAAAATATCCAAGATCGTGGCATTTGAAGATAATGGCCACGATTAAAATTTAATAGGACTCAGTATATTAGAGGTGTCTGTCCTGCTTTGTTTAGTACAATAGGTGCTATTTACTGTTTCGTTACAGTAATCGAAGTGGATGGTGACCAATATGACACAATATTTCATGTAGTCCCCGGATGCTTTTGTACCGGTTGACATAATTCCTGGTAAGAAATATATTAATCAAACACATATTAATTACTCTGGTATAGTTCATATGGCAGATGTAGATTTAACCTTATATCACAACAGAGATTGGGTTTTTGTTTGGATGATTGTGCAAATTACAGTTAATTATAATCCTTGTCCAGCGACCTTATAAGGTCAAAAAATATTAAGATTTTAGATAATGGTGACTTTCAGGCGACATTCACTTTTGGAGGCGGAAGTCGTTCAAAATCGTTCAAAATAAAAAGTATGTAGAAATGTAGAATTGAAAAAGGTTTAATAAGATGATTGTACACGACCGGTTTCTATTACCTCTTATCGAGGATCAAATCGATCAACTGAGTGGGTTAGCAGTGTATATAACTTTTGATTTATGTAACGAGTTTTTTCGATTCACTTTGCGTTCCATCATTTGCATTACTTAAGTTTTTACAAGTTCCTTTTGGTCTGTGTAATTCAACATCACTATCTTAGCAGTCCATAACTGAAAGTAAATGGTCTTCAAATTAAGTTAAAAAACTGTCAATTGAGTTGTAGAATGTGCCAAATTCAATTGTCAAATTCCTAGTGCCAAGAACTACTCGTATAAAACAAATCCATAGATTTTTTGGGGCTAAAACTGATTTTTTCCGAAAGTTTGTTGTTAGAGAAAAAAAAGGAATTTCAAATTTACAGAGCCTCGCAGGAATTTGCTGATATTGTACTCAATAATGAGCGAAACGGAAATGCATACTGATGTGAGCAAATTTGGGTTACCAATTGTTTACCTTTAAAGGATCAAAAAATCAAGACAATTTGAATGTTTGATTTGTGATATGGCTACACGCAGAAGCACCTTTGGCCAAATTCAATTCGAAACCATGAGTGCCGAGTGTGGAGCTTTTAAGTTCTCTACCCCCATATTAGGTCTATGGGAGACTTGGGGCCTTCCACATCACATTTGCATGGATGTTACTTTTTTGTACAAACCGTGATTAAAACAAAATAAATTTCCACAATTAGTAATATTTTTATTTGTCACATCTATAATATTTTTAAATTTGAAAATAATTAGAAATAACATTGATTATTATTAATGAATGAATCTAATATTATTGTTGTAATGTTCACTTTGAGTGTCGTTTGAAGGACTGCCTGCCACATATATTTTATGTAGGTAAAGCATGGCACCCACTACGAGAATACAAACTATTCCAACTAGGAAAAATATTAAAAATTAGTTTGCGTGTTCAGTTGCCTTTTCTGGGTTGCATAAATTGTTATATTCATCTCCTCGCCGCTATTGGACAGTAATGATGACACTGATAATTCATTTTGCACAGAATAGTAGATAGTTAGAAGCGGAATTGGATCTTGAAGTGTTGTGGTATTTATTGGTTGCAACCGTCCAACCCCGTTAAAAGTGGCACTCGTTTCATTTAATCGTATCAATTGTGCAACAGGCATTTCTAGACCACACGTAGAAATATCCAATCTGACCGTCACGCTTTGCTATAAAAAATGTCATTGCAGAGGTGGCAGAGCACTTTACTATAGAATCCGTGCGGCATAAAAGATTTAATCTAATAGTGTTTGCAACGAGAAAATAAAC